>CM075977.1:70953670-71014656 GCA_038087875.1 Malacoraja senta | reverse complement strand
ATACATACACACTCGTACACATACAGACTCATACACAAATTCACATATATACACACATCATACACACAAATACACATATATACAGACACGCACTCATAGGCACACACTCATATCTATATTACTAAAAGTCTGATCTTGACCACTTCCTGTTGTTCTGTATATTGATTTTAGAAAAAACGCTGCAACTTACGGCTGTGTTTTTGCCCAGCTTACTCAGAGCCCCCCTCCGCTGCGCAGGACAAGAGGATTTTTCCCATCGATGAAAAATAAAAGAGTTATTAGTGTTTAAAAAATGTTGAGATTCTCTCTCCTGAAGGCCACACCCTTCCGGAGAGACTATAAAACCCGGAAGTGTTGAGTGCCTCAGTCAGTCTCTGCAAGATGGGGAGCGAGAGGGTCACGTCTCAATCTGAGCTGTGAATAACACATGTCTACTAAACTGAGTGTGGTTTTACTGACCTTGAGTGCCCTTAATGTGGTTTGAAAATGAAAATGTGGTTGGTTTTGAAATAAAGCACAGCAAATGGTTGGTGGTGGTTGGTATGAAATGGCAAATGATTAAAAGTCTAAACTTGACAACTTCCTGTTTGCACTCTCTATTGATTTTAGATAAAACGCTACCACTTACGGCTGTGATTTTTGGCCATCTTACTCAGTCCCCCTCCGCTCATCAGGTGCAGAGGATTCTTCCCATCAATGAAAAATAAGTAACAATTTATTTCATCACGAGTATTTTTTTACTCGTGGACATTTTTCACAGTGTTGAAAAAGCTTCACGAGTTACTGGGTTTCCCGAGTACCTGCCATTCGCATTACGAGCCGCTAGGAGACATCCACGAACTCCTACGGACCCGCTACAGAACTTCTACGAGTTCGAATCAGGGAAAATGCGGGAGAACTCGTGAATTACCTCGTACAGTGGGACAGGGGTTTAAGGCAGCAGCTCTACCACTATGCCACTGTACCACCCCAAATGAATTCAATAGTTCAACAATAAATTCACCCATGGATGGGTTCCAGAGGATCACTCCACCCTCAGGAAGTCAAAAGGGTCAATATCCACATTCCACCAAGCTAGCTACTCAGAAAATCTAACGACTTTAACCTCCTGCTCCCAGCTCATATTTGTGTTTGGACACTCCAACCCCAGTACAAAGGCAAAAACTGCTTTGAGCCTTTAGCTTTAATGTACAATCAGGTATTTTTCATTTGAAAATATTCTCCATGAGGATTGGCCCCGAGCTCTTCCCTGCCCACAGAATTTTTTAGCCAACCATCAATCTGAAAATGGATGCTAAGATGCAGTTATATTTTATTTCATTATGCAAAACTTCCGCTCTTTTCTAAATATCTTTACTTGCAGCATTTTCAATACATCAAGTGCCGTTGATGTGATCAGTTCCCAACTTGCCAAGCAAACCTGCCAAACAGAATGAAAATCATGCTGTTGAATACCAATAGCCTCGTAATATTTTACAACACATGAGGGGACAATTTAACTTATTGGTTTTTCTCCAGATTAATACTTCTAACCAGTTTTTACCCTTTCATGTAATCTTTTACACATTCTTTCATATACATATGCATATACACACATATACATATATGTGTATATATATATACACACACACACATACACATATACATACATATATACATATGCACATGCATGTGCATGTACATATTATATACATGTACATATACAGATACTGAACATATACATATGCAAACCAATACACATATACATATACACATACATATACCTATACCTGCGCACATACATACACATATACAGACATTAATACATACATACATACACATATACCTACTCATATACATACCTTATTACATATGTGCATACACATATACACATATACACATATACATACATACATGCATACATACACATATACATATGCATATGGATTTTTTTATAAAAAACAAGTATTTATATTTACCAAAATTTTAAATTATCACAAAATGCTGGAGTAATAGACAATAGACAATAGGTGCAGGAATAGGCCATTTGGCCCTTCGAGCCAGCACCGCCATTCAATGTGATCATGGCTGATCATCCCCAATCAGTACCCCGTTCCTGCCTTCTCCCCATATCCCCTGACTCCGCTATATTTAAGAGGCCCTATCTAGCTCTCTCTTGAAAGCATCCAGAGAACCCGCCTCCACCGCCCTCTGAGGCAGAGAATTCCACAGACTCACCACTCTCTGTGAGAAAAGTGTTTCCTCGTCTCCGTTCTAAATGGCTTCCTCATTATTCTTAAACTGTGGGCCCCTGGTTCTGGACTGCCCCAACATCGGGAACATGTTTCCTGCCTCTAGCGTGTCCAAACCCTTAACAATCTTCGGTAACTCAGCAGGAAAGGCAGCATTTCTGGAGAGAAGGAAGGGTGACGTTTCGGATTGAGACTCTTCTTCAGACAAGCATCTGCAGTTCCTTCCTACACTTTAAAATGACCACAATTTAAGCGATTGCTGAGAATCTGAATTTGCTGCTTTGAAATGTTGATGGAACATTATGCAACATTCGTGTGCGTCAATAGAATCCTCAGATGGTTGTACTGATAACGAAAGCAATAACTATTCCGCATAGAATTCTGATTATAGGACGGCAGGATTAGAATACATTTGGTTTTAAAAATCCACAAGTCTATGAACACCAGTGTGGAACCCAGGGCTGTCAATTCTACTCAATTCTATGGTAGCTTATTTATAAATATGGTGCCATAGGTTAAGCAAAGCCCCATGCAATGTGACACCTGGGAGGAATCTGAGTTGCTAGCACATCTCTTTAAGAGATTAAAATGTTATAGATTGCACAGGAGGAAGATAATAATAGGGACAAGAATCAAGAGGAAACATTTTACAGTCAGCTTGATTTTTCTGCTCTATTGATCATAATAGAGCTTAAAATCAAATGGGTACAAAAGAGGCTTCTGACCAGAGTCTGCCATTCTCATTAGACCCAGAGGTTAAAATCTGTTCTTTTGCTTTTGAATCTCAGAATGAAATATCTAAGAGAATATCATTTGAATATATCTTTCATATGGTGTGGTACTTATGACATGGCACTTTATTTGTCACATTTACCGAGGTACGGTGAAATTCATTTTTGTATACAGATCAGTACAAGTATCACTATACATAAGCACTTAGATAGATAAGCATCTCATATACAGTACAAGTGTATAGCAGTAGTACACCGAGACAGTATATATAGCGCCATTTTCAAGTCCCAGTTGTTGTAAATGCAGGGTACTTGGCCTGACCATGAAGGCCTGTTGTCGTGGTGACGTTGAAGTGTCAGCCTGGCCAAGCATAGCCGCTGGTGTCCTCTGCTGCTGATCCACCTCTGTAGGCCGCTCCAGTCCACCATTGTGTAGGCAAGACTGTAAATTGCAATTGTTTAATTTAGAGAGTTAATTTTATTTCAATTGAGAGAACGTACCATGTGGTTAGTGGTATAAATTAGCAAATACAAATTTAGAAATGACATCAGTAAGTCTTTATTACAGGGATGTAATGCTGAGGCTCTATAAGGCTCTGGTCAGGCCGCATTTGGAATATTGCGAGCAATTTTGGGCATCATATCTGAGGAAGGATGTGCCGATGATATTAGCTCCCACCACCATCTCTGACTGCATATTCCAGACCTCCACTCTCTCTGTAAAATCACTCACCCCACACATCTCCTTCATCTTCATATCTGACATGTCTACACTGGGAAATAGATTCTGTCTATTCCATCTATGCTACGCACAACTTTATAAACTATGATCCAATTTATCCTCAGTCTCTGACATTCCAGACAAAATACTCACAAAGAAATATGGTTTGTTAAACCTCTCCATATAGTTAGTACCATCTAATCCAGTTAGCACCTTGGTAAACCTCTTCTGCGTCTTTGCTAAGCTTCCACTTCCACAAGCAACCAGAACTGCACACTATACTAACCAAAGTTTTATAAAGCTGTGATGTGACATCTTGTCCTATTATACTCAATACCTCATTGGGGAGGGGGGGGGGGAGGAAGAGAAGGCCGACTGGACAGAGTGATGAGAGAAGCAGGTGGCCGTGGTTGTGCGGGGAGCGGATAAAGCCACTGCCAACAGCAATAAACAGCAATTGGTGAGCTGAGCTCACTGGTGCACCTTGCCAGTCGGGTGTGGGGTCGGAAGTTGAGGCTCTAAACAGCCAGGGAGACGGTGGGAGACGGGGATGGGTCGGCAAGTCATTCCATTCACATTGATGTTTACAATGCCATCTGTGGCCACTCCGGGAATTACAACTGAGCTCTTGTAATTTTGTCCGGATCATCAGAAGTGGGGTGGGAGCAGGCCATCAGTTGCCGGAAAATCTGTATTCAACCTGTAGTCAATTGTGATGGGTGGGATGTGGATGACAGGGAGATTAGTGATAACCAGAGAAAGGGAATTTGGGCAGAATGTGACTGTGGGCCTCAGTGCCCAGTTCTGTTTTCATCTCCGTAATGATGATGCCTAAAGCAGAGGGAGATCTACACCATGATCACTTAATGGACAAACTGTAAACCATTGAAAAGCAATTTTTGATGGACAAACTAATTTCAATGTAAATTACTTGGGATTCTAATTCAGAGATACTTAGATCTAATTCCCCACAAATGTAACTAGAAGGTCATCATTAATATGAAAATTTATCAAAGGACACTTTCATTCATATCTTCTATGCAAGAATGACTTCATCGGGAATATGAGACATTTTATTTATAATTCACGAGGGGTGAATACTCTTCTTAATACTCTGTATCCTACTCACGGGCAATAGGCACTTCAAACATTGACATTTCCTGAACCAAGATCAAAATTTAGTCTCTTTAATTTAACAGTTGATGTGAAAGCTATTTCTGGCAAATAAAATGACATATCCTTTTTGCAAGTCAATAAATGTACATCATAATGAAACATAAAGATTTAATCAACTATTGCACTATGTTTAATGGAATTGAGCCTTGTGTGTACCAGGAATGCCTAAGATTCCGTCTTTGCTTAGTTGATCTCACCGATAATGACATTGGAATAGCAGAATTGGTTTTAATACTTTTGGATTGGTGAATTAAAGGAATCATGCTTAATTGATATTGTTCAGATTGAAGTGACAGGGAGTTTACTGCAGTTTATTGTACTATGTTTTATATGACTTTATTTAGTACCTCGTCTACATTTTATGTTGGGGGGAGAAGATTTAATAAGTATCTAGTGGGTAGTTTTTTTACTCAAAGGGTGATGGGTAGATGGAATGAGGTGCCAGAGGAGGAAGTTAAGGCAGATGTGACCATAACATTGAAGAGAGATTTGGACAAGTTCATGGATGGGATAGGTTTAGAGGGATATGGGCTAAAAGCAAGCAATGGGACAAGTGTAGATGAGGCATATTGATCAGCATGGGCAAGATGGGCCGAAGGGCCTTTCCACACTGTATGACTCTGACTCAATGAATGTGTATATGAGTACTATTAATAATCTTATTCCATTCACCTGTGGCATTCACTATGTAAATAAACTACCGAATCTTGCTTGGTAATGTCAACTTCAGGTAAAAGTCTTCTGACTGTATTCATGGCACCTGTAAATGGATGAATTCATGTTCCCTCTGACTTGGTGAGGTTCTTAAATGGGTGAGCAGAGAAACAGAGGGGTGTAAAATGCGGGCGGAAGCAATAGGTAGCAAGGTGAAAAGTAAAAGTGGCAGGCAGACAAATCCAGGGCAAAAATCAAAAAGGGCCACTTTTCAACATAATTGTAAAAGGGGGAAGAGCATTGTAAAAACAAGCCTGAAGGCTTTGTGTCTCAATGCAAGGAGCATTCGTAATAAGGTGGATGAGTTGAACGTGCAGATAGCTATTAATGATTATGATATAGTTGGGATCACGGAGACATGGCTCCAGGGTGACCAAGGCTGGGAGCTGAACATCCAGGGATATTCAATATTCAGGAGGGATAGAGAGAAAGGAAAAGGAGGTGGGATAGCGTTGCTGGTTAGAGAGGAGATTAACGCAGTGGAAAGGAAGGACATTAGCTTGGAGGATGTGGAATCGATATGGGTAGAGCTGCGAAACACTAAGGGGCAGAAAACGCTGTGGGTGTTGTGTACAGGCCACCTAACAGTAGTAGTGAAGTTGGGGATGGCATCAAACAGGAAATTAGAAATGCGTGCAACAAAGGCAAAACAGTTATAATGGGTGACTTCAATCTACATATAGATCGGGTGAATCAAATTGGCAGGGGTGCTGAGGAAGAGGATTTCTTGGAATGTATGCGGGATAGTTATCTAAACCAACATGTAGAGGAACCAACGAGAGAGCAAGGTATTCTAGACTGGGTATTGAGTAATGAGGAAGGGTTAGTTAGCAGTCTTGTTGTG
Organism: Malacoraja senta; assembly: GCA_038087875.1. Lineage (NCBI taxonomy): Eukaryota > Metazoa > Chordata > Chondrichthyes > Rajiformes > Rajidae > Malacoraja > Malacoraja senta. The sequence goes on along the minus strand of CM075977.1, from coordinate 71,008,239 downwards.
CGTGCCCCCTTGGGCAAGAGTGACCATAATATGGTTGAGTTCTTCATTAGGATGGAGAGTGACATTGTTAATTCAGAAACAATGGTTCTGAACTTAAAGGTAACTTTGAGGGTATGAGACGTGAATTGGCCAAGATTGACAGGCAATTAGTTCTAAAAGGGTTGACGGTGGATATGCAATGGAAGGCATTTAAAGACTGCATGGATGAACTACAAAATTGTCATCCCAGTTTGGCAAAAGAATAAATCAGGGAAGGTAGTGCATCCGTGGATAACAAGGGAAATCAGGGATAGTATCAAAGCAAAAGATGATGCGTACAAATTAGCCAGAAAAAGCAGCATACCAGAGGACTGGGAGAATTCAGAGACCAGCAGAGGAGGACAAAGGGCTTAATTAGGAAAGGGAAAATAGATTATGAAAGAAAACTGGCAGGGAACATAAAAACTGACTGCAAAAGTTGTTATAGATATGTGAAGAGAAAGAGATTAGTTAAAACAAATGTAGGTCCCTTGCAGTCAGAAATAGGTGAATTGATCATGGGGAACAAGGATATGGCGGACCAATTGAATAACTACTTTGGTTCCGTCTTCACTAAGGAAGACATAAATAATCTGCCGGAAATAGCAGGGGACCGCGGGTCAAAGGAGATGGAGGAACTGAGTGAAATCCAGGTTAGTCGGGAAGTGGTGTTGGGTAAATTGAATGGATTAAAGGCCGATAAATCACCAGGGTCAGATAGGCTGCATCCATGAGTACTTAAGGAAGTAGCTCCAGAAATAGTGGATGCATTAGCGATAATTTTTCAAAACTCTTTATATTCTGGAGTAGTTCCTGAGGATTGGAGGGTAGCAAACGTAACCCCACTTTTTAAGAAGGGAGGGAGAGAGAAAACGGGTAATTACAGACAGTTAGTCTAACATCGGTAGTGGGGAAACTGCTAGAGTCAGTTATTAAAGATGGGATAGCAGCACATTTGGAAAGTGGTAAAATCATTGGACAAAGTCAGCATAGATTTACGAAAGGTAAATCATGTCTGACGAATCTTATCGAATTTTTCGAGGATGTAACTAGTAGAGTGGATAGGGGAGAACCAGTGGATGTGTTGTATCTGGACTTTCAGAAGGCTTTCGACAAGGTCCCACATAAGAGATTAGTATACAAACTTAAAGCACACGGTATTGGGGGTTCAGTATTGATGTGGATAGAGAACTGGCTGGCAAACAGGAAGCAAAACGTAGGAGTAAACGGGTCCTTTTCACAATGGCAGGCAGTGACTGGTGGGTACCGCAATGCTCTGTGCTGGGACCCCAGCTATTTACAATTATATTAATGAGCTGGATGAGGGAATTGAAGGCAACATCTCAAGTTTGCGGATGACACTAAGCTAGGGGGCAGTGTTAGCTGTGAGGAGGATGCTAGGAGACTGCAAGGTGACTTGGATAGGCTGGGTGAGTGGGCAAATGTTTGGCAGATGCAGTATAATGTGGATAAATGTGAGGTTATTCACTTTGGTGGGCAAAAACAGGAAAGCAGACTATTATCTAAATGGTGGCCGATTAGGAAAAGGGGAGATGCAGCGAGACCTGGGTGTCATGGTACATCAGTCATTGAAAGTAGGCATGCAGGTGCAGCAGGCAGTGAAGAAAGCGAATGGTATGTTAGCTTTCATAGCAAAAGGATTTGAGTATAGGAGCAGGAGGTTCTACTGCAGTTGTACAGGGTCTTGGTGAGACCACACCTGGAGTATTGCGTACAGTTTTGGTCTCCAAATCTGAGGAAGGACATTATAGCCATAGAGGGAGTGAAGAGAAGGTTCACCAGACTGATTCCTGGGATGTCAGGACTTTCATATGAAGAAAGACTGGATAGACTCGGCTTATACTTGCTAGAATTTAGGAGATTGAGAGGGGATCTTATAGAAAGTTACAAAATTCTTATGGGGTTGGACAGGCTAGATGCAGGAAGATTGTTCCCGATGTTGGGGAAGTCCAGGACAAGGGGTCATAGTTTAAGGATAAGGGGGAAATCCTTTAAGACCGAGATGAGAAAAAACTTTTTCACACAGAGAGTGGGGAATCTCTGGAACGCTCTGACACAGAGGGTAGTTGAGGCCAGTTCATTGGCTATATTTAAGAGGGAGTTAGATGTGGCCCTTGTGGCTAAAGGGATCAGGGGGTATGGAGAGAAGGCAGGTACGGGATACTGAGTTGGATGATCAGCCATGATCATATTGAATGGCGGTGCAGGCTCGAAGGGCCGAATGGCCTACTCCTGCACCTATTTTCTATGTATCTATGTATCAAGAGTCAAGAGAGTTTAATTGTCAAATGTACCGACAACAGAGCAATACAATTCTCACTTACTGCTGCATAACAGGCCCATTAATGCATGTAGTGGCAGATTTCTATATCGTTCAAGAGATTACTCCCTCTAGCCACTAAGTAGACTACATGGTTAAGGGGAATGTCGTAATACGCATGTGTGCTCTCCGTGAGACCTTCAGAGCTTCTTCACAAATAAATCTTCATAACACAGTCTTTTGATTAATAGTTTCTTTATTGTTGAAGAAACACAATAAGGTATACATCCGAACATATCCTCCGACTCGTACACTCTAATCTTTGTCGAACTCCAGCACTAGGGGGGGTGTGGGGGAGGGCGGGTGTGGGGGAGAGGGAGTGTGGGGGAACGGTGTGGGGGAGCATTGTGTGGGGGAGGGAATGGGTGTGTGGGCAGGTAGGTATGTGGGGGGGAGGGGGGTTTGTGGGCGGGTGGTGTGTGGGGGAGGGAGTATTGTGGGGGTAGGGGAGCAGGTGTATGTGGGAGGGGTGTGTGAGGTGGGGGAGGGGGGTGTGGGATGGGGGGAGGGGGGTGTGTGGACTCAGCGGCTCCGACCTCACTCACCGGCACCAGGACCCGGCTCCGGATTCACTCAGTGGCTCCCGTCCCCGGCTCCTTTTGCACTCAGCGCCTTCTGGTCCAGGCTGCACTCAGCGGCTCCCGGCTCATCATGGTGGTTGCCCCCGCTGCACGCGGACACAGCCGCGCCCGTGGAACACAGCCCCCGCTCTCCCGTGAACTCAGCCCCCGCCTGTGAACACAGCCCCCGCCCACACTCTGCTCAATCCGCTCCTTCAGCTTTATTCTCGCCGCCGATGATTGACAGTGGGTGCCTGAAGGGGCGTTGCCGTCTCTGCGAATGACAGAAGAGAAGACCAATAACTTTTGTAATATTTCACCGATTGGAAATAAAACTTGATGCACTTGCAGCACAGGAGAATATCGAGTAAGGTGGTGTAAAATCGTAGCGCTATCGAGTACCGTTTTGCTCAAATTTAATAACAACGCAAACCATAAGAGGATGGGAGAGTCTTGGACCAGAGGTCATAGTCTCAGAATTAAAGAGCGCTCTTTTAGAAAGGAGGTGAGGAGGATCTTCTTTAGTCTGATGGTAGTTAATCTGTGGAACTCATTGCCGCTGGGGGCTGTGGAGGCCAAGTCAGTGGATATTTTTAAGGCAGAGATAGACACATTCTTGATTAGAACGGGTGTCGGGTTATGGGAGAAGGCAGGAAAATGGGATTAGGAGGCAGAGATCAGCCATGATTGAATGGTAGAGTAGACTCGATGGGACAAATGGCCTAATTCTACTCCTGTAACTTGTGAACTTGTGAACGTGAACTTGTGATGGTGGCGAAGTCAGTACCTTTGTCGGACCGGGCAGTGTCTACCACTCTCTGTTCTGGGGTTCGTGTTGCCAAACCAGGCCGTGAGGCAAGCAGTCAGTCAGTTCTCTACCATGCACCTGTAGAATTACTATAGAGAATTTGGTGACATACCGAATCTCCTCAAACTTCTTATGTATCTATCTATCTATCTATATACTTTTAAAACTCTCTGGCTGTCGTCCGTCTGTACGTCTGACGGTCTGCTTGACTTTGCCGCGCGGCCTTTGATACGGCCCCTGGCCCACACGGCGCGCGGAAAGGCCCACGTTTTTCGTCATTTCCAAAGAGATGACATTTATCTTTACGAATAGCCACTCATGATTAAATTCGGTCCTGTTTATGTACACTTTTAATAAAATCCATCCCCCCCCAACCCCAATGTGATTTTCTCCGATTGTCTCCGATTTTCTCCGAAAACGACGCCATCTTTTTCCCCCCGATTTTTTCCGAAAACGACGCCATCTTTTTTTTGCCGATTTTCACCCAGGGGTATGAAGCACGTTCGGGAACAACACCCCGGGGTGTCATCCATCCCCCCACCAACCTCAATTTGATTTTCTCCCATTTTCTCAAAAAACGACGCCATCTTTTTTTCGCCGATTTTTCCTGAAAACGACGCCATCTTTTTTCCCCCGATTTTCACCCAGGGGTCTGAAGCACGTTCGGGAAAAACACCCAGGGGTGTCAAGCATTTTCGGGGACCAGACCCAACGGGTCTGCACTTGGTCTAGTATATTACTAAAACTCTCATCTTGTTTGTTTGTCTGCCTGTCTGTCTGAGTGTGAGTGAAATCCTGAAATTATGCCAAAACGGTACACGATAGCAAACAATTTTTGGAGCACCTTACTCACTATTGTCCTGTCGTGTTGCATATCAAAGTTTCGTTCAGATGGATGGTATATTTTATAGTTATTCACATTTTTAAACTTTACAAAATTAAGTTTGAGAAAAAACATTTGAAGATGCAGTGGCAGTTATAGCTATGACATCACAATGGGATCTCATTTACATAAACTGCCCGGCAGCAGTGCTTCACTTTTACAATGTCAACAAAGACAGGACTGCCAGTACAATGAGAGATTTGTTACATTCTTGTAAGGAGAGAGAGGGAGTGAGGGAGGGGACGATGAGAGGATTGTTGTTTAATGTTATTTAAACTGATAGAGGGAGAGGGGTTATGGAAGGAGGAAGGGAGTTACTGAGGGTAGGGGAAAGGATAGGGAGGGAGCGGTGAGGGAGAATGTGGGGGAGGGGAGGAGAGGAGGAGAGGGGAAAGAGGAGGGAGGGTGATGGGGAGTGAGTGCTGGGGAATGAGGGGAAATGAGCTGCGCCTGCACAGTTGGAGGCTATGGGTGAGTGGTGAAATATTGTGTTGGGAGAACGGGTGAGTGGTAGAAACGGATTACATTGGGGGAACAAGTGAGTGGTGGAATATTGCATTGGGGGATCGGGGCCCAACGGGTCCCACTTATATTACTAAAACTCTCATCTTGTGTGTTTGTATGCATGCTTGTGTGTGCACGTGAGTTCCAGAAACTGCGCCAAAACAGTACACGATAGGACTAGAAATTTTGGCCCACCTTACTCACCATTGTCCTGCGATGTGCAGTACCAAGTTTCATTCAGATTGATGTTATATTTTACAAGTTCTTGACATTTTAAACTTTACAAAAAACACTTTTCAAACCACTCTTCCACTTGCCATGCCCATCAGCCAGATAGGGGTAGGAAGAGGGATGGCGAGATAATGGAGGTGGGGAGGGAGAAGAGAGGGTGGGGAGGGAGGGGGTGAGGGGAGGAAGCAGAGGAGGGTTAGTGGAGGGTGGAGAGGATAATGGAGGAGGGGAATTGGAGACTGTAGAGGGAGAGTGATGTGCGTTCACATTGATCTTCCCTTTTACGTAACACATTTTAAAAACGTTGCAGTCGCGCTCCCATGCCTGCGCAGTTGGGGAGTGTTGCCGTCACTCGCGTCACAACGGGGATCTTTGGCCTCACAACGCGACCCCGTCAGCTGCGCCTGCACAGTTGGGGGCTTTGGGTGAGTGGTACAATATTGCGTTTAAGAAGGAACTGCAGATGCTGGAAAATCGAAGGTACACAAAAAAGCTGGCGAAACTCAGCGGGTGCAGCAGCATTTATGGAGCGAAGGAAATAGGCAATGTTTCGGGCCAAAACCCTTCTTCAGACTGATGGGGGTTGGGGGGGGGGGGCGGGGAGAAGAAAGGAAAAAGGAGGAGGAGGAGCCCGAGGGCTGAGAGAGAGCTAGGAAGGGGAGGAGACAGCAGGGGCTAACAGAATTGGGAGAATTCAATGTTCATCCCACCAGGATGCAGACTCCCCAAGCGGAATATGAGGTGCCATTCCTCCAATTTCCAGTGGTGCTCACTCTGGCCATGGAGGAGGCCCAGGACAGAGAGGTCGGATACGGAATGGGAGGGGGAGTTGAAGTGCTGAGCCACCGGGAGGTCGGGTTGGTTAATGCGGACCGAGCGGAGGTGTTCGGCGAAACGATCGCCAAGCTTACGCTTGGTCTCACCGATGTAGATCAGCTGACATCTAGAGCAGCGGTTGCAATAGATGAGGTTGGAGGAGATGCAGGTGAACCTCTGTCGCACCTGGAACGACGGCTTGGGTCCTTGAATGGAGTCGAGGGGGGAGGTAAAGTGACAAGTGTAGCATCACTTGCGGTTGCAAGGGAAAGTGCCCGGGGAGGGGGTGGTACGGGAGGGAAGGGATGAATTGACAAGGGAGTTACGGAGGGAGTGGTCTTTGCGGAAGGCAGACGGGGGGAGATGGGAAGATGTGGTGAGTGGTGGGGTCACGTTGGAGGTGGCGAAACTGACGGAGGACTACTTGTTGTATGTGATGGCTAGTGGGGTGAAAGGTGAGGACTAGGGGGACTCTGCCTTTGTTGCGAGTGGGGGGATGGGGAGAGAGAGCAGTGTTACGGGGTATGGAAGAGACCCTGGTGCAAGCCTCATCTATGGTAGGGGAGGAGAACCCCTGTTCCCTGAAGAATGAGGACATTTCAGATGCCCTGGTGTGGAACACCTCATCCTGGGCGCAGATGCGGCGTAGACGGAGGAATTGGGAGTAGGCGATGGAGTCCTTACAGGAAGCAGGGTGGGAAGAAGTGTAGTCCAGATAGCCATGAGAGTCAGTGGGTTTATAGTGGATGTCGGTCAGAAGACTATCCCCTGCAATGGAGATAGTGAGGTCAAGGAATGGTAGGGAAGTGTCAGAAATGGTCCAGGTGTATTTGAGTGCCGGATGGAAGTTAGTGGTGAAGCGGATGAAGTCAGTCAGTTGTGTGTGAGTGCAGGAGGTGGAACCAAAGCAGTCGTCGATGTAGCGGAGGTAGAGGTCGGGGATGGGGCCCTGGTACGCCTCGAACAAGGGTACAATATTGCATTGGGGGAATGGGACCCAACGGGTCCACACTTAGTCTAGTTTATTATTAAATTTACTGAACAATGAATAATTTTAAGGCAGAGATAGATAGATTCTTGATTAGTACGGGTGTCAGGGGTTATGGGGAGAAGGCAGGAGAATGGGGTTAGGAGGGTGAGATTGAATGGCGGAGTAGACTTGATGGGCCAAATGTCCTAATTCTGCTCATATCACTTATGACCTTATGCCCTTATAAATAATTTACTTGTAATCAAATTGGATGATATTTCTTGAGGTGCCCAGGTTTTAATTTCATCCCCACCATACCTCCCTCCCTACCCTCTCACCCTCACAGATGATGGTAGATAAACAATTGGAGTTTGAAGCTGTGGTTTCAGTGTGCATAGTCTTTCTGGCTGACTGAGGCCCAAGCCATCTTCTGGTAACACAAACTTCACATGGCCTCACAATCCAAAGCTTCTGCCAGAAATGTAAAGATGTATTAACACCTGCATGGTGCTCCTTATCTACCTTCTCTCCCAAGCCCACCTTTATCTTTTCTCATACCTGAGAGACTGAGTAGAGTCCTGATTAGTGGGGAAAAAATTACTTTCATTTAAAAGTAGCCTAACATAACCTCGCGACTTTGCTATTTATTGCCAATGAGAGCTTTTTGAGGTATACACTGTCATAATATAGGAAACACAGTACCCAGAAAAGGCAGAGCAAGATCCCACAAGCTGAAATGTAATGACCAAATAATTAGTTTTAACAATGTTACCTCAATAATAATAACGACACGACAAAGGGACATCTCCCCTCTCCTCTCCAAGCTTCGAACAATAGGATCTCTTGCATGTAATGGGGTGGTCAAATGGATCTTTATGTAGTGTCCCATCCTACTGCGAGTCAGGCGATTGTCCAGCACTGGGGATCCCCCAGCGGAGTCAGGGGATATGGGGAGAAGGCATGAACGGGGTACTGATTGGGGATGATCAGCCATGATCACATTGAATGGCGGCGCTGGCTCGAAGGGCCAAATGGCCTACTGCACCTATTGTCTAATGTCTATTGTCTATTGTCTACTGATGGCACCTGCAGTACTTCAACCCTTCCATAAGCTAGGGTGCAGGGCTGATTTTCCAACATCTTATTACACACATTGGAGTTTTTCTCTGGAACTCCGACGCTGAGAAACTATATTCTGCACTCTGGTATCTTTCTCTTCACTCTGCATTTTGTACTTGTGTTTAGCTTGACTGTATCCATGTACAGTATTATCAATTGTATTCATGTACGGTATTATCTGAAGAAGGGTCCTGACCCAAAATGCCACCTGTCCATGTTCTCTAGAGATGCTGCCTGACCCATTGAGTTACTCCAACACTTCGTGTCCTTGTAGTATTATCTGGTTTGATTGGATAGGATGCAAACAAAAGCTTTTCACTGTACCTCGCATCATGTGACAATAATAAAATTAAACCTAAATCTGGACTGGTTTCTCAGTCGTCAAAGTCTGAGCTGAGATTAGATAAGATGACTCTTGACCTTTTATGCCCCCCTGCAGATGCCTGCAGTGTGCATTCATTTCCTCAGCATGGCTAGGTTTACATCCATCGTAGACAATGGCCCACTGAGGAAAAAGTACTGAGAAATCTCAGTGCGCAGGGAGGGAGAAAATCAATGGACAATGGAGGACCCAGCGTGGGGGGAGAGCCATGAGGGAAGGAGAATAACAATGGATGACCAGGAATGGGGGAGGACGAGGGGGAGAAGGGGGTTGGAGAACAAAGGAGGAGCTGGGGGAGGGGGGGTTACTGTGTAGCTTTGTCAGCATCCTTATGTGGCGACTATTTGCATACCTTGGGTATGTAAAGAAAATAATTAGACTGTGCCTTGTCACATGTGGCAATAAAGTATTCCAATCCATCGCCTTCTATTCCATTGCTGCCTCCAGTAAACAGAGATCTCTTGCCCGCATTTCCTCTGTAATACCTTGGAACTGACTGCTCACCAGATGTCATGAAGAGAAAAAATGAACCCTCTAGAATTTACACTGTGTCAAAAATATTTATTGTAAATCTTTTAAGAAGGTACATAAATTATTAATGTTAAACAGCGGAGTGCTCTCAGTATGGAATGGCACGAAGCAGAGAGACAAGAACATGTGTACAGATAGTCCAACTTAAACTGCTACATCAATCCTGGTCAATGACCCCTGTAGTGATATAAACCTGTACAACATCTGTGGACTAATTTGGATGTTGGACAAAAGTTAGATCGGCACTAATATAGAACCTCTCATGATCTCAGGTAATCCCAAAGCAATTCATAACTGAAGTACAGCCATGGTTATTTCCTACATTATAACACAATATCTATACTTCAAAAGTACCGCATTGGCTATAAAAGCTTTGGTACTTCCTGAAGCTATGTAAAGCACTTTATCAATGTCAGTATTTCTTTCACATCCACCTCATCTCTAACTTCTGAATTAATTTGATTTATAACACTAGCCTGAATCATTAGAGTGGCCTATTGACTAGGATTAATGCAGTAATAAAAGTCAAATCATGAACACATGTGATTCCGATTTCTCTGCTTTAAGCTCCATCAAAAGGATAGTGTTCTGCTGCTCTACATTAAATATTTATATCAGTTCCTAATACCTTTTTCTGCAGATATTGCTCACACAGTGTATATTTTAGATCACTGGCTCTTTTGTGTGGTGTCCAAACTTGGGAATGAATTATTTAAAGGTACTTGTTGGAAACAACAGTGAAATAAAAAGTGTATTGCAGGTTGGGTGGCAAGGAGGGGAGGGGAGAGGAGGTCTGGTGGTTATTAAAGAATAAAGAATAAAGAAAATCCACGTTTGGAAGAATCAGAAATAAAATAAGTGAGGCCAGTGTTAAGAGATAGCATGGGATAAAAAGAGCTGTTGGAGATGGTGCATTAGTCCCCAAATAATTACAAAACTGTCAGAAAGAGTATTAATTAAGAAATAAGAAGAGCAAAGAACATGTAATGAGGATGCTACTTTAATTATATAAACCAAGCAATTCAAGTTACAAAACTAGTTTGGAGGATGTTAGGGTAATGAATCTCTGAGGCTGGTTATAATCTATATAATGATTTAGGTAGTTTAGAGTTTGCTAATGATCCAAAGCTGGATGGGAGAGGGAGATGTAACGATTCTGCAAAGGGATGCACATTGGTTAAGTAGGTGACAGGTGGAAGGCAGATGGAGTATATAGCAGGGTAATGTTAAGTTCTTCACCTTGTTTCCTTTTCAGAAACATCTTATGGGCCTGTCCCACTTAGGCGACTTTTCAGCGGACTGCCGGCGACTGTCAAGTTGCCTGCAGTCGCCTGAAAAACCGGGAACTGGAACGGCGACTGTCAGAGTGGAACTCACACACACACACAAACACATTGTAAAGGTGGGGGACAGGGCAAGAAGGGGAGTGCTGACTAAAAAATTCCCACGGTGCAAAGCCAAGGTGATACAGACACACACCGCGATGAACAGGAAGGTTGGCGCTGTAATTAAGACAGATAAAGCACAGTGTATGGTAAGTCCTTTAAAAGAGGGGGGAAATGGGGGAGAAGAGGGGAGGCGGGAGAAGGGGGGAGAAGGAGTGGAGACAACTTTTAAGAAGCCAGAGGTACACGGCTGTGAAGCTTGGCGGACATTTAACATTACCGGTCTGTTCCTTGGTTCTGAAAAATACTGCTTACCTGTTTTTTCCCTCAATGAGCCAATGAAATTCACCGGTCAACACCGGCTCCAACCTACGCGAACCTCCGAGAACCTTCGACCTCCTTGCGACCCACCTACGGCTTGAGATTTTGTGCTACTCTCCATGACGACTTCACTCTAGTCGTCGTTAATTTTTCAACATGTTGAAAAATTCTCGCTGACCATAATGAGGCTGCGACTAGTTCCCAAAATGTGGGAACTCCTCACGACCATGAAGGCGACTCCCCGGCAACCACCCGCGAACATGTGGCGACCACGTGGTGACTGCAAAGTCTCCTGCAGTCGCCTAAAAAGTCGCCTAAGTTGGATAGGCCCATTAGTTTAGTTTAGTTTAGAGATACAGCCCAGAAACAGGCTCTTCGGCCCACTGCATTTCCAAGTTAGCTGTGTCTGCAGCTATCAACTCATCAGCTTCTTTACTGGGGAATATCCATTGTGGGGGAATGAGTAGTGGTCTGGTACACAAGGAGAAATAATACCAACCTCTGTGCCTCTTCCCAGCAATTGTCTTTTTACAGCTTCCTTCTCCTTGTAGACTGACTGTTGAGCCTCCCCAGTACTATTGCTTTGTACATGTGTGTCAGTTGCCATTCGAGTGAAAAAATGTGACACAATGTGGCAATTTGAGTTGAGAATCATTATTGGAAACTAAAAGGCCTGTCTCACGAGTCTGCGGTCATTGGCGGTGATACAGGAAGTATCTACCGCTCGTGGACCGCCAGAGACCGCGGGTTCGGTCAAACTCAAACTGCTGAGGCCATGCGGCGTTGGTCCCAACACCGTACGGTGCTCACAAAAAGTCAGCAATGTTCAAAAATAATTTCTTACCGCACAGCCGCCGTCAGTGTGGCATGAGCGCCGCGTGTCGAACCTTCACCGCCACAGCCGCCGCCAGTGAGGCACGTGTGCGGCACGGCCGCCGCCGCAGCCCCGCGATCCGAAAGACGTCATCGCGTAGCGCGTCGCGTTGCACGATGACGTCATCACCCGACGCCGCAAGCTTGTGGAACTGGCCGTACGGAGATCACTCGGCCCCCGCACAGCATCCGTGCGGCGCTCTCGTGGTTGCCTTGTGGTCCCCTCTTCCGGCGACGCCGCGCTTCACCGCCAATGACCGCAAACCCGTGGGACAGAGCCTTAATTCCTTTTAGGTCATGAATTGCAATAACTATTCTCAGAGCCTCTATGATCTGTTCATGGAAGACCCAACGGATACAACACCAACCACTCTGAGTGGCAATTACCTAAAAGGGGGAAGAATTCCCTTCGCAACTGGAAGAAAATCAACCATTTCTCAGTGAAGAGCCAGCCCCTTCTTCGTTTAGGTCATTAGTTTAGTTTAGTTTACTATTGTTGTGCACTATCCAGTCAGTGGAAAGACTATAAATGATTACAATCAAGCCGTCCACAGCGTACTGATACAGGATAAAGGAAAAGTCCGATTAAAGATAGTCCGAGGGTCTCCAATGAGATAGATGGCAGGTCAGGGCCACTCTCTAGTTGGTGAGTGGACAGTTCAGTTGCCTGATACGAGCTGGGAAGAAACTGCCCCTCAATCTGGAGGTGTGCGTTTGCAAAGAAGAAAAATAAACTGTAGCCTGTAATCCTAATACACCGAGCATTGTTTAACTAGATCAATTTCAGGCCAATAAATAGCCTCTTGCCACTGTCTTCATATGAATAATTCTCATGAACTAGGCATGGACATCAATCAGTGCACATGCCTGCGGTATCTTTGAAATTACCACTCGATGGTTGCATTTTAGGCAATCCTGACTCACCAATGACTCACGCCTCCTGTCAATAGGTCTGCTCTGCTTACTCACTCCCATTTCAGATTCACTGCTATCCGATAAGCTATACTCATATGGAGTGTCAGATTCCAATGTGTCTTCAAGGGCTGCACCATGTTCCCACATGATACACTCACATTCACGTTGTAATCTGTGGAACTCTTTGCCACAGAAAACTGTGGAGGCCATCAGTAGATATATTTAAGGCAGAGATAGATATATCCTTGTTTAGTACGGGTGTCAGAGGTTATGGAGAGAAGGCAGGAGAATGGGGTTAGGAGGGAGAGATAGATCAGCCATGATTAAATGGCGGAGTAGACTTGATGGGCCGAATGGCCTAATTCCTATCACTTAGGATACCTTAGCAGTGGTTCAATGAACGAACAGAATCAACAGCACTTCATGTGTCTCTGCCTATAAACAGAACAAAATCTGGGGAATAGGACCAGATGATGTTTCAGGTCGAGAAGGGTTGAAGAAGGAATCCGACCCGAAACGTCAGCTATTTCTCCAGAGATGCTGGCTGTCCCGCTGAGTTTCTCCAGCAATTTGTCTCTATCTTCAGTTTAAACCAGCATCTGCAGTTCCTTCCTACACAACATTCCTCTTCGCTTGCATCTCAAGCGTTCCACTGCTCCACATCTTCCCCCACAGCCATGATGATTGTCATTCACCATTCACATTACGATTCTTTTAGTGTATGGGGAAAATGGTGGAACCCAGTCACACTTTGCCCTCCCTGACATATGTAACTTATGACATACATTGCCTGCCAGCATCATTTATGACCTCTGCAGGGAGAACCCCTTTTTCCAGTTTCCTCACAGAATCGCCATTCGGCTGTGATCACAAATAGCAACATCTGCAATGCTAGGATGGTGTCTGTGGATTTTTGTTATGTCGCTGCAAATGTAGATAATCAGGCTGAGGTGCTGCCATTAGAAACATAGAAACATAGAAAATAGGTGCAGGAGGAGGCCATTCAGCCCTTCGAGCCAGCACCGCCATTCATTGTGATCATGGCTGATCATCCCCTATCAATAACCCGTGCCTGCCTTCTCCCAATATCCCTTGACTCCACTAGCCCCTAGAGCTCTATCTAACTCTCTCTTAAATCCATCCAATGATTTGGCCTCCACTGCCCTCTGTGGCAGGGAATTCCATAAATTCACAACTCTCTGGGTGAAAAAGTTTTTTCTCACCTCAGTCTTAAATGACCTCCTCTTTATTCTAAGACTGTGGCCCCTGGTTCTGGACTCGCCCAACATTGGGAACATTTTTCCTGCATCTAGCTTGTCCAGTCCTTTTATAATTTTATATGTTTCTATAAGATCCCCCCTCATCCTAAACTCCAGTGAATACAAGCCTAGTCTTTTCAATCTTTCCTCATATGACAGTCCCGCCATCCCAGGGATCAATCTCGTGAACCTACGCTGCACTGCCTCAATCACAAGGATGTCCTTCCTCAAGTTAGGAGACCAAAACTGTACACAATACTCCAGATGTGGTCTCACCAGAGCCCTATACAACTGCAGAAGAACCTCTTTGCTCCTATACTGAAATCCTCTTGTTATGAAGGCCAACATTCCATTAGCTTTCTTCACTGCCTGCTGTACCTGCACGCCAACTTTCAGTGACCGGTGTACAAGGACACCCAGGTCTCGCTGTACCTCCCCCTTACCTAACCTAACCCCATTGAGATAATAATCTGCCCCCTTGTTTTTGCCGCCAAAGTGGATAACCTCACATTTATCTATATTATACTGCATCTGCCACGCATCTGCCCACTCACTCAACCTGTCCAGGCCACCCTGCAACCTCCTAACATCCTCTTCACAGTTCACACTGCCACCCAGCTTTGTGTCATCCACAAACTTGCTAGTGTTGCTCATAATTCCCTCTTCCAAATCATTAATATATATGGTGAACAGTTGCGGCTCCAACACCGAGCCTTGCGGCACTCCACTCGCCACTGCCTACCATTCTGAAAAGGACCCGTTCACTCCTACTCTTTGCTACTCTCATTTGGCTACGCTACATTTGGCTACTCTCTACACTATTTCTTTAAAGCATCAACAGGGGTTGCCATAGATTTGTGTAGCCTTGCAAACAGAATATTTTACTTCGGAGTCACGTGAGTGACTACGTGAAGAACCCCGTACAGCCGCACGTGCGTCATTACATCAGACGCATTGGTGCAGGCGGCCGGTTGGAGCAGCAGAACTCCTCCAGCGCGGTAAGTTTAAACTTCAGGTAAGTTTGTATTTCTTACCTGTTTTGTTTCCTTGCAGGAACCTCTTGTTCCAGAGGCTTCCTACCGGGTGATTCGCGAGGACCGACGAGGGAACCAGCTATGGCTATGGGGCAACCCGGGTCCGACCGCGGAAGCGAATGTCGGGTTTCGCGATCGCAGTCACTGTTAAGACGGTCAGTGACTGCCAGACGCTGTGGTTCCCGGGTAGGGGACATGCAGCAGACCTGTCGGGAGGTTTTCCCTCCAATATAAATATCCACGCTGGGGTTCCCGGGGAGGGGACATCCAGTAATAATGCGGCTCCCAGACGAAGGGATCCCCAGGATAGGGGTTAAACAGACCAGAACGGTCAGCTCTGGTGCCGGGAGCGTTTCCCTCCGGTAAGGCATATATACGCTGGGATTCCTGGGGAGGGGAAATTCAGCAGCAATGACGTGCCCAGACCGCAGTGGTCCCAAGGATATGGGGTAAACGGACCAAAATGGTCAGCCGTGGTGCTGGGAGGGTTCCCTTCCGGTAATAAGAAAATTTGGAGGTTGGCCAGGAGGGAGCTCCATCTAGATACACTCCAACAGCAGGAGTTGGGTCAGCGCGGGCCTATGGGAGAGCCCGCGCCAGCAGCGCCTTGGATACCGAGTCTGCGGCAGTGCCGGTCTATGGGAGAGGCCGCGCCAGCAGCGCCTTGTAATAGGGCTGCTTAATGTATGGCAGCAGCACCTGTAGTAGGGCTGCATAATGTCTCCCTCAATGGAGGAGGTGAGCTTACCGGGGCAGTTTTGTTCTGACCCTGAAGGGTGGGCCTATTGGAGAGGCCGCGCCAGCAGCGCCTTGTAGCAGGGCTGCTTAATGTCTCCCTTATGGAGGACAGCATGCCGGGTCAGTGTAAATCTGACGCCGAGTCTGAGGGTTTAGCTGTGGAGCATACCCCAAGGGATGTAGGGCATGTGTCAGAGGTACCATTCCTGGCAGCAAGGTTGCCATCCCAACACAATGCAGTGAACACCGCTATCAGAGGCGTTAGAGCCAGCTGCCGAATCTTTTATTCAGGTAAGACCTATTCAACAGGCAAAACCTGGGGGACGAAGCACAAGCTGTTGGATCAATTAAGGCCAACGACGAGCAAGGCTTCATAGTTTCGGTGACAACGCACCTCACGTCTTCATGGGCAGTAAGCGGTTCACTGAAGCTGGTGGCAGCATGAAAGTTGGCCAGCGGGTCCACGCACTCTGCCAGTTCTACTCTACAACTAAGGTACCACTTACAAGTTGTTAAGATTTACACTTGGTTGTACAATACACAAATGATTAAGACTAATTGGCAATGTAATAGATGTGATGCAGCTGTGCAAGTGGGAGAACTGACAGCATGCTTAATGGCAAACTATTAAGGGCCATGAAGGTCATTGATAACACACCTTTGCTATTACCAGCTGAAGCTACTAAAGTCACTATGATGAACAAACAGTATTCAACATTGCTCCAGTAGTTGAGCAATAAATATGTCATTATATTGCAAAATGATGCTAATGGCCTAAGGTGGGAAATTGCGAATGTCATCTCTAGTAGGAGGTGAAGGAGATTTGCATGAGTTATTAACTCTGCAGTTATTGGTATCAACTATCTATAGACCCTATGTGCATTTTATGGGTTAAAGAGTGATTGAGCGAATATGCATATCTGCATGCTCAACTTCATGTGGATACACTATGATGGTGGCATATGATAATCACGTGGGTGCAATCAAGTAAAAGAATCCTGTAATAGGTACATAATCTCATTTGCCACTGGAGTATCATCAAGTACAGGTCAATGACAACACAGAATGGGTGTTGGACCACACCATATTTATAAAATTCTGATTCAATGCAACACTGAATATAGATATGTTGTTTTCATGCTAATTCACAGGTTGCAAAAATGTGTGGCATAACAGTGGCGAAAGATACATTCTCGCTATAAGCAGGAGGAATGGTCTTTTATGTCTTCCTCCATTTTGCTTCATGAGTCTGGTCTTCAAATAAAGTCATCAAGAGCCCGCTTTAGGTTCCAGCTGTGGGATTGGCCTATGCAGTTTGATTCCCGATTTGTCGGGAATAATAATAATGCAGCCTTATATGGTTATTTTAAACATAACTTGCTGGTTCAGCCTATGGCTCGGGAAATTAGCCGTTGCATAATAAAATCAATTTATGTTCTACAGATTCTCAATAGACTGCCTACGGCTTGGGTTGTCACCCCTATTCTTGTATGTATTCAGAGTGCTGGGATAGTACCAAAAAGCAGTATTTTGCTTCTTCAGGAGATGGGAAGCATTTGTTTAATGCTCATCTTACATTTAAAATGGTAGATTTCGGTGCTCTTGGTGTTCATTTTTAATGGTCTTTGACAATATTGAGTTATAGGGTCATTAACGGTGCCAAGGTGCTTTCCATCCGATTTGCTGCAGCAAATGAGATCCACTTTGTTGGGTTCACCCCGGATATCGAGTTAGTAAAGGATATCCTTAACACAAGTTTTCCCAGGACAAGTACAATGCAGTATGGGAGGTTGACATTGTGTTAACACTATTTTCACCAGGGGGTTTCTAGCTACATTCTTAGCTTTGGCGGATCTCATTAGCTACTTATCCTCCTGGCGCTGGTTTAGCACAACAGGTCAGTCGCTATGTTTATAATTTACTTAAGCAGAGCAGAAGGGGTGTCAGGTCTTAAAATAGGCCAAGGCATATCCAGGGACCTTTAGTTATGTGAGGGCTCACATATACAACAACAATACGTCAAGGTCACCAAGAGCCTTCGAGGCTCTTAGCTAGCTATGATTGTTAGTTACAAAAAACTTTATAAGAACGTATCTGTTCAGACCATTTCCAGGTGATAAAACAGAGTTGAGTTATGCAGGAGTAGATACTGATTCCAGATCTCACTCTACCAGGGCTGCTACAACAGCAGCAGCAATGGTTAATTATGTCTCGCTGGGCCACATCCTAAAGGCTGCAGCATGGTCAAAAGAACAAATTTCCAAACATTTTATAATAACCCATTGCCAGACCAGGGTATTTCTCAATCTCATTTTACGTTCTGTTTATAGGTTCCATCCGGATGAGAGATGGGACTATTATGATTACTTCATTTAACAGCATCAGCATGTTTTAAATCTATGTCATGACTGTATGCATTATGAATGTTTTCCCTCATTTGTCAATGAAGCAGTTGTGGTTGTGTAGACTTGTTTCTCGCGGCATGAAATCACAGAGCTTTGAAATCTTCAAGTAGTCACGTACGTGACTTCGAAGTAAAATAGTAAGATTAAACGAGCTTACCAGTTTGAAGTTTGATCTTTATTTTATGCGGAGTTACGATGAGGGACTACGTGCCCTCCGCTCCCAACCCTCATAAATATCATCTGGTAGTTCCAGTTTTTTAGTCTTACTATTATACTTCAGTCACTATTATCTGTGATTTTACACCACTGCTTTGAAGATTGACGCACGTGCGGCTGTATGGGGTTCTTCACGTAGTCCCTCATTGTAACTCCTCATAAAATAAAGATCAAACTTCAAACTGGTAAGTTCTCGTTTAATCTTACTATTTTGTGTTAATTTCCCAGGGTGTTAATGAATTAAATAATGAATTTCCCCTACTGGCATCATATGCCTAGGGAAAGCTGACAATCTGGGAAATGCTATAACCTCCACGAAATGAGCAGACATTCACAATCAAAATGGCTAACGAGACAACAGCTCTGAGTCAAGATAGCTGACTATATGGAAGATAGACACAAAGTGCCCGAGTAACTAAATGGGTCAGGCAGCATCTCTGGAGAAAAAGGGTGGGTGACGTTTCGGGTCAGAACCCTTCTTCAGACTCAAGAGTCTGAAGTCTGAGTCTGAAGAAGGGTTCCGACCCAAATTGTCACCTACCCTTTTTCTCCCGTGATGCTGTATAACCCGCTGAGTTGCTCCAGCACCTGTCTATCTTCTGTGTAAACCAGCATCTGCAGTTCCTTCCTACACTAGCTGATTGTACCAATGAGTTCTAGACAGAAAAGGTACTCTTGTTAGTACCTATCATTCAATGAAAGACCAAATGTAGCACAGAGAAAGCAATGCATTCACTCTATTAAGCTTGTTCCTTGGTTTTCCCTTCATCAGCTTTTTGGTTTGGCAATGCTGAGAGTAAGATTATTATTCTGACACCACTCAACCAGACTACTGATCTCCCTCCTGTACTCTGATTTATCATTACCCATTATTCATCCAACAACGTGGGTATGATTGGTGAAAATGGTGTTGGAAATATGTCTGGCTGCACACTCATGGATATAGAGGGAATAGAACAGAGCATAGAGTCCTGAGGTGCCCCTATGCTGATGATCAGTGAGGAGGAGGTGTTGTTGTCCCTTTGCATAGAATGAGGTCTGCCGCTGAGCACGTCGAGAATCCAATTGCATGTGGAGGAGCAGAGACCCAGTTCCCTGAGTTTGAAGATAGGTTTGGATGAATTTGAATAAATTTAATATCATATCAAACTACAATTCCCCCCCCCCCTCCTTCGGTCATGGGGTAGACTGACTCCCCTACCCCCCTCCCCCCTCCCTCCCCTCCTCCTACCCAATCTTTGCACATCCCCAATCCTTTCCACTCGTCATTTTAATTTCATGTTTCATGTTTCTTGTGTTTTATGACTGTTGGCAGATCAATTTCCCTCCTGGGATAAATAAAGTTCTATCGTATTGTATCGTATTGTATAAGATCATAAGATCATAAATGATAGGAACAGAATTAGACCATTCGACCCATCAAGTCTACTCCGCCATTCAATCATGACTAATCTTTCTCTTTCCCAACTAATCCTATTCTCCTGCCTTCTCCCCATAACCTCTAACACCTGTACTAATCAAATAAATAAATTTGCAATAAATAAATGTCTGGAAGGCTAAATCCATCAACTTTGGAATCATTCTTCACTACACAATTTTGCTAATCTGCAAACCTTGTATACCTGTACAATGAATCAATGAGTGCAATTTTAATTTTGCTTTCCACATTCTTGAACAACATCAGCTACTATTCACGGTGGCTACTTTTGAATACTAGAGTCACATCAGGGCAGATGATCCTCTGATTTCTGGTGGACCAAGGTTATCTTTAACAATGCATTCCAATGTATATTTCTAATTTTTTGCCCATGGCTTCTTACCCAGATATACAACCAAGTCAGACCAAGTCTACGAAGAAGAAGAAGTTGATGGTCCCGAAGTTCATAAAAAGTGGATATAAACCCCAGTGCCTGACCTGTGTATCCAAGAACATTGGGAAGGAAGAGAGGAAATTGCTAGGATTCTAGCAGGGATTTTGTCCTTTTGTTAGCCACGTGTGAGGTATTGGAAGACTGGAAGTCTTTCCCTTTTATCATTTTCTCTCTTTCCCAGTTCTGATGAAGTGTCCAGGATCCAAAACGTTGACCGTTCCCTGCACCACAGATGCAGCTTCTTCTACAGATTGTTGCCAGCATCTTCTGTTTTAATGATGACATTATTATGACATACATTGAGCGCTGCCCTTAAAATGTCTGCAGGGCAGCCATTGAATATCCTGGAGCTTTGTAAATTGAAGCTGAATTTTTTCTCTTCACCCTTTTGAGCTATCACCGATTGAAAATGTATTGGCAGAGAGCAGACCGCTGCTGATGCATATAAATACATTTTCCAGCTGCAAGAGTGCATCTCTGACCAGGCAGTGTAAATCAAGTGTTGCCAGCTGCAAATCAATCATAAGCTTGGCAAATCTGCTTAATTGGTGCAGATCATTTTGAACGCTGTTTATCTCCTTTACATCTGGCACCTACCCATATTGCATGGAATCATCTTCCAAATTATGTAGGCATATTGTAAGCAGTACTGATCTGAAACCAGTTGGTTCCTGACTCCTCTATCTATTACCCATGTCACAGCTTAGGTGCTACTGTTGTAGAGAAAACAAAATTCACACAAGCCCCCTTTTTTGGTTAAACGGAGGGGCAGCATGCTGGCGCAGTGGTAGAGTTGCTGCCTTGTAGTGCCAGAGACCCAGGTTCCTTCCTGACCATGGGTGCTGTCTGTACGGAGTTTGTACGTTCTTCCTGTGACCTGCGTGGATTTTCTCCGGGCGCTCCGATTACCTTCCCAATTCCAAAGACATACAGGTTTGTTGGTTAATTGGCTTTGGTAAAATTGTAAATTGCGTAGGGTAAATTTAGTGTGCGGGGATCACTGCAGTGAAGTGCCTGTTTTCGTGCTGTATCTCTAAAACAAAAAAAAACTAAAACAGTAATGCATTTATTTAATAAATCTCTTCTTCAAGAAAGAGAATGCTCTGTTAACATTAGAAGTTTCTTCAAAATGTTCTCTCCAAATTATAAAAAGTATGACATTGTTACATGCATTTTGAACATGAAGTTCAACAATTCCACTAATGTACGCAACATCAGTTATCATCTTGTGACAAATCTAAAGCAAGAAGATGCTTCATATTACCCCTGACATTTATTTTGCTGTCTGACCATCACATACCTTGGAGACCCCTGCTTCTGGTTAATATCTGATCATAGTGTCAGAGAGAGACTCATGGAAACAGGCCATTCGCCATTCAGCCTCCACCGACCATCAACCATCTATGTCTCACTAATCCTAGAGAAATCCTATTTTTTTAATTTTCTCTGTATTTTCTTTAATTCTCTTCAGGTTCTATCACTCACCAACACACTAGGGGCAATTGTCCTACCCACCCATCTGTCCTTGAAAAGTTGAAGGAAACTCCTGCAGTCACAGGAAGAGCATGTAAACAGACAGCACCCGAGGTCGGAGACGAACCTGGGTCACTAGCTCTGAGGCAATGTGTCCAATAGCTGCAGCACTGTGTTATATACATTCCCTTGATTTAATCAATCAATACATGATTATTAACCATTCTTACCAGAGGTTATTTGTGATCAACAGGCCGGTTAATCCCAGTCACATCTGGAGTTTTCTTGGGAGCAGATATAATTTTCTTGGGAGCAGAGCCTGTATATGCTATTTTTCCCTTCAATATTATTGCTACTTTCAAGAGAAATGCATTTGTTATTTTACACATCCTATAGAGGCCTTAAATCCTGGAAACAGGCTCACTGACTTAAATTGAGAAAATCTGGCATATATATATATATATATTTTTTTTAATTAATATTTTTTTATTGGAGATGCGTACACAACCTAGTTACATCATTACAGTCTTACAGTCTTACATTTTTAAATTGATAATATTGTTAAATATTATTACAATGTCTCCAATACTTTTTGCTTTTTTTTTAAAACTAAATAGAACTAAAGAGAAAGATGAAGTAAAGAAAGAAAAGAAAGAGAAGAGAAAAAAAAAAATAATAATAATAAAACAAAAAAAAAAAACAAAAAAAATTGAGAAAAGATAGTTAAAGGAGAATGGAAAAATTTATTAAAATAGAAAACTTCATTCGAGATATATTCGTACATTTCTAGATATAGCATTTCATCCATTCTTTAGCCCGGGTGTTAGTCAGGTTCCTGTGCTGAACTGTTCTGACCCTTTAGGTAATCAATAAAAGGAGACCATGTTCCAATGAATAATTCCTGTTTGTCCAACAGGGAGAGTCTGATTCTTTCCACGTTTAAGGTCTCCGTCATTTCTATAATCCACATTTTGATTGTGGGGGTCGTAGGGCCTTTCCAAAATTTTAGAATTAATTTTTTTCCTGTTATTAAACTATAATCAATAAAGTTTCTTTGTGTTGTTCTAAATGTTTGATTTAATTCTAATATTCCAAGTATTATTAATTTTGGGTCTGGGTCCAATTGTGTGCTGGTTACTTTAGATATTATACTGAAAATATTTACCCAGAATTGTTTAATTTTTATACAGTTTGCAAACATATGAGATAAGGTAGCTTCTAAATGTTGACATTTATCACATATAGGTGAGATATGTTGAAAAATTTTATGTAGTTTTGTTTTGGAATAATGTAACCTATGTATTACTTTAAATTGTATTAGAGAATGTCTGGCGTTTAATGAACATTGATGTATGTGTTGCAAACTTTCTTCCCAAGTATCTTTCGTTATTATTTGATTTAATTCTTTTTCCCATGTTTGTCTGTGTAAGTCCGTCGATGGAATGTCACTGTCTAATAAGATATTATATATATAAGATATTAATTTTTCTGTATTAGGATGTTTGTTCCAACATTCATCAAGAATTTCTGAATTTCTAATTCTAAAATTTTGAGTATTTGATTTTACGTAATCTCTAAGTTGAAGATATCTGAAGTAATCATTTCCTCGAAGTCCGTAAGTCTGTTGCAACTCCTGAAATGTCAGAAAAGTGCCTTCCTTGTAAAGTTGTCCCATATTTTTAATTCCATAATTCTTCCATTGTGTAAAACCCCCGTCCAACCATGAAGGCTTAAACAAAGGGTTATTCACAATTGGAAGAAAAAGTGATAAATTATCTAATTTTAATGTCTTTTTTAATTGTTTCCAAATTCGTATAGCACTAAATATTATAGGGTTTTCCCTATAAATTTTTTTGTTTAATTTAGACGTAGCAAATAAAATCGAACCGATATCAAAAGGTAAACAATCTTCCTTTTCCATTTTTAACCAGTCTGGTTGATGATCTATTTCTTCCAACCAGAAATTCATATTTTTAATATTAACTGCCCAGAAATAAAACAAAAAGTTGGGTAAAACCAAGCCTCCATTTATTTTTGATTTACACAAATGTCTTTTGTTTATCCTATGATTCTTATAATCCCAGATAAAATCATTAACAATAGAGTCCAGTTTTTTAAAAAAGGTTTTTGCCAGATATATCGGTAATGTCTGAAACAGGTATAATATTTGCGGTAAAAAAATCATTTTTATGGCATTAATTTTGCCTACCATTGAGATAGGAAGTGTTTTCCAGTATTGAATATTCTTATGTAGTTTATTTAGTAATGGTGGAAAATTTGCTTTAAATAATGATGTATATTTCTTAGTTATATAAATACCTAGATATTTAAATTTTTCCTTTACTATTTTAAATGGATATTGTTGTATTATCTGTTTGTTATGTTCCCTTATTGGCATAATTTCACTTTTATTCCAATTTATTCTGTATCCTGAAAGTGAACCAAATTGGGTTATTAGCTTTAATAAGTTTGGAATACTAATTTCTGGTTTTGTAATATAAATTAATACATCATCTGCATATAGAGAAATCTTATTCACTGTGTCCTTTGTGTTATATCCGTGTATTTCCGGATGCCCCCTGACTCTTTCTGCAAGTGGCTCAATAGCAAGCGCAAATAATAATGGAGATAACGGGCATCCTTGTCTACAACCTCTAGATAGACTAAATTTAGATGACAACCTTTGGTTTGTAAATATTCTAGCCGTGGGATTTGTATATAACAGTTTTATCCATGTACAGAATTTCTCCCCTAACTGCATATTTTCCATCACCGAAAATAAATAAGACCATTCGACCTGATCAAATGCTTTTTCAGCGTCAAGTGAGATTATTGCTAGATCTTCATTAATATTTCTCTTGGAATATATAATATTAAATAATCTTCTTAGGTTATAATATGAGTACCGTTTCTGAATAAAGCCTGTTTGATCAGGGTGTATTAATTTATTCATCATTGTACTTAATCTATTCGCTAGTATTTTAGTTAATATTTTCTGATCTGTATTTAAAAGTGCGATTGCTCTATATGATCCCGGGTCTTCCAGATCTTTATCAGCTTTAGGAATAAGTGTTATTATAGATTCATTTAAGGTGTCTGGAAGTTTCTGTTGAGTATAGATATACTCATACAACCTTTGTAAACGTGGACAAAGCAAGTCATGAAATTTTTTATAAAATTCGGAGCCTAAACCATCTGGTCCTACTGCTTTCCCATTTTTTAAAGAGCCGATTGACTCCTCAATATCTTTTATGGTAATCTCCCTTTCTAATAATTCTCTATCGTTTGAATCTAAACCTTTTAAATTACATTTTAGTAAAAAATCTGCTATTCCTTCTGATTGTCCTACGGTTTTAGTTGAATAAAGGTTATGATAGTATTGGAGAAATCTATCATTTATGTCCTTGGGCATTTTTAATAATTCTCCTGTCTCTGTTCTAATTTTATGAATTATTTTTTCCCCTTCCATTTTTCGTAACTGACGTGCTAATAGTTTTTGTGGTTTGTCTCCAAATTCAAAATGTAATTGTTTGGTTTTTTGATAAAGTTTTATTACTTGTTCTGAATACATTTTATTTAATTTATATTTCAATACAGCAATTTTATTATGTTTTAAAATAGATGGCGTTCTCGCATTTTCTATATCTAGTTGCTTGATTTCCCTTTCCAATGTTTGTTGTTTAATCCTGTTCTCTTTATTATAAAATGCTTGAGCGGAAATTAATGTACCACGAACAAACGCTTTAAACGTTTCCCACATAAGAGAAGTAGGTGTGTCAGGGTTGTCATTTACCTCAAAAAATATTTGAATCTGTTTAATAATATATTCCTGGCATGATCTTTCGTTCAAAATTTGTGGGTTAAATCTCCAATATGTTTGTTTCTCGGACATTCCATTTAATTTAATCATGAATGTTACAGGTGCGTGATCTGAGATTATAATGTTATGGTATTTTGAATTATAAATAAATGGGATAAACCTAGAGTCAACCAAAAAATAATCTATTCTTGAGTATGTTTTATGTACTGGTGAGTAAAATGAGTATTCCCGTCCAGTTGGGTTTTCTATTCTCCAGACATCTTTAATATTAGTGGTATTAATAAATGAATTTAAAAATACACTTGATTGAGATTTTACTTTTTTTTGCCTTGAAGATCTATCTAAGTATGAATCTAATGTACAGTTAAAGTCTCCTCCAATTATTAATTTATATTGTGTAAATTCAGGAATTTTGTTAAATGTTTTATTAAAAAACATGGGGTTATCAAAGTTAGGCCCATATACATTAAGAAGAATCACTTTTTCTCCATTTAACTCTCCTACTAATATAATATATCTACCATCTATATCCACTATTGTTGAAGAGTTCGTAAAATGTATTCCTTTACGAATTAATATTGCAACTCCTCTGGATTTATGGGAAAAAGAGGAATGATATGATTCAGCGATCCACTTTGCTTTAAGTCTATGTTGGGATTCCTTTTTAAGGTGCGTTTCTTGGAGGAATATTATATCTGTTTTGATTAGGTTTAGATGTGCCAAAACTTTACCTCTCTTAATTGGTTCATTGATTCCCTTGACATTCCAGCTACAAAATGTTATTCCCTGACCCCCTCTTGTCATATTAACATCTTGCATATTGTTTCTAAGGTGGTCTATAGCCGAGCAGAGAGTACAACACGTAGAACCTGATCCTGCTACCGAGCTTCAGATAGATGAATATAAAATCATATACATCGCTCTTCCGAACACATCTCCTTGTATTAGACTTGTTTTTCCATTCAAACGTTGAGTTATAAAAATATTTAAAGTGAAAGAAGTGATAGAGTTGATTAGTAAAGGGTGAAAGAAAAAGAACTACATCTACAATTAGTGTAGTTAGTGATAGCCACACTAACGTGGCTAGAATTCTAAAGACTTCCGTAGCCTTTGTAAAAAAAAAAAATTCCCAGCTCCGTGCCCGAAGAAAAAAAAAAAGGATTATTTCTAACATTCAAATAACTTCTTTGGGAGTAACAAACTTATATACATACCCATACCTACACACACACATCATACATACATATAAATATGTATATATACCCATGTGCATACATTTACAAGCACGTATCCCTGCAGACAAACTCAAGAACAGCAAAAATTCACAACGTTATTGTTCTCTACATGTTATATTATTTTTTTCGCTAAATCTATAAATTTAATTTTGATTTGAAAATCAAAGAGGAAAACCGTCAAGTTTTATTATGACCTAGGCAAATTTACCTCTTGCATATCCTCTTATATAATCTAAGTATGTAATTCATCTCTACCTTAATCAAAGACTATTAATTATTAATCATTGTTATCCATCAATACAGTATTAAATTTTTATGAGAGAAGTTAATGTTAATAATTTTAGTAGTAATGTGGATATTAAATAAGTATTAGTTGTAGTTAGGTGTGAGTATACAGATTATAACAATGACTAGTAAAATTAATAAAATAAAAAAATAAACAATTCAAAGATCCCGATTTTCTCCAATGTTCTCCGTCCATTTCGGTTTTCGAATGGCCTTAAAGCTCTTAAAAGAACTTTAAAGGTCCTTTTAGATCTGGCGGTCCTGTTAGTCCTTGACTCCTAAGACGTAAAGTAAATTCTTCAGTCTACGGTCAAGTTCTCGGTTTCTTTGGCGTATTCCAGTGCTTTTTCGTGGTCTGTAAAAAATAGCTCCTTGGATTTGAAGGAGACTCTTAGTCTTGCGGGATAAAGCAGGCCGTATCTCAAACCCGGTATATTCTTCAGTATTCTTTTTGTCTCAGTGAACAGCGCTCTTTTCTTGAAGACTTCTGCCGGATAATCTCGGTAAATACTGAATCTCACCCCTTTAAAAAGGAGCTGTCCGCCTTGAACAGTTTTCCTCATTATATCGTCAAATTCATGATCCAGTTGTACCTTTACGATGATTTGTCTTGGGTGGGCTTCATCTTGTGTACGACGTCGCTGCGCTCTATGAGCTCGACCGAGTGAAGGTTTGTGATCCAATTTTAAGGCTTTTTGTAATAGGTCTGCCACAAAATCCCGAGTGCCCATATCCTTCTCACTTCCTTCTTTCACCCCTACAATTCTTAGGTTCGTACGTCTTTGACGTCCCTCCAAATCGGTACATTTATCACTTAATTTGATCACCATTTCGGAGAGGCGTTGGTTTTCATTAATGAGTCGACCTACAGTTTCCGCACTTGTCGCCGCCCATTTCTCAAGTTCAGTTATCGCTGTTCTATGTTGATCGAGTTCTTGATGAATGGGGTCCACCTCCATTTTAACGCTCGCTTCCACCGAAGCGATCCTTACTTCCAGCTCTTCCATCTGTTCCTTGTCCTCCTCCTCCCTTGACCTCTTCCAGACTTCCAGTATTTCTTGAACGGTAGAAAGCATTTCTGCTTTAAAATCTACCTTAAAAGAGTAAAGCTCTTCTTTAAAATTCTCTCCAAAGGTTTTCAATTCGGCAGTAAGAAAAGCTTTAAGATCATCCATTTCAGTCTTTTTCTGTTTTGTTTTCTTCGGGGGCTCTTCCTGGGCAGTCATTGTACCTGAGGCCGAGGCCTCAGTTGGGCCTTCCTCTTCCATCGGAGGGGGTTTCCCTTTACCGGGTTTTTTTTGTATCCCACGGGGAGGGGGAGAACGTTGTGTCGACATACCGTCCAAGTCGCACTCCTGATAACGTCACGCGGCAGGCAGCCTTTCAGATCGCGATCGCTGCAGGTAAGACCCGATTTTTCTCCCGTTTCAGTTTTCTTCGGCACGGAGCTAGTTGGCGCTGGACTCAAGCCTCCATAGCGCCACCGGAAGTCCTCTGGCATATATATTTAACGCCAACTATATCAATCAAATCTTCATCTATGTATTTTGCGTGTCTTGGTGCTAACATGGACCTCTAATAGTCATGGAGTTGCAAAATGGATTACTATAATCCTGTGTTTTTTGGTGAAAGGAGGTTATCTTTAACAGAACATTCCAAAGGGCTGCTTAGCTATTATGTTTTAGGCTATGCCTTCTTCCTCAAGGGTACAAGTAAGTTTAACGTTTGTGGGGCATGAATGTACTTTGTATTTTAACAATAATCTTACATAAATTCAGAAATTATAGTAGCAGAATTAGGCCATTCCATCCCATAAGTCTTCTCTGCCATTCAATCATGGTTGATCTATCTTTCCTGCCTTCTCCTCATAACTCCTGACACCCTTACTAATCAAGAATCTCCGCCTTAAATATATCTATGGACGAGGCCTCCACAGCCATCTGTAGCAATGAATTCCACAAATTCACCACCCCAGACTAAAGAAATTGCTCCTCATCTCCTTTCTAAAGATATATCATTTTATTCTGATGCTTTGGCTCTGGTCCAAGACTCTCCCACTAATGGAAACATCATCTCCTTATCCACTTATCCAGGCCTTTCACTATTGGGTAAGTTTCAATGAGGTCTCCCCTCAAACTATTCATAAAATATGGTGCAATCCGGTTCGCTAAAATTCCAATAATCCAATAAACTGAAGTGGATTAGTCTATAATCATTATGTTGATTGCCATATGGTATCCATTCGGTGCTTTTCCGACCATTTTGTTCAATGCAAATAATGTGATTGAACTAGAGGCTCAATAATTTATTAAAGGAGTCATAGTCATCCAGTGTGAAAATAGGCCCTTCGGCCCAACTTGTCCACACTGGCCAACATGTCCCAGTTACACTAATCCTACCTGCCAGCATTTGACAATAGACAATAGGTGCAGGAGTAGGCAATTCGGCCCTTCGAGCCAACACCGCCATTCAATGTGATCATGGCTGATCATCCACAATCAGTACCCCGTTCCTGCTTTCTCCCCATATCCCCTGACTCCGATATCTTTAAGAGCCCTATCTAGCTCTCTCTTGAAACTAACCAGAGAACCGGCCTCCCACTGCCCTCTGAGGCAGCGAATTCCACAGACTCACAACTTTCTGTGTGAAAAAGTGTTTCCTCATCTCCGTTCTAAATAGCTTACCCCTTATTCTTACACCGTGGCCCCTGGTTCTGGACTCCCCCAACATCGGGAACATATTTCCTGCCTTTAGCATGCCCAAACCCTTAATAATCTTATATGTTTTAATGAGATACCCTCTCATCCTTCTAAATACCAGACTATACAAGCCCAGCCGCTCCATTCTCTCAGCATATGACAGTCCCGCCATCCCGGGAATTAACCTTGTGAACCTACGCTGCCCTCCCTCAATAGCAAGAATGTCCTTCCTCAAATTTGGAGACGAAAACTGCACACAATACTCCAGGTGTGGTCTCACTAGGGCCCTGTACACCTGCAGAAGTACAACTGCATCTTTGCTCCTATACTCAACTCCTCTTGTTATGAAGGCCAACATGCCATTTGCTTTCTTCACTGCCTGCTGTACCTGTATGGTTACTTTCATTGACTGATGAACAAGGGCCCCCAGATCACGTTGTACTTCCCCTGTTCCCAACTTGACACCATTTAGATAATAATCTGCCTTCCTGTTTTTGCTACCAAAGTGGATAATCTCACATTTATCCACATTAAACTGCATCTGCCACGCATCTGCCCACTGACCCAACCTGTCCAAGTCACCCTGCATTCTCATAGCATCCTCCTCACAGTTCACACTGCCACCCAGCTTTGTGTCATCTGCAATTTTGCTAATGTTACTTTGAATCCCTTCATTTAAATCATTGATGTATATTGTGAATAGCAGCGGTCCCAGCACCGAGTCTTGCGGTACCCCACAGGTCACTGCCTGCCATTGTGAAAGGCACCCGTAATCCCTACTCTTTGTTTCCTGTCCGCCAGCCAAGTTTCTATCCATGTCAGCACTCTACCCCCAATTCCATGTGCCCTAATTTTGCCCACTAATCTGCTATGTGGGACATTATCAAATGCTTTCTGAAAGTCCAGGTACACTACATCCACTGGCTCTTGCTTGTCCATTTTCCTAGTTACATCCTCAAAAATTCCAGAAGATTAGTCAAGCATGATTTCCCCTTCGTAAATCCATGCTGACTTGGACCGATCCTGTTACTGCTATCCAAATGTGCTGCTATTTCATCTTTTATGATTGACTCCAGCCATCTTCCCCACCACCGATGTCAGGCTAACTGGTCTATTATTCCCTGTTTTCTCTCCCCCGCCTTTCTTAAAAAATGGGATAACATTAGCTACCCTCCAATTCACAGGAACTGATTCTGAATCTATGGAAGATTGAAAAATGATCACCAATGCATCCACGATTCCTAGAGCCACTTCCTTAAGTACCCTGGGATGCAGACAATCAGGCCCAGGGAATTTATCGGCTTTCCGTCCCATCAGTCTACCCAACACCATTTCCTGCCTAATGTGGATTTCCTTCAGTTCCTCCATCACCCCAGATCCTCTGGCCACTACTATATCAGGAAGATTGCTTGTGTCCTCCTTAGTGAAGACGGATCCAAAGTACCTGTTCAACTCATCTGCCTTTTCCTTGTTCCCCATAATAAATTCACCTTTTTCAGTCTTCAAGGGTCCAACTTTGGTCTTAACTAATTTTTTCCTCGTCACATATCTAAAGAAGCTTCTACGATCCCTCCTTTTATATTCTTGGCTAGCTTACCTTCGTTCCTCATCTTTTCTCCCCGTATTGCCTTTTTAGTTATTGTAGATGGTTTATGCATGCAACCAATCACATAGCCACCTCACCACTACTAACCCCGCCTTAGGTATCATTTATAATAACGCCTGCTTCTCCTTCTGCGCAGTACAGTAGCAGACTGGAGTCAGTGACTTCTCATGTATTGTTTAATTCTGTACCCTTATTATAGACTATTATAAAGTTACACGTGTGTAATGATTCATTTACATGGTGTCAGATAGGGACAACTCGCGTCTCCTGTTTACCGGTTTTTATTTCTTTTGCTAAGTTTTTATTTTCATTTTGACGATGGCTTCATCTTGCCGAAAGCTTGCTCAGCTCGTCTTCGATTCGGACATCGTGGAGCGCTGGGCTACGTTCGAACTGGACTACCGCCACTACATGAATATCGCACATCGGAACAATCCCGATGAAGTCAAAGCCTCTCTTCTTCTCAACCTTGCCGGCCCCGACGCCATGAGAAGAGCGAGAACTTTCAGTTACGCCCCAGCGGTCCTGGGTGCCGACGATCAGGTACTGATACCCATAGAAACAGCCGACGACCCGCATGTCCTGATACGCAAATTCAGGGAGATTTGCAACCTGCCCTCTAATCGTATTTTAGAAAGGGCGCGATTTTTTACTCGCAAGCAGTTGCCCGATGAGCCTGTTGAGTGCTTCATCGCTGATTTATGTTACCTAGCCCAGAGGTGCCGGTTCGAAGCAATGACAGACCAGCTAACTAGAGACATTTTGGTGACAGGGATGCTCGATCAGAAACTGAGATCAGAGCTCCTCCGCAAACCCGATCTGACCTTAAATGAAGCCATGCATGCCTGGAGAATGGCTGAGGTCATTGACTCGCCAGACAGTCAGCGTGATTCGGACACTAAATCTATCAACCTGACTGGGTTCAATAGACCGCGACCTCGAACGGATAACACAAAATTTGTGCCTCGGGTCAGCCCCGCATCTGGCGGTGAACCCCCCAAATGCCCGAACTGTAATTATATGCATCACAGGCAGTCGCCATGCCCTGCCTATGGTAAAGCCTGCAACTATTGTAAGAAGTTAAACCATTTCTCTGCTGCCTGTCGTTCTCGTGGGAAATTACCATGAGCTTCCAGACCTAACCTAAACATGCTGATGCAAGTTGATAACAATTATGGCTCTCCGTCCTTGCTCGACGCTGCCCACGTTGCCGATCCAATTAATTCGCAATGGGAGGCGAGTGTGCATTCACTCCTTCGTGCACCTGGCCGGCTACCCGATCCAACTGTTCTGATAACTGTCAACAATTCCGACTTTCACGCTAAGCTCGACACGGGGGCAAAAGTGAATGTAATGTCAATAAGCCTTTTCAAGAAGATAAGGAATAATGAGCTACTGATTGCAGACCGCTCCACTCTGCATGCTTACGGGGGCGAGGTGCTGAGACCGCTGGGAAAAGCTACTTTCACTTGTGTGCTGAAAAAGACAACGTGTGCCTTGACCTTTTATGTTTTGAACTCTGACTGTGTGACTCTGTTGGGCAACCAGGCATGCCAGGATCTGGGACTGGTGTCGTTCGACAGAACGGTCCACAAGGTGATGATATCGGTGGACCCGGTAAAGGAATACCCAGACCTGTTTAATGACGAACTGGGCAAGCTGCCTATTACCTACAAAATTGCTACTGATCCAAAGGTGTCACCTGTAATTCGTGCACCGCACAGAGTGTCTCACGCCATGAAGGACAAAGTCGAGTCCATGTTGAACGACATGGTCACCATGGGGGTGCTAGAAGCGGTCAGTGAGCCCACCGAGTGGGTGTCCACCATGGTTGCCACGTTAAAAAAGGACAAGAATGAAATCCGTGTGTGTATCAACCCTAAAGACTTGAACCTTGCCATCAGGCGCCCCCACTACCCCATGAGGACCGTTGAGGATGTTGCAGCTCAGGTCGGACAGGCCACCGTCTTCTCTGTCCTTGACGCAAAGAGCTCGTTTTGGCAGATACCACTGGACAAGGGGTCATCGGATCTGACCACGTTTTCGACACCGTTCGGCAGATTCAAGTTCCTGCGAATGCCATTCGGCATCAACTCTGCCAGCGAGGTGTTCCAGAGGACCATGGAACAGCTGTTCGCTGGCATGCCGTGCGCCATCATTGTTGATGACATCCTGGTCTACGGGAAAGACGTGGTGGAGCACGACCAGAACCTACGCTGTGTCCTGGAGCGGGCACGACAGATCAACCTCAAGCTTAACCCCAAGAAGTGCAGATTCCGGGTCTCCGAGGTCACTTACGTTGGCCATGTATTCACTCCTGCCGGACTCAAGCCCGATCCCTTGAAAGCTGCCGCTATCACTGAGATGCCAGCCCCCACCGACGTGCTCGGTCTACAGCGTTTCCTGGGTATGGTGAACTATCTTGGGAAATTTATTCCCAACCTCAGCGAACTGAGCTCGTTCCTGCGACAACTGACTAGAAAAGACACCGCCTGGTCCTGGTTCCCACAGCACCAGCAGGCTTTCGATACTTTAAAGTCTAAGCTGGTCAGCACTCCTACTCTGACGTTTTTTGACCTGAAGCGCCCCATCACCGTCACCTGTGATGCCTCGCGATTCGGGCTCGGTGCAGCCTGCCTACAGTCCTCTGCAGATGGCTCCCTGCTCCCGGTCTCCTATGCCTCCCGTACCATGACCGACACCGAACAACGCTACGCACAGATCGAAAAGGAGCTGCTTGCTGTCATTTTCGCCTGCTCTAAGTTCAAAGACTTTCTTTTCGGGAATTCTTTCACGGTTGAGACTGACCACCTAAACAATTGGTGGCCATCCTAAACAAGCCGATCCATGTCGCACCTGCCAGGCTGCAACGTATGATGATGCAGCTCCAGCGTTTCGACTTCACCATTGTCTACAAGAAGGGTACTGAAATGCACGTTGCGGACACTCTCTCTCGCGCCCCTCGTGCTACCTGTGATCGCCACCCATACGACCGGGACGACCTTCTGGTGCTCGGCGTTGACTTTGTCCCCACTAAGCAGCTTCAGTGCCTAGCCGAGCATACTGCCGCCGACCCCGCTCTGCAGCGACTTTCTTCAGTGATAAAAGGGGGTTGGCCGAGCAAGCGCGCCAAGCGTGCCCGCAGAGACACAGCCTTTTTTCCTTGTTCGCGATGAACTGTTCATCCAAGACGGCGTTATTGTTAAGGGCCACAAGGTCGTGATCCCCTCCTCCCTGTATGACAAGTACTACAGCGTGGCCCACAGCGGGCACCCGGGCATTGATGCCACGATCGCCCACGCACAGTGCCAATTCTACTGGCCTGGAATGGCAAAGTACATTCGGGACCGTGTCTCGTCTTGCTCTACCTGCAACAGCCTTGCACCCCACCAGCGAAGGCAGCCCCTTTTGCAACAACCCGCGCCTGCCCTGGCCTGGACCTCGGTGGCCGCTGACATTTTTGAGTGGCGTGGTAAACGCTACCTTGTCCTGGCTGACTCGTACTCGAACTGGTTCGAGGTTGACCTTCTGACCTCCCTCACATCCGAGATGGTCATCCACAAGCTGAGGAAACATTTTTCCACTTTCGGCTCGCCTGTCCGTCTGCAGACCGACAACGGCAGGCAGTTTACCAGCCAGGAGTTCAAGCACTTTGCCAACAAATGGAACTTCCTCCACTTCACGAGCAGCCCTGTGTACCCGCAGAGTAACGGGCTTGTTGAGCGGGCTGTCCGGAGTGCCAAACTGCTAATGGAGCAAGTCGAATTCCGACTTTTACCTCGACCTCCTGAACCTAAGGAACATTTCCAGGGAAGCAACCCTGGGCTCGCCTGCCCAGCGGCTGATGTCCAGAACGACGAGACCACCGATTCCGATTGCTCAACACAAGCTGCTACCTCGGGTACTGGAGCCTGCCTCCGTCCAGATGCGCATTCAGGAAAGGCACGACATCCAAAGACGGTCACATGATAGATCATGCAAACCACTCAAGCCTCTGCTTCCTGGACAGGCCATTCGTCTACATACTGCTAGTGGATATTCCCGTCTGGCCACCGTGGTTACATAGAAACATAGAAACATAGAAAGTAGGTGCGAGAGTAGACCACCAGGCCCATCGAGCCCGCACCGCCACTCGCTCATGGCTGAACACTAAACAGACACCCTTACCCACAAACAGTAGACACAAGACACAGAACACAAGACACTACCCTCCCCTTTATATCGCTATCACCCCTCTCCACCCCAAGAACCGCGTGATCTCCTGGGGGAGGCAAAAAACCGGATTAAAACCCAGGTCCAATTCGGGAAAAAAATCCGGGAAATTCCTCTCCGACCCCAATCCAGGCGATCGACACTTGTCCAGGAGATCACTCAGGTCTTACTATACTAACCATACCTAGGTCCATATCCCTGCCCTCTCCCCGTAGCCCCTTATCCCCTTGGCAGCTAAAAAACCATCTATTTTAGACTTAAATATATTTAATGTTTCTGCTTCCACTGCTCCCTGGGGCAGTGAATTCCATAAATTAACCACCCTCTGGGTGAAGAAGTTCTTCCTCATCTCAGTTTTAAAAGAGCCCCCTCTTATTCTACAACTATGTCCCCTAGTTCTAGTTTCCCCGATCATTGGGAACATCCTCGGTGCATCCACCCGATCAAGGCCCCTCACGATCTTATATGTTTCAATGAGATCGCCTCTCATTCTTCTAAACTCCAAAGAGTAGAGTTCCAGCCTACTTAACCTTTCCTCATATGTCAATCCCCTCATTGCAGGAATTAATCTTGTAAACCTTCGCTGCACTGCCTCCAGGGCCAGTACATCCTTTCTTAAGTATGGACCCCAGAACTGTACACAGTATTCCAAATGTGGTCTCACTAATACTGTGTACAGCTGCAGCAAGACCTCCGTGTTTTTATACTCAATCCCCCTAGCAATAAAGGCCAAAACTCCATTGGCCTTCCTGATTGCTTGCTGCACCTGCATACTAACTTTTAGTGATTCATGTACTACTACCCCTAGATCCCTTTGCGTTGCATTACAACGCAGCTCCACCTCATTTAGAAAATAACTTGCCCTATCATTTTTTTTCCCAAAGTGAATGACTTCACATTTATTAGTATTAAATTTCATCTGCCAAGTTGTTGCCCACTCACCTAGCTTATCTATATCCTTTTGCAGACTCTTCCTATCCTCCTCATCCCCTACTTTTCCTCCCATTTTTGTATCGTCCGCAAATTTTGATATATTACATTTGGTTCCCTCCTCCAAATCATTTATATAAATTGTGAACAACTGGGGTCCCAGCACCGACCCTTGCGGAACCCCGCTAGTTACCGGTTGCCATCCCGAGTATGAACCATTTATCCCCACTCTCTGCTTCCTATTTGTTAGCCAATCCTCTACCCATGCTAATATATTACCCCCAATCCCATAATTTTTTATTTTTAGCAATAGTCTCTTATGTGGCACCTTGTCAAAAGCCTTTTGGAAGTCCAAGTATACCACATCCACCGGTTCCCCTTTATCCACCCGGGTTGTTACTTCCTCAAAGAATTCGAGCAGATTCGTTAAACAGGACTTCCCCTTCACAAAACCATGCTGGTTCTGTCCGATGAAGTCATGTTTATCCAAGTGCCCCGTTAGTGTTTCTTTAATAATTGTCTCTAACATTTTACCCACCACCGATGTTAGACTAACCGGTCTATAGTTACCCGCCTTCTGTTTACTTCCTTTTTTAAATATAGGTGTTACATTGGCCATTTTCCAATCCACTGGGACCGTTCCTGCCTCCAGGGAGTTTTGGAAAATTATCACCAATGCATCCACAATCCCCACCGCTATCTCCCTCAAGACCCTTGGATGTAATCCATCAGGCCCAGGGGATTTATCCTCCTTCAGTCTCATTAATTTCCCTAATACCACCTCCTTGGTGATCTTAATAGTATTTAGCTCCTCCATTCCTACCGCCCCCTGTTTATCCAGCGTTGGAATATTTTTTGTGTCTTCTATGGTGAAGACTGATACAAAATACTCGTTTAATGCCTTTGCCATTTCCATGTTCCCCACCAACAACTCTCCAGTCTCACCCTCCAATGGACCAACGTTCACCTTAGCCACCCTTTTTCTTTTTATATAGCTATAAAAACTCTTACTATTAGTTTTTATGTTGTTCGCTAAATTCCTTTCATAGTCTATTTTCCCCGTCTTAATTAATCTCTTAGTTATTTTTTGCTGACCTTTAAATGCTTCCCAATCCTCTACCCTCCCACTATCTCTAGCTACCTTATATGCCCTTGCCTTCAGCCGAATACTATCCTTTATAGTTTTACTGAGCCATGGCTGACTGTTCTTTCCCTTACCCCTTTTTTTCTTCATAGGAATAAATTTTTCTTGAAGGTTATACAGTAGATCCTTAAACGTACACCACTGCTCATGTACCGTCTTATTCTTGAGTCTGCTATCCCAGTCAACTTTGATCAGCTCAGTCCTCATACCTTCATAATCCCCCTTATTTAGACTAAGTACCCTAGCCTGAGTTTCAACCTGCTCCCCTTCTATTTGAATATGGAATTCGACCATATTGTGGTCACTTGTTCCCAACGAGTCCCTAACTATGACATTTTTAATTAATCCTGCTTCATTACACAGGACCAGATCCAAGATTGCCTCCCTCCTTGTCGGTTCTGTGACATACTGTTCTAGGAACCCGTCTCTAATACATTCTATAAACTCTTCCTCTAGTCTACCCTGCCCAGTTTGGTTTGCCCAATTAATATGAAAATTGAAGTCCCCCATGATTACAGCAGTTCCCTTTTTACATGCGTCAACTATTTGCAGATTTATGTTCTGACTAACAGCGTCACAGCTATTTGGAGGTCTATAAATTACACCCACTAGTGTTTTTTTCCCCTTGTTATTCTCTATCTGTACCCAAGCTGTTTCACTATCCTGATCCTTCAACGCAATATCCTTCCTCTCTATTGCCGTTATTCCCTCCCTTATTAAAAGGGCCACCCCTCCTCCCTTTCTTTCCTGTCTATCTTTTCTAATTGTCGAGTACCCCTCTATATTTAACTCCCAATCCTGATCCCCTTGCAGCCATGTCTCCGTAATGGCCATGATATCATAACTATATGTACTTAATTGCACCGTTAATTCATTTATCTTATTTCGAATACTCCGTGCATTTAGATACAGCACTTTCAGATGATTTTTACTACCCTTCCTTTCTGTTTTTGCCCCTTTTACATCTAGAGCTTTGTCTTCACACATTCTGGATCCTCCTGTCACATTTTGATTTTCCGTTTCCCCACTGATACCCTGCTCTATTTCCTCTACCCCTGCCGTTATTACCCCCCTTGATACCTCCCCCCCGCTACTTAGTTTAAAGACCTCTCTACTGCCCTAGTTATATGATTTGCCAGGACCCCAGTCCCAGCACCGTTCAGGTGAAGTTCGTCCTTACAGAACAGATCCCCCCTGTCCCAGTACTGGTGCCAGTGGCCCAAGAAACCAAACCCATTTTTCCCACACCAGTCTTTGAGCCACGCATTCAGCTTTTTAATTTTTCGTACCCTCGCCGATTTGGCCCGTGGCTCAGGTAGCAATCCGGAGATCAGTACCCTCGAGGTTCTGCTTTTTAATTTATTCCCTAACTGCTCAAACTCGTTCAGCAGATCCTCCTTCCTCGTCCTTCCTATGTCATTGGTCCCCACATGGACCACGACCACTGGATCCTCCCCCTCACTCTGCAAATTTCTCTCCAGCATCGCAGAGATATCCTTAACCCTAGCACCGGGTAGGCAACACAGCCTTCGGGACATGTTCTGCTGGCCGCAGAGAACCTTATCTACCCCCCGAATAATACTATCCCCTATCACCACGGCATTTCTTCTAACTCCCCCCTCTTGAATGGCCCCCTGATCCACGGTGCTGCAGCCAGGTTGCTCATCCCTCCCACAGCCCCTGATCCCGTCCTCACATTGAGTAAGAGCCTCGGTCATGCTCGTCAGGGACAAGGGCTGTGGCTCCTGCCGCATCTCCTCCTGGTTCCCCCTACCTGCCTCGCTTATGGCCACACCTTCCTTTCCCTGCTCACTAACTACTGAATTAGTTAAACTGGTCGGTGTGACCATCCCCTGGCACAAAACATCCAGGTAATACTCCCCCTCCCTGATGCACCGCAGCGTATGAAGTTGGGTCTCCAGCTCATCAATGCGGAGCTCGAGTTCCGCTAGCTTCAAACACTTACTGCAGCTGTAGGGATCATCTACATCAATGGTGTCGACAATTTCCCACATCTCACAGTATTGGCACATCTCCTGGCCGCCCATCTTATATAAGTAATTAACTGGTCCTATTAAGAATCCCCTACCCGGATTACTGTATTAAAACACCCCTTATTTATATAATCCTACCTCCTATAAATGGGAAAGTACTTACCCCAGCCGTAAATTACCTACTGGTTTGGCTGTCTAGTGGTAATTTCGTCCGCTCTTTCTGTCTGGTCCACTGCTCCCTTGCAGTGCGTGGCCTACCTCTTAGCCCCTGTTAGCCTCTCGAGCCGCGGCTCCGTCCTTCCTCCCTCGGCGACAACCCTGGGCCGCACCTGTGGCACCTGTGGCACCGCGGTCGTGACGTCCCTTCCGTTCCAACTGCCACTGATTACTCGCTGCACTCTGATTACCTCGCTACACTCTGGTTGGCATTGCAGACGCGCCTCGTTCGTACCTTGTGGACTTTGAAGGGACTGTTTACCGCAGGAGTCGTCAACACCTGCTTGCAGTACTGGAGCCGCTCCCGCAGGCAGCGGGACCCTACGCTCCGCCGCTGCAGTTCCAGCCGTCCGCTGCTGATCCTGCTACCGGCCCCTGCATGTCTCAGCCCCCTCGCGTGTTTTGTTCACCTCTGCGTGGGACGCCCATTGCTAACCGTTTTTCCACCCCCTCCTGCACGGTTGTCCCCCCTGCCACTTTCTGTTTCCCCTATGGCTTCGTCGCCTCCGGGTTTGGGTCTTTCTGGTGAGGGGGGGGGGAAGGGTTGGTCCGTACGCGCTCGGGCCGTGTCAGCAAGCCGCCTGTTCGGTATGGTGATTTTGTTTAAGTCGTTGCCATGGTTATCCACCATGTTTAATCTTCTAAGGGGAAGGATGTAGATGGTTTATGCATGCAACCAATCACATAGCCACCTCACCACTACTAACCCCGCCTTAGGTATCATTTATAATAACGCCTGCTTCTCCTTCTGCGCAGTACAGTAGCAGACTGGAGTCAGTGACTACTCATGTATCGTTTAACCCTTTATCCTTATTAAAGACTATTATAAAGTTACACGTGTGTAATGATTGATTTACAGTTATCTTCTGTTGCTTTTTAAACATTACCCAATCCTCTGGCTTCCCGCTCATCTTTGCTACATTGTACTTCTTCTCTTTTATTTTTATATTGTCCCTGATTTCCCTTGTCAGCCACGGTCGCCCCTTACTCCCCTTAGAATCTTTCTTCCTCTTTGGAATGAACTGATCCTGCACCTTTTGTAGAAATACCTGCCATTGTTGTTCCACTGTCATCCCTGCTAGGTTATCTTTCCAGTCAACTTTGGCCAGCTCCTCCCTCATGGCTCCATAGTCCCCTTTGTTCAACTGTAACACTGACACCTCCAATTTACCCTTCTCCCTCTCAAATTGTAGATTAAAACTTAACATATTATGGTCACTACCTCCTAATGGCTCCTTACCCTCGTTCCCTTATTAAATCCAGTTCATTGAACAACTCTAAATCCAGAATTGCCTTCTCCCTGGTAGGCTCCAACACAAGCTGCTCTAAGAATCCATCACAGAGGCACTCCACAAACTCCCTTTCTTGGGATCCAGTACCAACCTGATTTTCCCAGTCTACCTGCATGTTGAAATCTCCCATAAAAAAGCGTAGCATTACATTCACGACATGCCAATTTTAACTCTTGATTCAACTTGCACCCAATATCCAGGCTACTGTTTCGGGGCCTGTAGATAAGTCCCATTAGGATCGTTTTACCCTTACAATTCCTTACTTCTATCCATGCTGACTCCATGTCTCCTGTTTTAATGTCACCGCTTGCAAGGGACTGAATTTCATTCCTCACCAACAGAGCTACCCCAACCCCTCTGCCCACCTGTCTGTCTTTTCGATAGGAGGTATACCCTTGAATATTCAGTTCCCAACCCTGGCCCTCTTGCAGTCATGTCTCTAATTCCCACAACATCATACTTGCCAATTTCTAACTGAGCCTCAAGCTCACCCACTTTATTCCTTATACTTCGCGCATTCATACACAACACTTTGACCTCGGTATTCACCTCCCCTCTCACACCGCTCACAATTGGCCCTGACCTTACTCTCTTATCCCTTCGCGAACTTTCCTTCCCATTAATTCGGGAGTCTTTTATAAATTTTCCTGTACTCACTTCCACTTTAACTCCATCTTTATACTCCAAATTTGTCAATCCCTCCCCCCCACTATTTAGTTTAAACCCACACGTGTAGCTCGAGCAAACCTGCCTACCAGAACGTCGGTCCCCCTCCAGTTAAGGTGTAACTCATCCCTTTTCTACAGGTCATCCCTACCCCAGAAGAGATCCCAGTGGACTTTAAAACTAAACGTTTGCTTCCTGCACCATCCCCTCAGCCACACATTCAGATCCCCTATCTCCCTGTTCCTGTCCTCACTAGCACGAGGTACTGGAAGCAATCCAGAGATAACCATCCTAGAAGTCCCGCTTTTCAGTCTTCTTCCTAACTCTCTGAACTCACGTTGCAGAACCTCCTTCCTCTTCTTCCCGATGTCGTTTGTGCCCATGTGCACAACTACTGCCAGCTGTTCACCTTCCCTCTCCAGGATGTTCTGAATTTGGTTTGTGACATCTTGAACCCTGGCACCAGGGAGGCA
Organism: Malacoraja senta; assembly: GCA_038087875.1. NCBI lineage: Eukaryota > Metazoa > Chordata > Chondrichthyes > Rajiformes > Rajidae > Malacoraja > Malacoraja senta. The sequence continues at coordinate 70,966,014 of CM075977.1, read as the reverse complement.
ACAGACCCTCCTTGAGTCTCGCCTGCCGCCACAGAATCTCCAGTCCGCACCTCGGACAATTGAATCACCCACCACTAGGGCTCTGCCCGACGTCGGTCTCGCCGGTCAAGTCCCATCTCTAGGATTCGAGCCACCGACGTTTCCGCCGCTCGGACTGGAAGCATCGTCTCCCCCGACAGTTCCCAAAAGGGCGTACCTGTTTTCCTTAGGCACAGTTGACTGGTTCTCCTGCACTCCACGGTTACTCCCCTTTCTCTCAGTCACACACGTTCGTTCTCCCTGTATGCTTTGCATGACAACCTCACTGTAGGTCCTGTCCAGGAAACTTTTGTTATTCCGGATGGCCCTGAGGTCATCCAGCTGCTTCTCCTGTGCCCCAACTCAGTCCTTCAGGAACTGAACCTAGACACACTTACCACAGTTGTATCAGCCATTGGTGTCCCTGGCCTCCCACATCCTGCAAGCATCACACTGCCTCATCTTACTCGTCATGTGTTCACCGCGTCCTGTCCTCTTCAGCTTTTTGCGTAGTCTCCTCTCCTCAGCCTCCTCACCGAAGACTCTCGAGCCAAAGACTCGCATTTTTCTCACAAGACATTTCCCTCAACACGGCGCTCCCCAACAGCAAACCTTGCTTATATTGGCTGACAAAATGCCCAATTTGCCACTTAACCAATTAATCAATTTTGCGAATTGAATTCCTCAGCCATTCACCGACTCACTCCTGCCTCTCCCGAACTTGAAGGAATGTGTTCTTAGCTGGTCGCGCTCGGTTTTAAACTAACCGCTCCTGATAGGGAACACAAATAAACCCCCTAGAGCTTACCTTGGTCCATATCCCTCCAAACCTGTCCTATCCATGTACTTGTCTAACTGTTTCTTAAATGTTGGGATAGTTCCTGCCTCAACTACCTCCTCTAGCAGCTTGTTCCATACACCCACCACCCTTTGTGTGAAAAAGTTCCCCCTCAGATTCCTATTAAATCTTTTCCCACACTAACCTATGTCCTCTGGTCCTCGATTCACCTACTCTGGGCAAGAGACTCTGTGCATCTAGCCAGTCTATTCCTCTCATGATCTTATATACATCTAAAAGATCACCTCATACTCCTGCACACCCCAGAATAGAGTCCCAGCCTACTCAACCTCTGCCCATAGCTCAGACCTTCTAGTCCTGGCAACATCCTCGTAAAATCCTCCCTGAACCCTTTTCAACATGATAGGAGCATGATAACTATTGTAATATTTATTAAATTTTGCCAAGGTTGCTCATTGCTTTTGGTACATCAAGCTTTAATTCTTTTGTTATTCCACCTGAAGAGCGACTTAATTTCAAAAACTGGGATTCTTGACCAATTCTTAATGATGGACTATAAGGGTTGGTCTTTTATTATTTTAGCACTGGCTCTGGTGAAGACTGTACATAAACTGATTCTGTTGTCGGTCGAACACAACTGTCAAGAAAACTTATGAGTTTTAATCTTTTCTAATTCGGAAAGAAATTAGAAAATAAATTGAAAGCAGTAGGTGAAGCCTTTCATTTAGTAGATATGACAAAGATATTAGAGCTGGAGTAAGAAAGTAACTGATAAGTAATGTTGCAAGCCTGCGTTTAATGGAGGTTTTTTACAAAAGGTGGCTTGAGAGGTTTTGGAAAACTTTTTAAGAAGAAGTCAGCAAAATTTAATGTGACAGACTCATGGATGAAACACAGCCAAGGAGAGAAAGACTGTTGGGTGCATAAGAGAGGAGACCAGAGAGAAATGTTTCATCTGCACAGTGGAGCTGGATATGATCACCATATCTGGAGAATGATCTGACGTCAATGAATGATGTTGGAGAAAGTCAATATTGCAGTTGGGAAAGGAAGGAGTCCAAGATCCCTTCTGGAGGTAATGTGGTGCAGGAGTTGGCCTTTCGAGCCAGCTATGATCATGGCTGATCATCTAAAATCAGTACGCCGTTCCTGCTTTTTGCTCATATCCCTTGATTCCTTTAGCCCTAAAATATATCTAACTGTCTCTTGAAAACATCCAGTGAATTGGCCACCACTGCCTCTGTGGCAGAGAATTCCACAGATTCACAATGCCCTGGGTGAAAAATGTAATGGTAATTAATTGGTTCAGGAAATTAAATTAAAAGGTGTGACTCAAGGAGCGGTTTTGGATGAAGTCGACGCGATCACCCATTTAGAGGCCGCTGGAAAGTTGAGTAGATCAGGAAAGGCAATATCCCACTGCCGCGGTGGTGAATGATGTAACCCACGATCTGTTTGAAACCTGAGCAGAGGGATTTATTCACAGAGTTGCAGCAGAGAGAGGACAAGTTGGACAAGTTTCAGAGCTTTCAGAAGCTGGAAGTGTAAGAAAGTTAGGGGTATGTTTTAGAGGAGTGTGGTGATGGTATCTTTTAAAGGAAGGGGAAGGGCATCTCTAGAGCAGCGACCAATTACTAGGTTAATTCTCAAGGGGAATGGGAAGAAAAGTTAAGACCAACAGTACAATAGGAATGGATTCGAGCAGGAGAAGAGAGTTCCACTTATCTATGGGGATGGAGAGATTAGGGAAGAAATTAGAAAAATGTTCAGTGAGAGAGCAGGATAAAGCCTGGTAAAAGGTTCAGTTCAGTTAACAAGGAGATGTAATAAAAATGATAATTTTAATGAAAGTAAAAGAGCAAGCTTTGAGTTCCTTAAAAATAGTTCTGAATGTTCCCCTTTGACTGAGGCAATCATTCTCAATCTTTCTGCAAAGTGCTTGTAAACAGCAAGCATCAAAGTGGACTGCTAGTATAAAGTGATTACTGCAACAGATCTGATTCATCTTATCCATCCTATATTATGCTTTCCAATTTGTCACTGCTAGACTGTTCTTGACTTGCACATAATGAACCAGGGAGCCAGTAAAATTGGGTTCTGCCTTAAAATAGATTCTAAAACGACTCCGTAATTACATCTAATACTCCTGGGGAATTGCATGGAGATTTACAGTTAAAAACAATTTTATGTTGGTATTTTGTAAATATACTTTGTGCTTTGTATTTTATTTTGTAAGAAATGAGAAACCTTGGAACAGGAGTTGGCCATTTAGTCCATTGAATCAGTCTGCGGTTCAATGAAATCATGCCATCTAATTTCACACATCTGTCTTTTGCCATATACTTAATACCCATTAACGGACGACCAATTAAATATTTAAAATTAACAATTTACCTGGCAACAATAATCATTTGCAGCAGATCGTCACAAGTTTTCACTAGCCTTTGCATATAGAAACATTACCTAACATGACATTAATGTTTTGACGATGCCCCCTAGATTCCTTAACCAGCAGAAATAGTTTGTCTTCATTGAGCCTGTTATTCTTATTATCTTGTAAAATTTGATCAAATCAGCCCTTAACCTAAATTTCAGGGAATACTATCCTTGTATCTTTATATTTCAACCACTATAATTCCAGTATATCCGGCCTGCATTTATTCCAGTAACTCCAAATCATAAGATCATGTGATAGGAACAGAATTAGGCCATTCGGCCCATCAAGTCTGCTCTGCCATTCAATCATAGCTGATCGACCTCTCCCTCCTAACCTAATTCTCTTGCCTTCTCCCCATAACCTACAATCCTACAATTGTGGCTCTCAGAAACATTTAAGCACAAGGTCTGGTCCAATACTTTATACAAATAGAGCACACATCCTGTTTCCTTCCACTTCATTCTTCTATATATAATGATCGGTATTCCATTAGCGATTTGATGGTTTTCTGCACTTTGTCATCTATGTTCTTGCATCTTCAATCATCTTTGGACCACCAATGAATCAGCTCGTGATAAATTATTTTTCTTCCATTTGACATCTTGTTTGACAATTTGTGAATTAATGGATCTTTCATGGCTGACATTTATCACTGTGCTTTCAATCATTCAATCAATTATCTTGCTTTTCTCAAATGTGTGAAATCCAGATATTATCACCTTTTTGCCTTTATTTAGCTAAATAGCTTGAATACATTCTAATCCCCTTGCTCATTTAAAGCAGTGGTCCATCAAGGGAAATATGTCTTGCTCAGATTAATTATAAAAATAATTCACACCATCTTTGGATTCTGAAATGGCATGTGAGGAAAAAATCTCAAAGAATCAGAAAAAAATGGGAATATTTATAACTAGGCACGATGTGCCATTATAGTAATTCAGAGCGGCATAGTGGCAGATTGGTATAGTTGCTGCCTTACTACCGCAGAGCCATGAGTCCCAGGTTCTATCCTGACTACGAGTGCTTGTCTATACTGAGTTTGTACGTTCTCCGAATGACCTGCATGGGTTTTCGCCAAGATCTTCGGTTTCCTCCCACACTCCAAAGACGTACAGGTTTGTAGGTTAATTGGCTTGGTATAAATGTAATTGTCCTAAGAGTGTGTAGATAATGTTAATCTGCTGGGATCGCTGGTTAGTGCGAACTCGGTGGGCCAAAGAGCCTGTTTCCGGGCTGCATCTCTCAACTAAAATAAACTAATACAGTCAACCAAAGAGCCTAACACTGGAAAAAGTTTGTGGGAAATTAGGCCAATTCAGTAAAGATAATTTTAAGGTCATGTTGGTGGTGAGGTAGTAATTAGATTAGGGCAGTGTTTAGATTGCAAGGCATTGCTAGCCAGATCAAAGATAAACATAGGGTGTTTGTAAACCACTCAGTGATAGAGAAATTGAGGTGTCATGATAATAACACCCAGTGGGAATAAAATGTGAATAATCAATAATAAAAAACTATGTAATATCTCTGGATAGACACAAAAAGCTGGAGTAACTCAGCAGGATAGGGAGCATCTCTGGAGAGAAGGAATGGATGACGTTTCGGTGCGAGACCCTTCTTCAGACCCTGTCCCGCTGAGTTACTCCATCTTTTTGCGTCTAAATTTGGTTTATGCAGTTCCTTCCTACATATGGAGTATTGGAGTATTGCGTACTGGAGTATTGGAGTATTACACCTGGAGTATTGCGACAGTTTTGGTCTCCTAATCTGAGGAAAGACATTCTTGCCATAGAGGGAGTACAGAGAAGGTTCACCAGACTGATTCCTGGGATGGCAGGACTTTCATATGAAGAAAGACTGGATAGACTCGGCTTGTACTCGCTAGAATTTAGAGAATTGAGGGGGGATCGTATAGAAACTTACAAAATTCTTAAGAGGTTGGACAGGCTAGATGCAGGAAGATTATTCCCGATGTTGGGGAAGTCCAGAACAAGGGGTTACAGTTTAAGGATAAGGGGGAAGTCTTTTAGGACCGAGATGAGAAAAACATTTTTCACACAGAGAGTGGTGAATCTGTGGAATTCTCTGCAACAGAAGGTAGTTGAGGCCAGTTCATTGGCTATATTTAAGAGGGAGTTAGATGTGGCCCTTGTGGCTAAAGGGATCAGGGGGTATGGAGACAAGGCAGGTACAGGATACTGAGTTGGATGATTAGCCATGATCATATTCAATGGCAGTGCAGGCTCGAAGGGCCGAATGGCCTACTCCTGCACATATTTTCTATGTTTCTATGTTTCTATATTAATATCTATAAAACAGACTGGACAAACTGATCAGGAAGGCCGGCTCAGTGGTCGGGGCTGAGCAACGAACGGTCCAGCAGGTGGCAGAGGCCAGATCTCTGAAAAAACTGGGTTCTATAATGACCAACCCCACTCACCCACTCCATGCCCTGAAGGTGATCAAGAGCAGCAGCTTCAGTCAGAGACTGATTGCACCAATGTGCAAAACGGAGAGACATAAGAAGTCCTGTTTACCAGCTGCGATAAGATTATACAATGCGGATAAATAACTGCACTTTTTTTAAATTAATTGTATTTTAACTTGTATTTTAACTTGTATTTTAACTTGTTAAGTATGGAAGCTATTTGTGGTGTTATGTATGTCTTGAAGCTGTCGTGGCATTGTAATTTCCTGCAAAGGATTATTAAAGGTATATCTTATCTTATCTCTGGAAGTTGTTTAATGGGAGGACTGGAAATGTCTTTAACTGTCTTTTCTTTTCTTCCCATAGATGCTGCCTGACCTGCTGAGTGTTTTCACCATTTTTGTTTTCATTTCCAATTTCCTGCATCTGCAGGATTTTTTTAATTTATTTTCACCAATAAAATTAATCTGGTGAAGAATTACACGTTCATATTTATTAATGAAATAAGTAAGGTTAACCTACGAGTTCATTGCTCAGACATTAAATAAATACCAAGCCCACTTGATTTGATTATTAAATAATAAATTGAAATCTAGAATTATATCAGGTGCAGATCTAATAATTAGCCTTAATCTAAATATCTGTGAAAGAAAATACAACACAAATAAATAATTAGGTCTAAATAAATAGTATTATTGCTACAGGTTTTTTCTCAATAGCTGCTCACTGGTTGTTGAGGGACATTCAATTAATATAGACCAATTGATTCCTTTTGAAGACATCATTTATCACTCCCAAATTCACTATTTAGCAGTTTTGTGAGTGGGTGTGTGAGAGATGCTTCCCATATTAGAAATTTTATTTATATTTTCTAACTTCAGGCTGAGGCTGCAGTCTGGATCGTTATGCTTCAAGCCATGGGGAGATTTAATAACGGGTCAGGTACTAGACTTGACCAGGTGTGGCTTCACCGACAATAGATGTCTCCAGCTTCAAGCTTAGCAACTGCTTCACGATGCTTACTAATCTTTGAAAGAATGATGGAAAACCCCATTACTGCTCCTGGGAGTGGGTCCAAACTTTTCCCCTGCTCCTTTGAACCAAAAATACCCTATCTTATTTCCCTTGTTGTTGGTAATGGAGGGATGCTCAATAAGGAAGGACATTCTTGCTATTGAGGGAGTGCAGCGTAGGTTCACAAGGTTAATTCCCGGGATGGCGGGACTGTCATATGCTGAGAGAATGGAGCGGCTGGGCTTGTATACTCTGGAATTTAGAAGGATGAAAGGGTATCTTAATGAAACATGTAAGATTATTAAGGGTTTGGACACGCTAGAGGCAGGAAACTTGTTCCTGATGTTGGGAGAGTCCAGAACCAGGGGCCACAGTTTAAGAATAAGGGGTCAGTCATTTAGAACGGAGATGAGGAAACACTTTTTTCACACAGAGAGTTGTGAGTCTGTGGAATTCTCTGCCTCAGAGGGCAGTGGAGGCCGGTTCTCTGGAAACTTTCAAGGAGTCAGGGGATATGGGGAGAAGGCAGGAACGGGGTACTTATTATGGATGATCAGCCAATGATCACATTGAATGGCAATGCTGGCTTGAAGGGCCAAATGGCCTGCTCCTGCACCTATTGTCTATTGTCTAATAAGCTGCCTTGTGTTTCAAACTGTGACCACCCTCTGAGAATGTGATGTAGTTCGGCCATAGACTATTGGCCACTGTTTGGGCTAGCATCCTCCCTGCATCAATCCTGCTGACTCCTATACGGATGTTGCATATTTAATTGAAATTGCTCTAAACCTCCTAAATTCTGGAGGATACAGATCATGTCTATTTCATCTCTTCTCAAGGAGCAAAACTGACATCCATCCCTGGAATCAGACCGATGGATCATTGTTGCATTCTCTCTGTGATTTGTGTATTTTTTAAAGTAATGAGAGCACAACTGCTTACAATGGGGGTGGCACTGTGGTGCAGCTGGTTGAACTGCTGCCACATAGTGCCAGAGTCCCAGATTCGTTACTGACTTTAGATGCTGTCCATGTGGAATTTGCACATTCTTCCAGTGACTACTTGGGTTACCTCCAAGTGCTCCGGATTTCTCCCACATCTAAAATATTTGAGGGTTTTGTAGGTTAATTTGCCTTTGTAAATTGCCCCTATTATGTAAAAAGTCATGTCATAAGGTCGTAAGGAATAGTAGAATTAGGCCATTCGGCCCATCAAGTCTACTCCGCCATTCTATCATGGCTGATCTATCTCTCCCTCCTAACCCCATTCTCCTGCCTTCTCCCCATAACATCTGACACCTGTACTGCTCAAGAAAAAGATAGTACTAATCAATAAATTACTAATCAATAAATTACTAATCAAGGAACAAGAAAGTGGATGCAGAAGTGGGAAAACAGAACTAGTGCGAAATGTCGCCGTGGACTTGGTGGACCTAAGGGTCCGTTTCCATGCTGTGTCTTTCAATCAATCGATCAATAATCTAGGTGCAATATCAGCAAAGCCTGTATAATTTCAATAAGACATCTTTACACTTTCCTAGATATTTTTACACTGTATTTCATTTAAATGCTATTCTAACAAAGGCTAATGTAACAATTCCCTTCTTAATTGCTTATTCTCTGAATGTTTACTACAGTAAACATGCTGTGTATCAACACCTAGATCCCCTTGAATGTCAGGATTTCTCAGTTAATCTCTGCTAAAAACATTGTTTTTTTTAGATTTGTACTACAAAGTGGATGCACTAAAATGTTTAAACATTTCTCGCTATCTTTCATGTTCTCACTACTCACTTCGTTTATCTGTATCCCCTTGAACTTCCTTACATCCTCCTCCCTACTTGCAATCCTGCCTAGTTTTGTATCTTTCTGTTTGAGCCTCTTAATCCATACTTAATTGTTTCCACAGGAGTATCAGTGAAGCATCTGTTATACACATTATATGTTATATGCACATTTGTTAATGATAAAGGAAATATAAATGTCCCAAGTCACTGATCAGGTATGTAGGAGTTGAATATGCCAGGTTGCTTAAACACCAGTGTAGCACACACTATCACATAATCCATCTGCAAACTGTGACTAGTAAGCCTTTGAGATGTGTGATTAATTAGACAAACTCGCTGCGCCACAATGTAGAACAAATGACTGCTTTCTTTACTGCCACACCTAGATATTGGAAACATATCGTATAAAAGAAGAAAGGTACTAACAAAACATAGCAATAACAATACCACATCCACCCACATATTAATCAAAAGAATCATTACGATCCACTCTGTCTTGGTAAAACTGTGTTATAAAGTATCTTGTACTGTATATGAAGAAAGCTTCTGGTTCCACAGAGTACAGTCCCTGGTAATTTCTAGATGTGAGAACATTGGTTGCTGCATCAGCTGAAGTTGCTCAGTTTCAGCTTCAGTCTTGAAATTATTCACTTTGGCTTCACTGAATGTGGATGGCGGTTTGAGTGCATTGAAGTATGATTTATTTTGCATGAGCCTTAGCAAACGATGGGATGGTAGTAATTTCAAATGGTTGTGACAGTTTAAGTTATGTGCCAACTGATGTGACTTGTAATTATATTTTACCAGGACTGTATTCCCAGGCTCTAATGGCATAGTGTGTCTTGCATTTGTTTTCATTATGTACTTCTTGGCTTCAAAACCTACATAACTTTTGATGATCTATCACAAGAAGTACCTCTGGCTGACATGTACGCAAAGGTGCAAAATTGTAGCTGGTGCTATTTGTTTAGTTTAGAGGTACGGCGTGGAAACAGGCCCTTCGGCCCATCGAGTCCATGCCGATCAACTATCACCTGTGCACTAGTTCTACATTATCGCAGTTTTGCATCATATACACTAGGGGCAATTACAGAAGCCAATTAACCTTCAAACCTGCATGTCTTTGGAGTGTGGGAGGAAACCGGAGCACCCGGAGAAATCCCACGTGGTCACCACAGGGAGAACATACAAACTCCATGCAGATGGATCGAACCCGGGTCTCTGGCCCTATAAGGCAGCGACTCTACCCCTGTGCCACTGTGCCACCCGAATTCCTTTCATGAAGGCGGCACTTCTGTGATATTCCTTAAAATCCTCTGACGTTCTGTCTCAATGATTTCTCTTTGGTATAAGCAGTAAGATGATTTTCTTTAGCCTTCACTCCAATCTCCCTACCTTATCGTTAGCTCATGTCAGCAAGTTGTGATCTTGAACTGTGTGAAGATGAGGTAATTTGAAATGGTTGTGTTGAAATTATGACTGTACAGTGGTCCACCCTCCACTCTCACTGTTTGTGCCACATCAAACAATGCAAAGACAGAAGACACAAGCTTTGCAATGGTGAAAGTAGAAATAACAGTTTCCATGACAGGGAATCTTCCAAAATCACTGACAATCATGCACTAATGATCACAAGAACGTCGATCTGAAAATTCAACATTAAAAGGGCTGTCTCACTGTGCGAGTTGACCCATGAGTGACCCCGAGTGAAAGACTCGTGGTTGCGTACGATACTACAAGTTTATGATCCCGAGTTTAACCGAGTTCCCACGGGTATGTCTAAGTTTCCCGTTTACTTCTCATTTCTGCGATGTTCCAAGTTCGTCTCCCGAGTGTACCAAGTTCCTCTCCCGTTAATCTTGAGGCAACAATGTATATCGAAGTGTTTAAAAATCATCACATGTTAAAAAAACTGAGTGGTGATGGGTGGTGTAAAAGATTGTGATTATGGTCATGTTAAGAATTAAAAGTCATAAAATCAATGTGTGAAATGTGATTCTTATTTTTCAAAGTCTCTCATAGGAAACAATGAGCGTATAGAGCCCAGGGAGAGGGGAGAAAGGGACGTACACTCACAGAGGCAGAGTCTCTCAGCCTGTGTGAGAGGGAGGGAGGGAGAGAGAGACACACACACAAGGTGGATGTGAAATCTCACCTACCTGTTTCAGTGACAGGCACCCGCAGCCAGTGAATGAAGCCACCCCCATCTGTCTCCCCTCCTCTCCCTCCACTCTCCACCCTCTCTAAACGCACGGGCCACTACGTTCTTACAACGAGTTTAAAATGTTTCAAATTTTAACCTCAAGAGTACATTTTACTCGTGGAAAAGTTCAAACATGTTTGAACTTTTGCAAGAGTTAACAAGTTTCACGTGTACCTCCCGTTAGCGCCAAGAGTCGCTAAGTTGCGTCCACGAGTTCCGACGTTCCCGCTACGTTAATTGTACGTGATTACCACGAGTTAAATTTGTTTTAAACTCGGGGTCACTCGTGGGTCAACTCGCACAGTGAGACAGACCTTTAAGCATGAATCTTTGGGTAACTCGGTCACTTGTAATTGTTCTTATCGGCTTGATTTAAGGTCATAAGGTCATACGATCATAAGTGATAGGAACAGAATTAGGCCATTTGGCCCACCAGGTCTACTCCGCCATTCAATTATGGCTGATCTATCTTTGCCTCCTGCTTTCTCCCCATAACCCCTGACACTTGTACTAATCAAGAATCTATCTATCTCTGCCTTAAAAATATCCATTGACGGCCTCCATAGCCTTCTGTGGCAAATAATTCTACAGATTTTCCACCCTCTGACTAAAGAAATTCTTCCTCATCTTCCTAAAGGAAAGTCCTTTAATTCTGAGGGTAAGACCTCTTGTCTTAGACTCTCCCACGAGTGGAAACATCCTCTCCACATCCACTCTATCAAAGCCTTTCACTATTCTGTACATTTCAATGAGATCCTCCCTCATTCTTCTAAACTCCAGTGAGTACAGGACCAGTGCCGACAAATGCTCAAAATCAAACGATTTTGTGGTTGATGCACTGGGCATTGGAGAATTTTGCGTTTGACTGATCAAGATCATCTTTCTCAAATGGGCAGACTTTCTCTCTTAACTACGCATTCTCTCTTAACAAATAGTTACTTTTTTATGATTCTAGTTTGGGCTTCTTGAGTAATGACTCCAGCATGTTCTATTATTAATGGCAATGCAATTATGTTGTTGCTCAAGGCAGATGCCATCAGCATTGTTTCATACTTTGTGCAAATCTTCCAAAGTGAATGGAGCATCATGAAGGGGTGTATTTCCTTTACCCATTCCCACTTTTGTGTTGGATTGCTGTTGCTCGTCCCGCTCTTCTGTAAGGTGAGACCAAGCATAGACTTACTTGGTGACCATATCATCAAACACTTATGCTCTGTGCAATAAGGCCTGCTCAATCTCCCAGTTACTATTTAACTTCCCTTCCCATTCCCAAAATGACCTTTCTGTCCTGGATTTCCTCATTTGCCAGAGTGAGACCACACACAAACTGGAGGAACAGCAGCTCACAATCTGCTTGGGTAGCTTACAGCCTAATGATATGGACATTGAATTCTTCAATTTAGGTAACTAACCAATACTCCCCCCTTTGCCCATGTCCCACTGGCTGCACTTCCATTTCTTCTACCATCCTGCCACCCTTTCCCCTTCCCCCATGGTGCCTTCCACCTACATCCCTTCCGCTGGCCTCACAATTCATGTCCCTTCTGCCTTCATCTCGCAGCATTTTGTCTCCTTTTCATTTCTGGCCTTTGTCCACGCATCTGTCAATAGACCCCGGCTCACCTGTATCCACCTATGACTTGTCTGGCTTTGTCCCACCCA
>CM075977.1:70887084-70953470 GCA_038087875.1 Malacoraja senta | reverse complement strand
GTCTACTCTGCCATTTAATCATGGGAGATCTATCTTTCCCTCTCAACCCCATTCACCTGCCTTTTCCCCATAACCTCTGACACCCTTGCTAATCAAGAATCAGTCAATCTCCAACTTAAAAATATCCATTGACTTGCCCTCCATTGCCGTCTGTGCGATGAATTCCACATATTCGCCACCCTCTGTCTAAAGCAATTACTCCTCATTTCCTTTCTAAAGGAACTTTTATTCTGAGATTATGACCTCTGGTTCTAGACTCTCCCACTAGTGGAAATATTTACTCCATAATCACTCTATCCAGGCCTTTCATTATTCGGTAAATTTCAAAGTGGTCCCCCCACATCCTTCTAAATTCTAGCAAGTACAGGCCAAGTGCACGCATGTTAGCACGCAACAAAAAGCTTTTCACTGTAGCTAGTCTTGCAACAAGATTTGTACACGAGACTGTATAAACTCCATAGAGACAGCATCCAATGTCAGAATTGTCTACTATGGTTTAGTTTAGAGGGTTTAGTTTAGAGATACAGCACGGAAACAGGCCTTTGACCCACCAAGTCCATGCCAACCAGCGATCACCCCATACACTAGCAATATCCTACACACTAGGTACAATTTAAAATTTTGATCGAAGCCAATTAACCTACAAACCTGTACGTCTTTGGAGTGTGGGAGGAAACAGAAGCACCAGGGGAAAACCCACGTGGTCACGGAGGGAACGTATCAACTCCATACAGACAGCAGCAGTAGTCAGGATCGAACCCGGGTCTTTGCTGCTGTAAGGCAGTAACTCTACCACTGCGCCACCATGCTGCCCTATTTGAACCTGTGTCTCTTGCACTGTGAGGCATCGGCTGTATGAGCTGTACCACTGTACCACCCATTTGTGGGTTGTGAAGGTGGAAGAAGGGGAGGTGCAGAATGCTTCTGTAGTGCTCCCATAATTTTGTCAGCAAATGTGTCTGCGTAGATGACGTGTCAACGACTCCCCTTTGGAAAATCATAAACGTGGTAAAAGGTTTCCACATATTTCAGCTGTCTAAGCCAACAAGGTAGTATTTTAACATGCCAGGACATTTAAAGAGTGCTTATTAATTGTTTATTTTATCAATTTTTTAATTGTTTATTTAATTGACATTTTTAAATATTCCAATTATTAAATCAGCATATATTCGTGGACTAATATTTAATGTCCTTGTGTGTTTCCTCCCCAGTCCCACACATTAACAATCATGTGATTTCACTTTAAATTGAGTTCCAAAATGGGCTTAAGACTTTTCGTTAACCTTATCAAGGTCACATTTCCGTGGTGTGATGTTACTTCCCACCCTCTCAAAATGTATCTACCTTAGTTAATAAATGCTGAATCCAAAACTTTCCTAACTTGAGAGGGTCTGGTCTGCTGCACTGTTAACATCCCCTTCAGATTTACTTGAAATTAAGGCCACCTGTGCCCTCAGATGAACAGAAAAATACCATCAGATACCTCTACAATCATGGAGAATTAATGACGTCAAGTAAAGGTCCTCGACTTGTATAAAGCCTTTCCTTCCCATTAAGCAGATTCAAATTTCATGATCACTAAACTAAATGAGTCACACGCAGTTACAGCAAAAACAGCACATTTTGCAGCTGTGTTATAAATACTACTTAATAATGGGGAGGTCAAGTATGGCAAGTCTTTTTATCTATCTGATTTTCCTAATAATTAAACTGCCATGCCTAAATTATCAAGCTCTTTGGATAATCTAGTGTCTAAACAGTGGCAAAGAACATGTGACTATTCTTGTAACCAAAACCTATAATTTCATTTTACACCCCCTGCTAATTCATACGTAAAACTCCATGTGAGAAACGACCTTCTCTGTCTGAAGGTTATGTTTATATTTGGTTACTCAACTTAGTGGTTCCAAACTTATTTTTTCAGTTTATCTATAGCAACATCATTCATTGGGTCATCAATTCCACAGCCTCCTCACAGTTTGCTATGTGGCCTGAGCTTTTATTTGACATCAGTGCATATTCCCATGTCTATTATGTTACATCCTGAACATCAGATTGTTAATCAACATTCAAGAGAACTTGCTTTTGTTGAGAAACAAAACTGAAGACCTATAATTGCTACGTCAGATGGAAGTTGATGAATCAGTTGGAGGTCAGTGATATATGGAGCAGGGTGCAGGGACGGGGGTGGTCACGGTGTCCGATGGAGGTAATTTTGTTAGGGAGGGCAAGCATTGAATGCGATGAAGAGGTCATCACTTCACGTGGAGTCAATTTGTGATCAGGTTGTGTGAGTGAGGTTTAGGCATCATGAGGCTTCGATTTATTATTATCACGTACTGAGGTACAGTGAAAAGCTTTGTTTTGCATGCTATCCAAACAGATCAGATATGTCATACATGGGTACAGTCAGTACAAACCCAAGTGCAATAGATAGAGCAAGGTGGAAAATATGATTAGAACATTTATAAATGATGCTGTACTTACAGGTTGAAAAGAGATTTAGAAGAGTAGTGTGGGAAAGAACTGCAGATGCTGGTTTATATCGAAGATAGACACAAAATGATGGGGTTACTCAGCGGGACTGGCAGCATCTCTGGAGAGAAGGAATGGGTGACATTTCGGGTTGAGACCTGTCTAAAGAAGGGTCTCGACCCGAAACATCACATATTCCTTCTCTCCAGAGATGCTGCCTGTCCCGCTGTGTTACTCCAGCTTTTTGTGTCTATTTTAGAAGAGTAGAATGTTTGTATTGGCCGACAGTAGGTCCTTCTCTGGAACAAATTCTTTCGCTGGAATTCTTTGAAGAAGTAAATAGCAGGAGAGACAAAGGAGAGTCAGTAGATGTTGTTTACTTAGATTTTCAGAAAGCCTTTGATAAGGTGCCATGCGTTAGGCTGCTTAGAAAGATAAGAGCCCACGGTGTCAAAGGGCAGATACTAACGTGGATAGCAAGTTGGCTGGATGGCAGAAGACAAAGAGTGGCAATAAAGCGAGCTTTGTCTGGTTGGCTGCCAGTGACTAGTGGAGTTCCGCAAGGGTCGGTGCTGGGGCCGCTACTCTTCTTGTTGTATATTAATGATTTGGACGAGGGGATGGAAGGCTTTGTGGCAAAGTTTGCAGACGATACGAAAATAGGTGGAGGGGCAGGTAGTGTACAGAAAGCAGGGACTCTGCAGAAGGACTTGGACAGGTTGGGAGAGTGGGCAGAGAAGTGGCAGATGGAATATTATGTAGCAAAATGTGGAGTCAAGCATTTTTGTAGAAGGAATAAAGACTTAGACTATTTTCTAAATGGGGTGCAAATCCAGAAATTGGAGGTGCAAAGGGACTTGGGAGTGCTGTTGCAGGATTTCCAAAAAGTTAATCTGCAAGTCGAATCGGATCTGCAAGAAAGCAAACTCAATGCTAGCATATATTTCAAGAGGGAGTATATACAAAAACACGGATGTAATGTTGAGGCTCTATAAGGTACTGATAAGGCCGTATTTGGAATACTGTGAGCAATTTTGGGCAGCACTCGAGAGGGTCCAGAGGAGGTTTACAAGAATGATCCCAGGAATGAGTAGGTTAACCTATGATGAGTGTTTGTCGGCACTGGGCCTGTACTCGCTGGAGTTTAGAAGAATGAGTGGGGAACTAATTGAAACATACACAATAGTGAAAGGCTTGGATAGAGTAGATGTGGAGAGGATGTTTCCACTAGTGGGAGAGTCTGGGACTTCAGAATGAAAGGACATTCTTTTAGGAAGGAGATGAGGAGACATTTTTTTAGTCAGAGGGCAGTGAATCTGTGGAATTATTTGCCACAGAAGGCTGTGGAGGCTCTCAGTGGATATTTTCAAGGCAGAGATAGATATATTCTTGATTAGTACAGGTGTCAGAGGGTATGGAGAGAAGGCAGAAGAATGGGGTTAGGAGCGAGAGATAGAGCAGTCATGATTGAATGACGGAGTAGACTTGATGGGCCGAATGGCCAAATTCTACTCCTATTCCTTATAACCTTATGATGAGAGTACCCACAGAGTCACCACTCTCTGGCACCATCTTGAGTAGGTTGATGTCAGAGTGTCAAGAGACAAAAGCCTGAGGTCAGAAGATCAACGGCAGAGAGTTGTGGAGGAGATTAGGAGAGCAGGATCATTTTGGTCGGGGTGGTGTTTTGGTGCTATGTTGCGTAGGGATTTGAAGTTCAACTAAATAAATAAATGTAAAAAAAGATCTCTCTGAGTCAGGTTCACAGCACTGGACTGGAATTCCCCCAAATCATGAAGCAACAATGAGAGCAGCATTACGAAAACCTATTAACCAAGTGTGTCACAACCACATGAATACTTTATATGATATGAACTAATTTCTCCTGACAATGTTCCAAGCAAGTGTGGTATAACAAATGGCACATTGACCTTCATCAGTCAGAGTATTGAGTATAGAAGTTAGGAGGTCATGTTGCAGTTATATGACATTGGTGAGGAGATTTACGAGGATGTTACCAGGACTAGAGGGTCTGAGCTATAGGGAGAGGCTGAGTAGGCTGGGTCTCTATTCCTTGGAGTGCAGGAGGATGAGGAGTAATCTTATAGAGGTGTATAAAATCATGAGAGGAATAGATCGGGCAGATGCACAGGGTCTCTTCCCAGAGTAAGTGAATTGAGGTCCAGAGGACATAGGTTCAAGGTGAAGGAGAAAAGATTTAATAGGAATCTGGGCGGTAACCTTTTCACACAAAGGGTGGTGGGTGTATGGAACAAGCTGCCAGTGGAGGTAGTTGAGGCAGGGACTATCCGAACGTTTAAGGAACAGTTAGACAGGTACATGGATAGGACCTGTTTTGAGGGATATGGACCAAACACGGGCAGGTTGATGTGACATTTTGGTGTGAAATGTTGGCCGGTGTGGGCAAGTTGGGCCGAAGGGCCTGTTTCTATGCAGTATCACTCTATGACCCTATGACTATGACTCTAAATGACATCATTACATGTGTGTTCAATTCAGAGAACACGTCACTGGCATAAGGATAATTTGTAGCAGGAAGTGCCAATTGAGTTTGATTTTAACCAGAAATTATCAGAAACATGCTCCGTTCCAGAAAAATCAATTTTTATAATGTGGCATTGATTGAAAACAATAATGATAATCTAGGTAACTGACTATAATTGGTTTGCAAGATCTGGAATGTTTGCAAAATAACATTCTGTAAATTTTAAGGTTGATATGGGATGGGTTAAGAACGGTCAGGAAATCAACATCATGAATTAGATGGGAGGCCGATTGTAATATCAAGCAACAGGACCTGGCAAATAATAGTCTAGTAGCAATGTTTAAGAAAGAACTGCAGATGTTCGAAAAATCAAACGTAGACAAAAATGCTGGAGAAACTCAGCGGGTGAGGCAGCATCTATGCAACGAAGGACTAGGTGACGTTTCGGGTCAAGACCCTTCTCCGGAAGAAGTGTCTCAACCCGAAACTTCACCTATTCCTTCGCTCCATAGATGCTGCCTCATCCGCTGAGTTTCTCGAGCATTATAGTCTAGCAGCAGATACTTTCGGGTAGGTTCTCACCAAACTAGCGGGAGACTTTCAAAAACTGTAACAATGTGTGCCCATAAAGGTGAAAGGTAAGGACAAACAAGCCAAAGTTCATTGAGGTCTGGATAAAGTGGAAAATATAGGTAAATAGCAGGGATACAAAGCAGAAAATAAGAGGGGAAGTGCAGGAGGTAAATAAAATAATTAGAAAACATATATATCACTGAAGGTGGATAATCCCAAAGCATTTTATGAATAGATTAATGTCAGGGGGTTAACCAGGCAGAAAATTCCTACTATCTACTTTATCTCTGACCTTCATAATTGTGCATCAGATCCATTTCTCCAAGAAAACCAAAATCCAGCCTATCCAATCTCAGCCTATGGACAATAGACCAATACAGCATGGGAACGGGCCCTTCCGTCCACGATGGTTATGCCAAACATGACGACAAGTTAAACTGATCTCATCTGTCTGTATGTGATCCATATCCCTCTATTCCTTGCACCTCCATGTACCTACCTAAAACACCTCTTAAACGGAACGACTGTATCTGCCCCCCCCCCCCCCCCCCACCGCTGACAATGCATTCCAGGCCACCACTACTCTTTCCCCGCACATGTCCATTAAACTGTCCTCCAACAAAACAAAAGCTTTTCACTGTACCTTGGTATACATGACAATAAACTAAACTCAAACTCCTCTCACCTTACAGCGATGCCCTCCAGTGTTGGACATTACCACCCTATCAAAGGTGTCTAAATCTAGAGGGCAGTAGTTTTGGGTGAGGGGTAAGAGGTTTAGAGGAGATTTCAGGTGGTGATGATATCAGGTGGCCCAGCTGGAAGTTGTAATCTGGCACATGCTGCCTGAGTGAGTGATGGATGTACCGGTAGTACTTTCACAATGTCAAAGAAATATCTGGATAAACAGTTAAATCAGTAAGGAATACATGGTTATGTAACAAGTGTTGGCAAATGGGATTAGAAAATATATATATTTGATGACTAGCATGGACATGGTGGGCAAAGTGCCTGTTTCTCTAGTGTAGGAAGGAACTGCAGATTCTGGTTTACACCAAAGACAGACACAAAATGCTGGAGTAACTCAACGGGACAGCCAGCATTTCTGGAGAGAAGGAATGGGTGACGTTTCAAGTCGAGACCCTTCTTCAGACCTCGTAGCCCATTTCTTCTCTCCAGAGATGCTGCCTGTCCCGCTGAGTTACTCCAGCATCTTCAGCCTGTTTCTCTACGAATCCCTGACTCTATTGAGATACTAGGAGGTCATTAGCTTTTTAGAGGTGATTACCTCATTATTGTTACTTTTTCAAAGTAGATTTCATCATGTGTTAATGACTCATATCACAGTTCCCAACTGTAACCTTACCTCAGCACTCAGGACAAGGATATGAACCGTGCTAACATCACCTATAATTGAAAATTTCATAAGACTGCTGTTTCGCAATGAATCTCAGAAATCCACTGCATGATACTTAATAAAGGGAGAACTATTTAATCTGCTCTGACATGCTTTCTATTTTGTTTCTGTTTATAAACTATGTTTACAGACCATGTAGCCAAAGCTGCTTTGAAATTCTTGAAAGTAGATTCATTTGTAAAGGCAGACTGCAGTGCTGCAAAAACTGACTGGATGCTGAATAAAATTTAATGTTCCAGGAGGAGTTAAATCATTTTCACACCATATTCCAGTAGTTTATAGCAGTGGCACTGCATCGTTTTTTTTGCTGGGAAACAGAATATTTTTCTGCTTGCTTCTACTTTCTAATGCCAAGATTGATCGATTGTTGGTCTAACACCAATACTATGTGAAAAAGATGTACAACACGAATCAAGAAAGGGTACCCATAGAAAAATATGAAAATGTTGGGAATACTCAGTAAGTCAGGCAGCATTTATGGAGAAAAAACAAAGGCAATATTTCAGGTGAGATACAGATTTCAGGCTGGAGTAACTCAGCGGGTCAGGCAGCATCTCTGGGGAAAAGGAATAGGTGATGTTTTGGGTTGAGGCCCTTCTTATTTCAGGTTGAAGGCCTTCCACTGTCACAAAACAGTATGTTTCTCCCTTCACAGATGTTGTCTGTATTTCAAAGTATTTCAAAGTATTTCAAATGAGTTTGATTCTTTTGTCAGAAATCCAGTGTCTGCAGTTTTTTGAACAAACAGGGTGAGTTTCTATACTTTTTCTGATTTTCATATGGCTTTAGAATGATCATTTTACAAATCATGACATAAATTCATTTAAATTGCTTCTGAAATATTTTGCCCCTTAAACAATTTGTACAATAGGTTACTGAAACTAATCATTATTTGTTACCCAACAGCGGATCTCAAGTACCTCAGCATTCATGGCACCCTCTCTTCCCACCAAGGGGAAAACATATATAATGCTTATTGTGCAATGAAGCAGTTTCAGTTCTACCACAATTCTGGCTGGAGAATGTTCTCCAATTACCCAACATGACCCCATGCAGATACCATGCCCAGATTTATGATGACTTGAAGGCCTAAGCTATAGAGAGAGGGTGAACAGACTAGTTTTATTCCTTGGTGATGAGGGGTCATGTTATAGAGGGGTACAAGGTCATGAGAGGAATAGATAGGGTAAATGCACAGAGTCTTTTACCAGAGTAGGGGAATCAAGAACCACAAGTTGAAGGTGAGGGGGAAACATTTAAAAGGAACTTGAGGCACAACCTTTTTACAGGAAGGTGGTGGATGTATGGAACAAGCTGGCAGAGGAGGTAGTTGATGCAGGTACTATCATAATTTAAACACATTTGGACAGGTACATGGATAATATAGGTTTAGGGGGATATGGGCTAAATGTAGGTAGGCGGGACAAGTGTAGATTGAGCATGTTGGTCGGCTGTGCATGTTGGGCCAAAGGACCTGTTTGCACACTTTATGACTCTATGACAGCGGTCTGAATGCAAAGGTGGAAATGACAGCATGCTTTTTAGCCTGGACAAGTGTCGGAAAGACCTAGAAAATGATTATCACCTACTTTGCCCTTAACAACATGGTCCGGCAGAAAGGACTGCAGAATATCTCAAGAGTTCAGGTGGCACCAGCTCCAGGAGACCCAGAACTGCAGGTGAATGTCACATGGATGACGTTCAGCGCACTGTGGGCAGAACAGTAGCGCAGCAGTAAAATTGCTGCCTTACAGTAACAGAGATCTGGGTTCGATCCTGTCTACGGGTGCTGTATGTTTAGAGTTTGTACGTTCTCCCTGTGACTGCGTAGGTTTCCTCTGGGTGCTCCGGTTTCCTCCAATGGTCCAAAGATGTGCAGGTTAATTGGCATCTGTAAATTGTCCCTAGTGTGTAGGCTGGAACTAGTGTATGGGCTGATCGATGGTTGGCATGGACTCGCTTGTCCAAAGGGACTGTTTCCACACTGTATCTCTAAATTAAAAACTAACCAAAAGGAGACTTTGTCTGCATGAAACATCTATGGGCAGGTCATCTCCAAATTGTGATTCATTGGACCTATACACCATAACCTGATGCTATTTTGCTCTGTCCAATAAAGTGTTAAACCCTCGCACCAAGGTGTGTTGCAGTGACTAGGTTTGTATTTTCATCAGCACAGAAGATTCCATGGTGATCTAATCAAAGATGATAAAGAGATTTGATTGAATGGATGGTTATCTGTGAAGAAATCTAGCTCTGTGCTGGATTTTGTTTTAGGAATTATGTAACCATTTAACACACAAGATTGTCAACTGTGGCTGTGTACACTCAGTTTTGATAGGTGTCACTTTGGTTTTGTGCATGCACAGGCGGTTGACAGCATGCAGAGTAGGCAGATTATAATATTCACGGTCTGCAGTGTTAGTTTGATGTTGGTTCTGTCTTCACCTTTATCTTATCCTCACACAGCTAAATACAATATTAAACAGTGTTGACATCCTCCTAACGACACGTTTTTCAAAGGGAAGATGAAATACCTACATTTAGCAGCTAAATTATTTTTGCTGTCTGCTGATATACCTATTTTTAGAACTTTTCAGTGTTTTTCTCAAGTTTCAAAAGTCCACAGGGAGTGGGCTGGCAGGTGCTGAAGTACTTTCTTATTGATTTAAAAGCTGGAATAATCTGCTTCCGGAGGTGGCCTGATCGAACCTCCCATTAAAATTGACAACACTTGGACAATGAATAGAGGGAGCGTAGCACAAGTTAAGCTATCGGAGAAGAAGGAGAAAAAGCATGAGATAGGATCTAAATGTCTCCTCCAAGAGTCTCTTAGGTAGCAATTTTCAATAATTGGAATCTTATTTCATGGAAGAGGTTGTGAATGAAACATAGTCAATGTTGCTGCCACTCTAACAACTTCAAAGCAAAGTTAGGTCCATAATGCCTGTGGCTTTTGATATTAATGCACGAAGGTGATTTCAAGTAGAAAGAGAAGATGTTAGTTTATGATTTGAGTGATGGTGGACTCTCTACTCTCAGCAAAACACATTCATCTCATATTTTTCTTGCCCGAAAACAAACAGATGAAGCAAGCTCAACACTTCAATGATTCTTTGTTGTCACGGTGTGCACAGTGAAATTCTTTTGCACAAGCCACAAATACACAGTCGTCATATTTTGACCCCGTTTACAAAGAAAAAGACCAAAGTCCAAAATCCAAGTCATCCACTATTGCAGCCCCGTAAGCCATCGTCCCTCTCCTCGCCTGATCGCCTCTGTGTCTCAGAGGACACCTCCTGCATCCCTCTCCTACCGGCCCATTCCACGCATCCGTCATCGCTAATGGCTCCCACCTTCTCGACTCTCCTGTCTCCACGGCTGCCGAGCTTCCCCCTGTAGGTCGAGGCCCGCCGGGTCTCCGTTCTCTGTGGCAGCCGAGCCCATCATCGTTCTCGGCCGGCCACCGGTTTTTCGTGGCAGCTGCCGGGTCCGCTCTTGCACGTCTCCGCAACGCCTCACGGGAGCTTACACAAGGGCTTCCATGAATTGCAGACTTCCTCACGATGCAGACTACCATTGACAGTGCACAAACTGTCTTCCATGTTATTCATGTTAACTCTGCCATTTTCCTGAATGTAGATAGATCTCACTCTTCCCATTTGGGTCACAAACAGTGCATCATTTAATTGAATACCTATTACCTGCCACAGTTCCTTTATTCTGCAGTTATCTTCTGAGCCAACTGCAATTCGATCTGGCAGAGCAAGTCACGGACACACACACACACAAAAGCACATGCACATACAAACACACCCACATATACACACACACTCATGCACATACACACACACTCATGCACATACACACAAACACACACATGCACATACACATATACACAAACACACACACACATGCACATACACACTCACATGCACACACTCACTCACTCATAAATAGAAATAAACAACGTGTGAACATCAGTTTACATCCTCATAATCATTGTAATGGAATGAAGATCATGGATAAACCAGCTGAATATGACTGAACAGAGACACCGCCTGAGGAGTCCCTGCAGTGAGATCTTGGGGTTGAGGTGAATGGCCTTCAATAACCTTTCTTTGGGTGAGGTAGGGCTGCAGGCAAAGTAGAGATTTCAGCCTGAAATCAGTCTGAAGAAGGGTCCCAACCTAATACGTTGTCTGACCAATCCTTCCACAGATTTTACCTAAACCCGCCGAGTTCCTCCAGACCTTTGGTTTTTGCTCAAGATTCCAGCACCTGCAGTTTCTTGTGTCTGCAAAGCAGAGTTTATTTCCTGATTCCCTTGTCTTTTACATTCCCAGGACTCATTTGCCATCACAACCAATCAATTGCTATCTTTCCTCAAAATCACTCTCACTTTACATCCATCTTTAGACCAAGGCTGCAGTGAGATGTCTAAATTAAGCCCATGGACTTAAAACACAGGTAAAACGTATACAGTTAATCAAAGAACATAGAACAGTACAGCACAGGAAAAGGCTCTTCGACCAAGCTGCACTTTTCCTTCCTTAACTCGAGGAGACCACCACCAGTTACAGAGACCCACCCTATGATGTGGGCAACAAAATGGGGGAGGATTAAATAAAAGATCTCCTTCACTGCTACTCAATGTCAAACAGCACCATAACCAATCAAGTTTCTAAGTCAAACACAACTACATTAATAATTTTCACAGCATGTGCTCACTAATAGATCATAGAACAGTTCAGGAACAGGCCCTTCGGCCCACAATGCCTGTGCTGACCATGATGCCAAGTTAAACCAATCTCCTCAGCCTGCATGTGATCTGTATCCATCCATTCCCTTCTTATCCATGAGCCTATGTAAAAGCTTCTTAAGTGCCACAGTTGTAAGAAAAAGATAAACTGGTAGGGAATTTCATTTTACTTTTACGAAGATTGAAGCTGGACAAAAACAAAATAGGATGTGGAGAATGAAACATGGTTGTGAATCCTACCTGTTTGATGGTGTAACGGGAATATTCAGCAGGGACTAGGAATGGGAAGGTATTCCTGCATTTCCAATGCTATTGTACATTCTCATTTTGACTTCATTCCCCCAATGAGATAAACTAAACTGAAGTGACATGGAGTAAAGCTGCTGCTCAAAGTAGCTTGAAACTGATCCAAAATCAGTGCAAACCTCAGAAGGAGATTAATTTTAATATAGAATGATATAAAATGAGCCAGATGATTAATGGCACAGCAGCCATATCGCACGGAAATACATTAAATTCATCCAAGATATCGGTTTTATTGACTTATTGCAGATTTCATTTCATCCTCAGCATAAAAATGTTTGCCTGTTTAGCAAGAACATTGAGAGCAATGTTCTATTGATTTGGAAATAGCATCTTGGCAAACTCATTTAAAACATTGCAGCCAATATTATAATGACCCATTGCTTCAGGAGTTCAAACATTATGGATCCCGTGTTCATCATTTTACAGCTGCTTCTTGTGCAAACTGCATTCCTTAACATAGGTCTCATTTTAAGGTTTTAATCATGTGCAACGTTTCTACTTTCTCATTGACTGTGAAATGATGCAGCTCCCATCTACATTTAGCGGGAAAGATTAAGTGAATTACTTTTGACTCTGAAATGTACACAACATTAATGCATTATATTTAAATAGAACAACTCAATCAGCGTATTGACATCACATTACAATATCTCCTTCTGTACGATCCACTTATCAATTTTAACTATTTGACCAGTGCACCACTGTTATTTGGAAGTAAATCTTTATAGCTTCTGCGTAGAATTGGTGTAATAAATTAAAGCAAAATGGTATGATATTTATAATTATATAATTGAAGCAATGACAATATTTCAGTAACAAAGTGATTATCTAAGATTTTGAATTGAACATTTCTGCCACGTCTGTTACTTTCAAAGGAGTATTCAGGTCAGGTCGGAGGGAGCTCCCCCCATCATGTGTACCATGTAATTCCGTGCTACCTGCTCCAGGGTCGGATAGTCGGCGACTAAACCGTCTCCCCATCTGATTTGCCAGGTGAGCAAGGGGCTGTGGACCCCCAGCAGGACCAAAAACAAGACCTGTCAAAGGGCGGATGAGCTTCTAGTGAACCAACGGCCATCCACACTTCAGGAGAAGTTGCGATCACTGTCGTGCATAGCATTCTAAGGAATGATGATAAAGCACACACACCAAAATCCTATACTTCCAGCGGCGGAGGTCTGCAGGAACTGGAGGACAGAGATGTGTGGTGTGTCCGTCACCGTTCCCGTCGGAAACCTGCACCACTGCTGGTTCTTCTCCTACCTCAAAGGTAGGACTTTCTCGACTAACATAGGCAACTCATTCTCCTCCCCAGCTAATCTCTGCTGTGGGGTTCCACAAGGTTCCATCCTTGGCCCCATTCCCTTCTCCCTGTATATGCTCCCCTTAGGCCAAGTCATTGAAAGGCACGGCATTTCCTTCCATTGCTACGCAGACGATACACAACTCTATCTCCCCCTGAAGCCCCCAAACCAATCAAATCTGTTTAACCTTACCCACTGCCTCGAGGATATAAAGTGTTGGATGGCCCAGAACTTCCTCCAACTAAACGAGAGTAAGTCTGAGGTCATCCTTCTCGGATCCCCGGACTCAATCAAAATGATAGCAGGCAGCCTTGGAAGCCTTACCCCACTACTCAAACCTCACATCAAAAACCTTGGCGTGATATTTGAATCAGCACTGAAATTTGACAAACAAGTCAATGCCGTGGTAAAAGCTAACTTCTTTCAGCTTCGGACGATAGCTAAAATAAAACAATTCCTCCAGTTTGATGACCTCGAAAAGATCATCCACACGTTCATCTCCTCCCGCCTAGATTACTGCAACTCCCTTTACACTGGCATCAGCCAATCTTCCCTGTCCCGCCTGCAACTGGTCCAAAACGCCGCAGCGAGACTCCTGACGGGCACCCAAAAAAGGGACCACATCACCCCGATCCTGGCCTCTCTCCACTGGCTCCCTGTGCGGTTCCGTATAAACTTCAAGATCCTCCTCCATGTCTACAAAGTCCTCAATGGGCTTGCCCCCACCTACATAAAAAGTCTTCTCACCCACCACTCCACCTCCAGGCCCCTCAGATCGGCCGACTTGGGGTTGCTGAATATCCCACGGTCTAGGCATAAGCTCAGGGGCGACCGCGCCTTTGCGGTTGCAGCCCCTAGACTGTGGAACAGCATCGCCTTTCCCCATCAGAACTGCCCCCTCCATCGACTCTTTTAAGTCAAGACTAAAGACTTAACTATACTTCCAAGCCTTTCCTGACGTCCTCTGAGTGAGGGCTACATGTATATATGTATGTAGTTTGTTTTGTTTTGTGCTATTCTTATAACAAATGTAAAGCACTTTGGCCGAGAGTTGTTTTTTAAATGTGCTATATAAATAAATGTGACTTCACTTGACTTGACACTGCGTGGCTAATGTGTCCAACGATGATGAATGATGAATGAATTTCCTGCACTCGAAATGTTTCGGAATTAGAATATCAAGTGCCATCAGCTTCATAAGGTATTGATTGATTGATTGATTTGATTGATTAGATTTTATTGTCATTTGAACCTCAAAGAGGCTCAAACGAAATTCCATTTCCACAGCCATACAAACAAAACAATTCCTACACGACACACAAACAATTCAATCTACAGAAAAACATCCATCACAGTGAATCTCCTCCTCACTGTGATGGAAGGCAAAGTCTTTTCTCTCCCCTGCACCATTTTTCTCCCGATGTTGAAGCCCCAGGCGGGCAATGTTAAGTCCCACGGCCGTTGAGGCCACGCCGGGCGGTGTACGGCATCGCTCCGGGCCCAAAAGTCACCAAGTTGGAGCCCCCGGCGGGCACTGAAATGTCCCGCGGCCATTAAGCTGCGCCGGGCGATTTATGGCCCCGCTCCGGGTCGTTCCAACCCCGCGACACGGGCGGGAGAAGTTGCATTGCGGGAGCTCCGGAAATCGGTCTCTCATCAGGACCCGCGAGCTCCCGATGTCACAGTCCACGGGTCTGAAGCTGTAGCTGGAGCTCCGGAGTCAGGCCGCAGCAGAGCGCCACCACCGCTCCCCACGCTCCGAGGCCGGCCAGCCCCACGATGGTAAGTCCGCAGCTCCACAGGCTCCGCGACTGGAGCCCCCAGGTCGTCCCGGTCGGATGCCGCTCCACGGAGCTAGGCCCCAACGACAACGGAGACCCGACAGGGAAAAGGTCAGGTCTCCCCTGCAGGGAAGATATTTTTAAAGTTTCCCCCTCCCCCCCCCCCCCGGCCCCCCACATATACACAATTAAAAACAGTATAAAAAACACAAACAACTACATTTAACTAGACAAAAATTAAAAAAGACAGACGGACTGCAGTCGAGCCGCTGCCGTTAGGCGCCGCCACTTCCCGCCACTTGCCCTTTTTTAAGCCAATGCACAATAATAGTTGGAGTCAATATGCAAGACGCTGGATGAACTGTGCATCTGTGGGGGGAAATAGACAATAAACAATAGACAATAGACAATAGGTGCAGGAGTAGGCCATTCGGCCCTTCGAGCCAGCACGGCCATTCAATGTGATCATGGCTGATCATCCAGAATCAGTACCCCGTACCTGTTTTCTCCCCATATCCCTTGACTCTGCTATCATTAAGAGCCCTACCTAGCTCTCTCTTGAAAGTATCCAGAGAACCGGCCTCCACCGCCGTCTGAGGCAGAGAATTCCACAGACTCACAATTCGCTGTGAGAAAAAGTGTTTCCTCATCTCTGTTCTAAATAGCTTACCCCTTATTCTTAAACTGTGCCCCTGGTTCTGGACTCCCCCAACATCGGGAACATGTTTTCTGCCTCGAGCATGCCCAAACCCTTAATAATCTTATATGTTTCAATAAGATCACCTCTTAATGTTATTCCCTTTTCCCCTATCTATACACTGTGAATGGCTCGATTGTAATCACGTATCGTCTTTCTGCTGACTGGTCAGCACGCTACAAAAGCTTTTCACTGTACCTCGGTACACGTGGACAATAAACTAAACTGAGAACCGACTTGTTGAGTTCCTTCAGTTGTTTTTTTAACCAAGATTCCAGCATCTGAAGTCTCTGGTGTCTCCACAATAATAATTTAGTTCATTATTTCTTAAACAAACCAATGCTACTTTGCAATGCATGAACACTGAGGCCCTGGATTCACTCTTTCCATTTATGTTATCTCTTGATAAAAAAAAGCAAGTGGGTGACCAGTGAGGACATTCATCCAGTGCATCATTTAAAGCTGCAAGAATTTATCGCCTACCTCTACGCTTCATGTAATGATTGTATTTTACCATCGCCTTGAGGTTTTGTTTGTATTCTAATGTATAAAGACATTCCGTTTCCTTCCTATCATTCCCAGTCTACCCTTTTCTGCAAATGTAACAAATGTTACTTTGCTGTAATTTTGCTCCTTAGAGGCAGGTAACTGTGATTCTGCAATGGATTTTGGATTAAATACCCCTTTTAATTAGAGTAATTGAGTCATAGAGTGATACGGTGTGGAAACAGGCCTTTTCGTCCAACTTGCCCACACCGGCCAACATGTTCCAGCTACACTTGTCCCGCCTGCCTGCGTTTGGCCCATATCCCTCCAAACCTGTCCTATCCATGTACCCGTCTAACTTTTCTTAAACGTTGGTTTCGTCCCAGCCTCAACTACCTCCTCTGGCAGCTTGTTCCATACACCCACCACCCTTTGTGTGAAAAAGTTACCCCTAAGATTCCTATTAAATCTTTTCCCCTTCACCTTGAACCTATGTCCTCTCGTTCTCGGTTCCCCCACTCTGGGCAAGAGATTCTGTGCATCTGCCCGATTTATTCCTCTCATGATTTGATATACAATATTACCATTGACTAATATTGCTCCCTGTTCAAATGAAAAACAATTACCATAATTGGCAAGAAAATGGAAGAACGTACAGAGATAAAGAGTTTTGGGGGTGAAGTTTGGGTGAGTTTGTTTATGTCTGTGTTTATCATTGGTCTTGAATCATTTACATGGTTTCTGACTGTAAGTAATGAATTTTCTTTTCAACCATTCATTATCTCTGGAATATTCAGACAGAAAAACCCCATAAGGAATTGTGATTTGTTGAAATTATTGCCTTCCAATAAACAGCCATAAGAGTGCACAACACCTTGCAAAGTGCACATGGGGTTAGTTTGCAACATTCACAATTTCTGTGAGCTGATTATGGTTGGATTAATGTAAATAATTCCTCAGTTATTAAGCACTAATCCTAGTTAATCTTTTCCTTCGTGTTCACGTGACCTCCCGGGATGAGATACTTGGTTAATGTTTTGAGAAAACCTCGGCTGCAAGTGAAATGGAATCATTTATGAACTCTTGCAAACCTCGGCTGCAAGTGAAATGGAGTCATTTATGAACTCTTGCAAACCTGCAAACCTCGGCTGCAAGTGAAATGGAGTCATTTATGAACACCACATCTCACTTGTGGATCACAAATCATAGACTGGAAACTCATGCTTGCACAAACTGAATGGGTTGGTAACTTAATTGGCCACCATATGTCGCTTCTAGTGTGAAGGTGAGTGGTAGAATCTAGGATTAGTGTAAATGTGTGTTTGATGTCATTGCGGACTTTGTGGGTCAGAAGGCCTCTTCCCACGCTGTATCTCTTTCTGACATGACTCCAAGCAGCAGACATGCGAAGAGTGTCTCTGTAAATGGAATACTCTGAGCAAAATATTTTGTGAATATACTCAGATTGCTTCATGAGAAATTAAGATTAAGAAGGAAATCTTAATTTTAATTGATTCTTTAAGTGGAGCATGTATCATGAGTTTGGAAAGGAAATGCAAAAATATATGCAGTGTAATTCAATGAGGCACTTGAGAAACAGGTAAAAGACAGGTGAAGAGTGAGTAGTGGGATGGCAATCATGGTGAGATAAGGAAAAATGCCAATTTTCCAAAACCTCCAGCAGTCAGTCTATCCATTTGTACATTGAAACTGTAATCTGCCCCTATTTGTGAAAGAAGAAATGGAAACAATGATAATATTTAAAGAATTTTGGACATGTATGTGCATAAGAATGGGTTAGACAGATGTGAGCCAAATACAGGCAAATTGGACGAGCTCAGGTTAGGAGATTGTCGGCGTGGACGGGTCGGGTTGAGTGACCTGTTTCTGCGCTCTATGGCTCTATGGCTATATGTTTGAAATGACTCATTCTGCAATATTTAAGATGCTACATATGATTCAGATGAGTCCTGGAAAATCAACCTATATGATCATGAACGATCAATGTTAAAATGTAGATGTAAATGCCGAGAAACCAGCTGAATTAATCAATAGTTATTTAATTTTTTTTTAACTCATTATGGAGTACAATTTTGCAATATTATAGTGGTAAAACACATAACATAAAATATATGGAAATCAAATATTTTTGATATTAGCCGTTCATCCAGGCTGAACTAGATGAAAAAATTGGCAATCCTATTTGCACTAACACAAAGATCTCCATCTCTTCCAATATCTCCCAATCCCGCCGTGCCCTCATTATCTTTGCCTTAAAATGCCTTTAATCATACAGTTGCATTTTTGGGATTTGATTGGGACTTTAGATAGGATACATAGAGCGTTTAGAATGTTCCATGAGTCCTATATAAAGTCCCAATTGCTTATCCTTCATCAATTCCTCATGGTTCCACACAAACTACTGGCCCCATCTCACACCCAACTCCCAAATAATTGTCTTAAATTTCTTGTCCCTATTTACATCGCCCACCAACCCCAAGCTCTCTAGTCTGTATTTGAAACTAATGGTGTGTACGAATCATTCTCAGACAGATTCTCCACACATTCTATGGAATCTACATATCCTTCTTAAATTGCGGATGGCCAGAAATGGATGAAATGCTCCACTCATGGTCTAATCAGTGTTTTCTGCCATTGCATCACTTACTTACTGACTTACTTACTTTTATTACAGACTTAAGGTCCAGATAAAAGACAAAACATTACATAGAATAAATTGCATACAAAAGCACGATAAATTACATACTAAAGCACAGTAAATTACTTACAAAAGCACAATACATGATTTAAGATCAGGAATAAAAAAAATCAGTGTCCTACAATGAGCCAATTATGCCAATGTCTTCACAGCTGGGGTTGGTAGTGTGTAGTGCTAAACTTGATGTTTGTTAAGGCCAAGATAATTTCTTTTTCAGAGTCATTAATCCGGCAAATAAATTTATACATAAGATTTTTTAAGACAGTTTATAAATTATTGACTCCTTAAGCCACAAACATTTCACTTGCACTACACAATCTCAGTATCTTAAGTAATATTCTTAAGTAAAGTTCAATATAACCTTTGTTTCTGTATTCTGAGTGTCTATTTTTGAAGATCAGGAGACCATTTTCCTTTCTAACCCGTCTCTCAACTTGCCCAGTCTCCTTCAAATATTTATATGGACAGATCCCACTTTTCTTGCACACCATTTAGAATTGAGTCGTGTTGTCTGTTTGGCGTCTCTTTATTCCTATTGAGAAAAACTATTCAATTCATCCCTTTCTGTACCTGTTATTTGTTGCCCACTCTGCCAGTAAACTGTCACCATATCCAAATTAGTAATGAATATTAAATAAATACTGATCACTGGGCAACATCATTCTTTACCCTCTGCCGAAATGGAAAATAATGACATCCCAGGTGCGGTGCAGGCTCGAAGGGCCGAATGGCCTACTCCTGCACCTATTTTCTATGTTTCTATGATGCAGTAGCGCAGCTGGTAGAGCTGCTGCTTCACAGTGCCGGAGACCCAGGTTCAATCCTCATCTCAGGTGCTGTCTGTGTGGATTTTGCGCATCCACTCTGTGACCACATGAGTTTCCTCCAAGTGCTCCAGTTTCCTCCCACATCCCAAAGAAGTAGAGGTTTGTCCCTAGCATGCAGTCAACAAATGCAAAAGTGGGATGACATAGAACCAGAGTGAACGGGTGAATGGTGGGCAAAGAACCTGTTTCCATGCTGTATCATTCAATTATTCAATCAATTAGGCAGTATGCGTGAAGAGAGAGAAAGAGCATCTATGTTTCAGATCAATGACGTATCATCGGAAATGGAAGAGTGAGAACATGAGTGTGTTTCAGGCTGCAGAGAGCGGAGTGCAGAGATTACAGAGAGAATCTCCGTGATAGGATGCTGTCCAAAGTTGTTGAGGTAATAATCATTTCAAAGTCCAACATTAGAGGCAGCAAAGAAAGGAAAAGCATAAAAATAAAATGACAAATTGAAACTGATATAACCAGCAAAACTTGTGGAGAGAAAGAAAAATCTGATTACATGATATTGTTGAATTCAATCAGTTTCTTGTTTCTGTCCTTAAGCCAATTTCCATTCCTGCTACCCTTTTATTCCATCAGCTTCAATTTGTTTGATCAGTTTTTCTAAGGTCCATAGAGATTCTATTTACTGCCTTCCTTTCACCAAACCCATCAAAAAGTTCAGTTTCATTTTTCATACATTTTCTGTCTTTAACAACGTTGAGTTAAAACATAAAAGAAAGTAGGCCATTCGGCCCTTCGAGCCAGCTCCGCCATTCAATATGATCATGACTGATCATACTAACATCAGTACCCCGTTCCTGCTTTTTTCCCATATCCCTTGATTCTTTTAGCCCTGAGCTAAATCTAACTCTCTCTTAAAAACATCTAGTGAATTGGCCTCCACAGCTTTCTGTGGCAGAGAATTCCACAGATTCACAACACTCTGGGTGAAGACATTTTAAATCATCTCAGTTCTAAATAGCCTACCCCTTATTCTTAAACTGTGGCCCCTGGTTCTGCTCCCCCAACATCGGGAACATGTTTCTTGCATCTAACATGTCCAATCCCCTAATAATTGTATATGTTTCTATAAGATTCCCTCTCATCCTTCTGAATTCCTGTGAATACAAGCCCAGTCGACCCATTCTTTCATCATATGTCAGTCCAGCCATCCCGGGAATTAACCTAGTGAACCTACGCTGCACTCCCTCAATAGCAATAATGTCTTTCCTCAAATTAGGAGACCAAAATTGCACACAATACTCCAGGTGCAGTCTGTCCAGGGCCCTGTACAACTGCAGTACGACTCATCGCTCCTAAACTCAAATCCTCTCGCAATGAAGGCCAACATGCCATTAGCTTTCTTCACTGCCTGCTGTATCTGCATGCTTACTTTCAGTGACTGATGTACAAGCACACCCAATTCACATTGCACCTCCCCTTTTCCAAATCTGACACCATTCAGATAATAATCTGCCTTCCTGTTCTTGCCACCAAAGTGGATAACCTCACATTTGTCCACATTATATTGCATCTGCCATGCATCTGCCCACTCACCCAACCTATCCAAGTCACCCTGCAGCCTCATCGCAGTTCACACTGCCACTCAGCTTTGTATCATCCGCAAATTGGAGATGTCTTGGAGATTACTTCTTTTGAAGGTAGACACAAAAAGCTGGAGTAACTCAGCGGGTCAGGCAGCATTTCTAGAGAAAATGAATAGGTGACATTTCGGGTCGAGACCCTTCTTCAGATTGACTGTGGCCGTGGAAGAAACGGAGAGCTTTAAGGTCTTCCTGGTGGGGGATGGAGGTGTAGAGTGACTGAATGTCCAATGACTGACTTTATTTTATTAAAGGTTTCAAAGCCCAAAGGTTTCAAAGGTCTTTTATTGTCACGTGTACCAATTAAGGTACAGTGATATGCGAATTACCATTCAGTCATACTAAAAAACACACAACATAAAAGTTAACATAAACATCCACCACAGCGGATTCCCCACATTCAAAACTGTGATGGAAGGCAATAAAGTCCAATCTTCTACCCCTTTATTCTCCCGTGGTCGGGGCGATCGAAGCTCCCGCAGCTGGCGATCGAAGCTTCTGCGTTCGGGGCGATCGAAGCTCCCGCGTCGGGGCGGTCTAAACTCCTGCAGCTTGGAGCGCCCGAAGTCGGTCTCTAACCAGAGACCGCGAGCACCACGATGTTTACGTCCACACGCTCCCGCAGTTGGCGCTCTGATGTCGATCCTTGTCAAAGGGATCGCGAGCTCCGCGATGGTAAGTCCTGCAGGCTCCCGTGGTTGGAGCTCCTGAAGTCGGTCTCCAGCAAAGGCCGCCAACTCCTCAAATGTTAGACCACAGTGCGGACGGAGATACGATACGGAAAATAAATCGCATCTCTATTGAGGTAAGAGATTTAAAAAAGTTCCTCCCCCAACCCCCCACATAAAACAAGCTAAAGAACACAGAAAACATACATTTGACACATACTATTAAAACAACAAAGAAGGAAGGGACAGACTGTTGGCAAGGCAGCCATTGCTGGACACTTTTTAAAAGTGTTCTTTAATTTTTTTCCATTTTATTGTTTGTAATCCTTTCTTACCACTGACGTTTAACCGATAAACCTATTGACCACCTCCTCACACCCAATGTTTTTTTTAAAATGCTGTATGTACCATTTTCCAGTCCTTTATTACTTCACCTCGAGGTAGGGAGGTTCAGGAGAATGTGACAAACCCTTCCATGATCTCCATCAACCTTTTCCTCAGCAAACTAGCATCCATCCTAGCTTATTTTAAGCCTAGCAAGCCTTTCAAACACAAAAAACAGAAACTAATAGAAACCTGTTGGAAGAGAAACAGAGTCAATGTTGCTGATCAGAACCCTTTGTCAGGACAGGGATCATTCTGACCACGCGTCTCCAACCTGAAACGATGGCTCTCTTTCTCGTCCCATGGATGCAGCCTGACCTGCTGAGTATTTCCGACATTTTCTGTTTTTGTTTCATATTTCTAACGGCTGCAGGTATTTTTTATTTCCACAGCCTTTCTGACACCTCCTCAACATTGAGTTTTTTCAAGTAATCCTACTATGATTCATTTTGCTGAGTTTTTGCGGCAGCCTCTTTCATGGTTAAGACCAATACAAAGCACTCCTAATATCCCAACAATAGCCTCCACCTGTGAGCATAGACCACCTTCTCCATCCCTAATGAGCCCTGCAACTCTTCTAACTACTTGCTTACTATTTATAGGCCTGCAGGGGAATGTTGTTAACTCCAAATGCTTTTCATATTTTCCCCATTGCCAGTCTTTTTTTCCTTTTCTCTCTCCCCCACTCCCCCTCTCCCCCTCTCACCCCCTCTCACCCCCTCTCTCCCCCTCTCTCTCCCTCTCTCTCCCTCTCTCCCTCTCTCCCTCTTTTTTTTCTCTCCTTGTTATATCCAGGATTTCACTTAAATTAGTTACCTGACATCTGTCATGCACCCTTTTTTGGGTTCAACAAATTCTCAAGCTTTCTCAGAGACAGAACTTTGGTTCTCCTACCTTTCCTTCTGGGAATCTACTTAAACCGTGTCTGAATCATCTCTTTATTAAAGATCAGCCATTGCTCTGTTGTAGTCTAACTTTCTAAAATAGACTCCACTTTATTCGAGCTAGATTTCAATGAAAAGAAAATTATGTTTGACTAATCTGCTGGAGTTCTTTGAGGCCGTTCAATAGGATAGTAGGAAGCAATAGATGTGATGTATTTGTATTTTCAGAAGGTTTTTAATGAAATCTCAAACAAGAGGTTGATCAACAAAGTTAGAGCGCATGGAATTGGTGGCAATAGATGGAGAATAAGTGTTTAGACAGAAAGCAAAGAGTGGGAATAAATGGATCTTGAGGTTATTAAGCTGTGAATCCTGGTATTATGTAAGGAATGGTGACTTTTGTACACTGGCCCTATCCCCAAACACTATCTCCGTTACATTTGTGCTACCTCCTGCACCCATGCAGAACTCATGGACTTCATCAACTTCACCACCAATTTTAATCCTGCATTCAAATTTACTTGGACGATCTCCGACACCTCCCTCCCCTTTCTTGATCTCACAGTCTCCATCACAAGAAATAGACTATTGACTGGCGTATATTGCAAACCCACTGACTCCCACAACTATCTCGATTACATTTCTTCTCACCCTGCTTCCTGCAAAGACTCTATCCCCTACTCCCAATTTCTCTGTCTAGGCCGCATCTACGCCCAAGATGAGGTGTTCCATACTAGAACATCCGAGATGTCCTCACTCTTTAGGGAATGGGGGTTCCCCTCACCCATCATAAATGAGGCCCTCACTCGTGTCTCCTCGGTACCCCGCAGCTCCGCCCTTGCTCCCCCTCTCCCTAGTCACAACAGAGACAGTCCCCATAGTCCTTACCTTCCACCCCATCAGCCGTCGCTTACATCACATAATCCTCCGAAATATCCGCCACCTCCAACAAGATCCCACCACTAGCCACATTTTCCCATCTCCACCCCTTTCCACCTTCTGCAGAGGCTGTTCCCTCCACAACTCCCTGGTTAACACATCCCTTCACAGCCAAACCATCCCCTTCCCAGGTACCTTCCCCTGCAACTGCATAAGATGCAACACCTGTCGCTATGCCTCCTCCCTCAACTCTGTCCAGGGACCCCGACAGTCCTTTAATGGTTAGGCAGAAGTTCACTTGCACCTCCTCCAACCTCATCTTCTGTATCCGTTGTTCAAGATGTGGACTGTTATACATCGACGAGACCAACCATAGACTGGGTGATCGTTTTGCGGAACACCTTCGCCCAGCCCACGTGAACCAACCTGATCTCCCGGTTGCTGGACACTTTAATTCTCCTTCCCATTCCTACACAGACCTTTCTGTCCTCAGTCTCCTCCATTGTAAGAGTGAGGCTAAACGCAAATTGGAGGAACAGCATCACATATTTTGCTTGGGCAGCTTATTGAATATTGATTTCTCTCACTTCAGGTAGCCCCGGCATTCCCTCTCTCTCTATCCCTCCCCCACCCAAGTCGCACTAGCTTCTCATTTTCACCCAACAAACAGCCTTCCTTTATCATCATTACTTTTTTGGATATTTATCATTCATTGTTCTT
Organism: Malacoraja senta; assembly: GCA_038087875.1. NCBI lineage: Eukaryota > Metazoa > Chordata > Chondrichthyes > Rajiformes > Rajidae > Malacoraja > Malacoraja senta. The sequence continues at coordinate 70,928,487 of CM075977.1, read as the reverse complement.
TATCTTTCCACATCACTGTTTATATCTCTCGTCTCCCTTATCCTTAATCCGTCCGAAGAAGGGTCTCAACCCGAAACTTCATCCATTCCTTCTCTCCAGAGATGCTGCCTGTCCCGCTGAGTTAATCCAGCTTTTTGTGTCTATCTTCGGTGACTTTAGGCTTTATACTTTAGGGATACCGCTCGGAAACAAACCCTTCGATCACTAAGTCCCCACCGACCTGTGATCACCCCATACACTCGCACTATCCTACACACTAGGGACAATTTACAATTTTACCAAAGCCAATTAACCAACAGACCTGTACGTCTTTGGAGTGTGGGAAGAAGCTGAGGTACCCAGGGAAAAAACATGTGGTCACAGGGAGAACGTACAAATTTGTACAGACAGCAGCCATAGTCAGGATCAAACTTGGGTCTCTGGCCTCTGGCGCTGTAAGGCGGCAACTTTACAGCTGTGCCACTGTGGTGCTTGGGCCCCAGCTAGCTATATGATAATCTTATATCAACAGTTTCTCTGAGAGGACCAAATATGGTCTTTCCAAGTTGATGGATAATTTTCAGCTGGCAGTATCATGAGTATGGAGGAGGCATCACGGGGATGTGGACAAGCTGCATGGGTGGGCGAGAACATGATAGATGAAATATAGTGTGGAAAAATGTGAAGTTGTCTATTTTGGTGAACATAGCAGAATATTTGTTCTATGGTGACAGATTGAGTAGTGTTGATGTTCAAAGGGTCCTGGATGCGTTCTATGAATGACTGTTGGCCTTCAACCAAATCCAGCAAGACGTCCTCCCATTTCATTGCATCAAAAGCATAATGACAAGGAAATTCCCCAGAACACATTTTGGAAAACTGTATCCCTCCCCACCTGGCTCTTTATTCTGACATTATTTCAATCAATATTGGGATAGTTAAAGTCCCCTTATATGTTTGGTATCCCCTAGGTGTTTGGTATCTACAGAATACCCCCAGTGGCATGATACAGGTCTAAACAGAGAGATGCTGTTCTTAATCTCTCAAGGACATATTCTCTCATCGACACCTTAATATATTTGTTAATCAGTATTGCTTGCCCATCTCCGTTCACCTATATATTTTTCTGAATATTTTGCATCCTGGAATACCATTACTTGACATATGAGCATTTTTGTAAAAAAAAAGCCAGTGTTTATTGCAAGGTAATTTCTTTTGAGAAAGTGACAGTGAGCCACCTGGTTGAACAGTTGCGTTCCTTTCAGTAAAAGGACTCACACAGTATAATTGTATTTAAAGTTCTGGGAATTATGCCCAGTGATAATGAAGTAATAGTGAAATATTTTCAATTCAGGATCGCAGGTGACTTAAAAATGTTCCTGCTGCCTTTCATGTTCATATAGAGAATAGAGATTCAGATGCTAAAATCTTGAGCAAAAGATTTGGAGGAAATCAGCAGGTCAGGCAGGATCTGCAGAGGGTATGGGCAGATTACATTTTGGGTTGGCACCCTTCTTCAGATGATGGAGTAGGGGCAAGAAAGCTGGAAAAGAGGGCAAACCCAGGCAAGTAGATACTGATGAGTTGATGAGGCGTGATTGCCAGATGGGTAGTAGACAAAAGTAGGAGACAATAGACAATAGACAATAGGTGCAGAAGTAGGCCATTCAGCCCTTCGAGCCAGCACCGCCATTCAATGTGATCATGACTGATCAGCTCCAATCAGTACACCGTTCCTGCCTTTTCCCCATATCCCCTGGCTCCGCTATCTTTAAGAGCCCTATCTAGCTCTTCCACTGTTTCCACTAGTGGGAGAGACAAAAGGGTGGCAGATAAGGAAATAACTCTGGGAGTGAAATGCAAAGCAGAAGGGAGCGATATGGATGTAAAGGGGGGGATTGGAGAGGGAAAAGGAGGATAAAAAATGAAATGGGGTACGGAGATGGGGGGGAAATAAGCCAAAGAGGAGGGGAATGGAATAGCGTGATGGAGATAAGCCAAAGAGGAGGGGAATGGAATAGGGTGAGGGAGATGGTGAGAGAAATGATGGGGTGAGGGGCTAGAAAAGAAGTAGGGTAGAGGGTGGTTCTTGAAATTGGATAATTCAATGTCCGTAACATTGGGTTGCTGGCTACCCAAGCAGGGTATGAGGTGTTAAAGAAGGAACTGCAGATGCTGGAAAATCGAAGGTACACAAAAATGCTGGAGAAACTCAGCGGGTTTTTCCTGTTAGTGTGCGCCGTCATTCTGGCAATGGAGAAGGCAAAGGACAGAAAGATCAGAATGGGAATGGGAATGTGAGTCAAAATGGTTAGGAAATGGGAGCTCCAACGGGCCGTGTGGGACAGGGCGGAAGGGATGTAATGCTGAGGCTCTATCAGGCACTGGTCAGGCCGCATTTGAAATATTGTGAGCAATTTTGGGCACCATATCTGAGGAAGGATGTGCTGGCTCTGGAAAGGGTCCAGATGAGGTTTACAAGAATGATCTCAGGAATGAGTTAACCTATGATGAGCATTTGTCAGCACTGGGCCTGTACTCGCTGGAGTTTAGAAGAATGAGGGGGGACCTCATTGAAACATACAGAATAGTGAAAGGCTTGGATAGAGTGGATGTGGAGAGGATGTTTCCACTAGTGGTAGAGTCTAGGACTAGAGGTCATAGCCTCAGAATTAAAGGATGTTCTTTTAGGAAGGTGATGAGGAGGAATGTCTTTAGTCAGAGGGTGGTGAATCTGTGGAATTCTTTGCCACAGAAGGCTGTGGAGGCCAAGTCAGTGGATATTTTTAAGGCAGAGATAGATTCCTGATTGGTGCAGGTGTCAGAGGTTAGGGGAGAAGGTAGGGGAATGGGGTTGGAGAGAGAGATAGATCAGCCATGATTGAATGGTGGAATAGACTTGATGGGCCGAATTCTACTCCTGTCACTAATGACCTTAAATGGTGGTTTAGTTATGCTTGATATCACTGTTGTAGGTGGTATTTTGCATGCAATACACAGGAGAACATTTGTATACTCATGTTCTGACCTTTTACAACTGGAAATTGCAGCTAAGAATTGCAGTAGTTACAAATGAGCTATAAAGCAATTTAAATGGACTAGCAATCTTATGATCGACCGATAGATTCAGCAGGGAATGGAACAATATGAATTATGTGCATGCAGATAAGATTTGGTGTTGGCATATGTTTGGTACAGACATTAAGGGCTGTTCCTGTGCTATACTCTTCCATATTCTATGCACGGATATGGTAATCTTGTTCCATTCCTGCTCCCTCAACCTATATCATCAGGTGGTCAAGTGCCAACCATTCTACATATGAGATAATTTGCTGCCATCATCCTGACTGTAGTCCACATCCCACTTCTGGCAGATGTTAAACCAACACTTGGGGAACTGGGTGCCAGGATCAGCAAGCACGAACTGGCATACTCTGACATATTCCTTATCATTGCTGGCAACTTCAATTAGGCTAGCTTGAAGAAGTCTTTGCTTCAAGAACACATCATGTGCTCCAAGAACACATCAACTTCCACAGCAGGGGACCTAACACACTCAGCCATTGCTATACCACCATCAGGAATGCCTCCCGCTCCATTCCATGGCAGCAATTTGGAAAATCCGACCAACTATTTGTGCTTCTCCTTCCTGTGTACAGGCAGAGACTGAAGAGATGTTCTTGGGAAGCCTAAAAGCATTTATGGAACTACTTTAAATTGGTGGACTGAGCTACAGTATGTACAAAGATTTGTGAGTGGATCCAACTTCATAAATAAATGTGTTTACAAGTGTCTACCTCCAAAAATATTCAAAGTTTTACCCAACCAGAAGCCATGGATGAACCAGTAGGTTCGTAATCAGATGAAAGCTGGATCTATAGCTTTTAGGATGGGGTATTCTTGTTAACTCTTGTTAGCAATGGCAGTGCTTGTCCACCATCACTTCTACCAGGCAAAACCATGTAGTATAAGTGGCAATGATGTATCACTTCCTGATCCCTTTATGCATGATTTGAAAGAGAGATAAATGACATACCTACACGAGCCCCCACAGCTCCAGATGACTCTGTAATCTCAGTCTCTGAGGCCAACATCAGAGCATCCTTCACTTAAAGCATCCGGCCCAGGTGGTGTAATTGGCTGAAGACCACTGCAGACCAACTGGCTGGAGCAATCAAGGTCATTTTCAACCTCTGGCTTCTGCTGTCTGAGATTCCCAGTTGCTTCAATTGTACCACTGCCCAACAAGAGCATGGTGACCTACCTCAATGATATCCACTGTAATGAAGGTAGACAAAAATGCTGGAGAAATTCAGAGGGTGAGGCAGCATTTATGGAGTGAAGGAATGGGCGACGTTTCGGGTTGAGACTCTTCTTCAGATTGTAATGAAGTTTAATGAAGTTCCACTGTTATGAAGTGCTTTGAGAGGTTGGTTATTGCACGAATCAAGTCCAGCCTCAGAAATAACCTGGATCTGCTTCAATTTGCCTGTTGCCAGAACAATTGCCACACTGCTCAGCACCCTACTCTACACCCGTAGCTGTGTGACTAAGTACAGCATCAATGCCATCCACTAATTCGCCAATAAAACCATAGTTGTTGGCTGAATCATGGATGGTGATGAGTCAGCATACGAGGGAGATAGAACCATTGTCTGAGTGGTGCCACAACAATGACCGTTTGCTCAACGTTAACAAAACCAAAGAACTAATCATTGATTTCAGAAAGGGGAAGTCGCGAGACCAGGCCCCAGTATTTATTGGAGGGCTGGCACTTGAAAGAGTTAGAAGTTTCAAATACCTGGATGCTGACATCTCAGTTGGCCTGTCCACGACCCACGCAAGGATGCAATCATGAAGACGGCACGCCAGCGCTTCTACTTTCTTTGAGGTTTAAGGAGATTCAGCATGTCACCAAATACTTTAACAAACCTCTACAGACCCATTGTAGAAATTATTCTAAAGACACCCGGATCTATAAATGCTGGAATCTTGAGCATAACACAAAGTGCTGGAGGAAGTCAGCAGGTCAAACAGCATCTGTGGCGGTTTGCGTCAGGACCACTCTTCAAACAGGTTCAAAGAAATGATCCAGACTGGGTCTATCATGGCCTGGTACAGCAATTCTACTGCACTGAAATGCAAGAGGCTGCAGAGAGTGGTGGACTCAGTCTGATCCATCTTGGGCACAGCCCTCCTCAGCATCAAAAGCCTCTACATGAACCACTGTCTCAAAAAGGCAGCTTCGGTCATCAAAGAGCCCCACCATCTGGGCCATGTTCTCTTCTAGCTGCTACTATAGGGCAGGAGGTACAAAAGGCTGAAGTCCAACACCACCAGGTTCAGGAACAGCTACTTTCCTGAACCTTACGTTCTGAACCAACTTGCACATCCTAGTTCTACCTCAGCAAAGCAACACTACGGGCTACTTGCATTATCATTGACTTGTTTTCTAATTGTCTTTTTGCACTAATGTCATGTTTTTGCACAGTTTTTTTAATCTTTTCACTGCCTTGTATACGTTATGTATAATTGATGTTCTTTGTGTTGTCTTAGTCGACATGCCTGTGATGCTCCTGCAAGCAGCTTCTCATTGCAGATGTACCTCACCATACTTGTACATCTAATAATGATCTCAAATTGACTTGACCTGACTTGACCTGACTTGCCTTCCAGTTCCACTACTAGTATTTTACATGAGCTACTTAACTTAGCAATCAACATGTATTTGGGATGTGAAAAGAAACTGGAGCACCACATGTGGTCAGAGAAAGAACGTGCAAAAGGGCCTGTCCCATTGCTGCGACCTAATTGGCGAGTTTAGAAGAGTTTGCCCTCGACATACCTGCAGTATGGTCGACACGAGGTCCTAGGAGGTCTTTGTAACTCTCCCTCATGCTCAAGAGTAATCCTCGCGTACTCGAGGCCTCAGCAAGGTCACGGCGTATTTTTCAACATGCTGAAAAATGTCCGCGAGTAAAAAAAGTCGCCATGGAAAAAATCGATATTTTTTTACTCGAAAGTTTAGAAAAGGTAGATCGTAGTAGGTCGTAAAGCTATCGTAGGTAATCAAAGGCAATTAAAGATAATCGAAGGTAAAGCTCGTTGAGAAAAAAAAAGGTAAGTAAATTGACCGGTAATCTTAAATGCCCGATAACTATATTAAAAGTTGTCTGGCTTCTTAAAAGTGTCTCCACTCCGTCTCCCCCCTCTTCTCCCCCTTCTCTCCCCTTCTCTCCCCTTCTCTCCCCTTCTCTCTCCCCCCCCCCCCACCTCCTCTCCGCGCTCTCTAAAGGACTTACCGTAACTGTGCCAGCCGTCTTTTACCTTCCTGTTCATCACAGGTGTGAATTTCAGACAGCGCTCCCCTGCTTTCCCTGGCCCCCGCCTTTGCGATGTGTTTGTGTGTGTATGTGTGTGCAGACAGTCGATCCGGCTCGCGGTTTCATCGCTGACGGTCGATCCAGCTTGAGGTTTTTCAGGCGAGTGCCCTCGAACTTGAAGGTTTAAGACAGTCACTGAAAAGTCGCGTTAGTGGGACAGGCCCTAAACTCCACACAGGCAAAAGATAGTAACTCAGTGGGAGTAACTCAGCAGGACAGGCAGCAACATCCGGAAAAAAAGGATGGGTGACGTTTCGGGTCAGGACCTTTCTTCAGACATCTGAAAGGTCCCGAACTGAAACAACACCCATCCTTGAGTTACTCCAGCACTTTGTGTCTATCTTTGATATAAACCAGCATTTACAGTTCCTTTCTCCAGACAAATAGAACTGTAGATGAGGATCAAACCTGGGTTGCTGAACTCTGAGGCAGCAGCAGCACCCACTTCACAACTGTGCGCTAATCTTCTCGGTGCTGGTGGCCACAGGTTTGGGAGGGTTGGCTAAAGGAATCAAGTTATATGGGGAGAAAGCAGGAACGGGGTACCAATTCTGGATGATCAGCCATGATCATATTGAATGGTTTTGTTGGCTCGAAGGGCCATATGGCCTAATCCTGCACCTATTTTCTGTTTCTATGTTTCTACATTGCAGCTGAGTTGTGTTACATTGCTGCATCTGCACAAGGGGACATCTGCATTGTTTCCTGCTGATATTTCATTATGCAAGAACAAAGCTGGGCATGCTAACTTTATCTACATGCCAAGTTACACCTTGATCTTCCTGATGTTTTGGATTTTTATGTACAGTCATGTCATGAAGAATGTTACTTGTTCTCTTAACAGCCGAACCTTAATCCTCTTGGTCTCAATACAATTACGGATTCTGCAGTGGGTAATTTTTTGTTGTCACTTGATGTGCATCATAGACTATTGGAGGTGGATTTAGTCAAGCTGCTGAAGATAACGACAGAAATACATTGACGACTGAAATCCACCCACATGGTAGAGCAGTAATGACTATGTCCTTGTATATTTGCAATGTTGTTGTCAGGTTGATCCCTTGTGCTTCCAGACATGCTTTTTTTCCAATCCTTTGCATGAAGAACCGGCTCCCTTGATGTGACAGAGCATTTCGCTCTGTATTAGAACATCATTTGACAACCTGGAAGTGAACCAATTGATAACATTCAGTCTTGTATTGCCAATAATTATTTGACTTGGTGTCATGCTTCTTTGAGACTGTCTGATAAATGTCTTGTGTTTCCTTCAGAAGATGATAAGGTTGCAGCCCTCTACTGCTATGCGAAGCTTGTTGATAATAAGTGGCAGATCATCACGAACATCTCTAGGTGCAGTTATCTTGAAACTGAAGCTCACTTACGAATTTCTCTGTGATCATTTTTTCTGGTTGAAAAGCTTTTGAGATATGTGGATACATATATTAACACTGGGCCTCTTTTGTCATGAAGCACAGACTGAACGAAAGCACTAGTTCCCAGCACAAATCCTTGCTCAGGTGCATCGGGAAGGAAGTATGTTTATTTACACCAACAAGGCTCAAAAGTGGACAAATCTAAAAAAAAAACTGCTGAAGATGCTGGAGATCTGACACAAACGGAAAGTGCTAGAAATCCTTAGAATCCTCTAGCAATAGTCAATGGTTATGGGGAGAAGGCAGCAGAATAGGGTTAGGAGGGAGAGATAAATCAGCCGGAGTAGACATGATGGGCCAAATGGCCTAATTCTACTCCTATCACTTATGATCTGATGATCTATTAGCTGTGAAGCGAGAAACGGAATTAACATCTCATGAAGATGATCTTTAAAACTAGGAAAAGTTATAAATAAAAGTTATAAACTACGATCTTTATAACTAGGAAAAGTTATGAATCAAACCTGTTTTAACTTTTAGAGGAGGGGTGATGAGAAATAAGCTAATGTGTTTGATTGGGTGGAGATATCTAAATGGCACAAAAGTCAGTTGAGGAGTGAAAAAAACTAAGTTAAGATTACAGGTTGATGCTCTTTCTTCAGAGTTGGCTGGTTCCCTTGCCCACTGGAAAGGCTTTTAAACCAAAATTGTGGAATTTATTGCTGAGTCCCGATAGGTATAACATGCCAAGTCTGAAGATAAAATCTATTTCTTGAGTTTATGTTGGTTTTGGAACAGTGTAACACTGCTTTGATACTGTTTTCTGCACAGATACAGAATTCAAATATTTCTTCATTTTTACTGTCAAAATCTGCCCTACCCTCACTTTTTCTGGCTCTTCCCTTTCTTTTTGTGGCTTTTCTATTTCTATCTTTTATACTATTACTAAAAGTCTCATCTTGACCACTTCCTGACTACGTTGTAAATAAATTTTAGAAAAAATGCTACCCTATTTCACTACGATTTTTTTCGCCATCTTACTCACCGTCCTCCTCTCCTCCAACCACCCCAAGTTTTTTCTGACCAGTGAAATAATAAAAAAGTTATGAATGTTTTAAAAATCGTGAGATCAGCAGATTGGTCATCTCGCCTGTCAGTCAGCATGATGAAGGTAATGCACCTTCCGGGGGGCCAGGAGAATAAAGCCCCGGAGGCCGGAAGACCGTGAGTGAGAGTTGTCCAGAACTGTGAGTCTACGCTGTGAGTGAACTGAACTGTGAGTCTGCACTATGCTGCTTGAACTGAATTGACTGAGCTGCTAGCCCACCAGGCCCGAATGCCTCAGCTGCCAGCCCACCAGGCCCAAGTGACTGAGTTGCCAGCCCGAGAATCCATTCGGGCCACAATGTCCATACTAGCCCTCTGGAAACCAGTCCCTTCAGCCCACAACACCCATACTAGTGCTCCAGAACCCCCCCCTCCCCCCCCCCACTTGCCACCAATATTGGAATTGGTGGAGATGTGGAATATTGCGTTGGGGGACCAGCCCTCCCGTGTGAACACTTAGTCTAGTATTATCTAAAAGGAGAGATCAGTGAACAATGTCTATGGCAAGCCCTCCCAACTGCTTTCAGGTCTCTTCACTATTCTCTATAAACCTCACAGGACTCATGATAACAAATTCCTATACTTGACCTATGCTCCTTCTGAGTTGTACAGCTATCCTGGCTACATCCCTTCCACCCTATTTCCTTTCAAGCCTCCATTACAATCTCTCAATTTTCTACATTACTGCTGTAACTATTCCATAATAACACTTTGCTGAGAGGCCTTAACTTGTCCTTAACCACAGCTTCCCCTCCATAATTACAGGGCTCATAAATCCGTCTGGCCCATTTACTGCACTTCCAATCCTCTTGATGGAAATTAAGGGTTTGATCAGGAAAATGGAGCATATGTCAGGTATAGGAAATTGGTGCAAACTGAGTTCTTTAAGGTTTATAGGGGATAATGCAGAGTACCTAAAGCAGTTGGAGGAACAAAGGAGGTTACATTAAATGACCTGGGTCACAAGAATTAAAGAAAATTTCAAAGCCCTCTATAAGTATATTCGAAGCAAGAGGATAGCTAAGGAAAAAAAGGTAACATAAGGAAAGTCTTTGTGTGGAGAAAGGGGATATATGTACTCTCCTGAATGCCTATTTCATGTCAGTATTCACCAGAGAAAAAGATGGGGAACATGGAGAGTTAGGTGATCTGCAGACTGGGAGTCTGCAACATGTGTGCATCAGGAGGAAGGAAGTGTTAGAGATATTGACGCACATTAAAATGGACAAGTTGCCCAGGACCTGATGAAATCTATCCCATGGTGCAAGGGAATCAAGGGAGGAGACTGCTGCAGCTTGTACAGAGATTAATGCATCAACGTTAGCCAGAGGTGAGATATGAGCAGACGGGAGGATAGGTAACAATGTCTCCCCATGACCTGCCTGGGTTGTCTCTGAGATCTTTGGTTTCCTCCCACACTCCTAAGATGCACTGGTTTGTAGGTTATTTGGCTTGCTTTAAATGTAGACAATAGGTGCAGGAGTAGGCCAGTCGGCCCTTCAAGCCAGCATCGCCATTCAATGTGATCATGGCTGATCATCCACAATCAGTACCCTGTACCTGCCTTCTCCCCATATCCCCTGACTCCACTATCTTTAAGAACCCTATCTAGCTCTCTTGTGAAAGTATCCAGAGAACCAGCCTCACCGCCCCATGAGGCAGAGAATTCCACACTCACAACTCTCTGGGTGAAAAAGTGTTTCTTCATTTCCGTTCTAAATGGATTACTCATTATTCTTAAACTCTGGCCCCTGGTTCTGGACTCCCCCAACATCAGGAACATGCTTCCTGCCTCCAGCTTGTCTAAACCTTTAATAATCTTATATATTTCAATAAGCAAACCCTTAATAATCGTATATGTTTCAATAATCCTCCTGCACCTATTGTCTATTATCTATTGTCTATATAAGATCCCTTCTCATCCTAAATTCCAGAGTATACAAGCCCAGCTGCTCCATTCTCTCAGCATATGACAGTCCTGCCATCCCGGGAATTAACCTTGTGAACCTACTCTGCACTCCCTCAACAGCAAGAAAGTCCTTTCTCAAATTTGGGGACCAAAACTGCACATAATGCTCCAGGTGTGGTCTCACTAGGGCCCTGTACAACTGCAGAAGGACCTCTTTGCTCGTATACTCAACTCCTCGTGTTATGAAGGCCAACAAGCCATTCGCTTTCTTCACTGCCTGATGTACCTGCAAGCTTACTTTCACTGACTGATGAACAAGGACACCCAGATCCCATCGTACTTCCCCTTTTCCCAACGACACCATTTAGATAATAATCTGCCTTCCTGTTTTTGCTACCAAAGTGGATAACCTCACATTTATCCACATTAAACTGCATCAGCCATGCATCTGCCCACTCACCCAACCTGTCCAAGTCACCCTGCATTCTCATAGCATCCTCCTCACAGTTCACACTGCCACCCACTTTGTATCATCTGCAAATTTGTTAATGTTACTTTGAATCCCTTCATCTAAATCATTGATATACATTGCAATTAGCTGCGGTCCCACCACTGAGCCTTGCGGTACCCCACTAGTCACTGCCTGCCATTCTGAAAGGGACCCATTAATCCCTATTCTTTGTTTCCTGTCTGCCAACCAATTTTTTATAAATTCACATTTTTTAGTCTTCAAGGGTCCAACTTTGGTCTTAACTATTTTTTTCCTCTTCACATACCTAAAGAAGCTTTTACTATCCTCCTTTATATTCTTTGCTAGCTTACCTTCGTACCTCATCTTTTCTCCCCGTATTGCCTTTTTAGTTATCTTCTGTTGCTCTTTAAACATTACCCAATTCTCTGGCTTCCCACTCATCTTTGCTATGTTGTACCTCTTCTCTTTTATTTTTATACTGTCCCTGACTTCCCTTGTCAGCCATGGTCACCCCTTACTCCCCTTGGAATCTTTCTTCCTCTTTGGAATGAACTGATCCTGCACCTTCTGTATTATTCCCAGAAATACCTGCCATTGTTGTTCCACTGTCATCCCTGCTAGGGTATCTTTCCAGTCAACATTGGCCAGCTCCTCCCTCATGGCTCCATAGTCCCCTTTGTTCAACTGTAACACTGACACCTCCGATTTACCCTTCTCCCTCTCAAATTGTAGATTAAAACTTACATATTATGGTCACTACCTCCTAATGGCTCCTTAACCTCAAGTTCCTTTATCAAATCCGGTTCATTACCCAACACTAAATCCAGAATTGCCTTCTCCCTGGTAGGCTCCAATACAAGCTGCACTAAGAATCCATCACAGAGGCAATCCACAAACTCCCTTTCTTGGGGTCCAGTACCAACCTGATTTTCCCAGTCTACCTGCATGTTGAAATCTCCCATAACAACGGTAGCATTACATTTTCGACATGCCAATTTTAACTCTTGGCTCAACTTGTACCCTATATCCAGGCTACTGTTTGGAAGCCTGTAGATATATCCCATTAGGGTATTTTTAACCTTACGATTCCTTAGTTCGATCGATACTGACTCTACATCTCCTGTTTCAATGTCACCCCTCGCCAGGGACTGAAATTCATTCCACACCAACATAGTTACCCCACCCCCTTTGCCCACCTGTCTGTCTTTTCGATAGGATGTATACCCTTGAATATTCAGTTCCCAGCCCTGGCCCTCTTGCAGCCATGTCTCTGTAATTCCCACAACATCATACTTACCAATTTTTAACTGAGTCTCAAGCTCATCCACTTTATTTCTTATACTTCGCACATTCATATACAACACTTTGACCGGTATTCACCTCCCCTCTCACACCACTCACATTTGGCCCTGACCTTACTCTGTTATCCCTTCTCGAACTTTCCTTCCCATTAATTCGGGAGTCTTTTGTAACTTTTCTAGTACTCACTTCCCCTTTAACTCTATATTTATACTCCCAATTTGTCAATCCCTCCCCCCACTATTTAGTTTAAACCCACACATGTAGCTCTAGCAAACCTGCCTGCCTGAACGCTGGTCCCACTCCAGTTAAGGTGTAACCTGTCCTTTTTGTACAGGTCACACCTACCCCAGAAGAGATCCCAGTGGTCTATAAAGCAAAATCCTTGCTTCCTGCATCAGCCCCCCCAGCCACACATTCAGATGCCCTATCTCCCTGTTCCTGCCCTCACTAGCACAAGGTACTGGAAGCAATCCAGAGATAACCACCCTAGAAGACCTGCTTTTCAGTCTTCTTAAAATTGTCCCTAGTGTGTTTGGGATAGTGTTAATGTGTGGGGATTGCTGGTTGGTGCTGACTTGGTGTGCTGAAGGGCATGTTTTCGTACTGTATCTCTAAACTAAAATCTAAACTGAAGGCCAGTGAGCCTCATGGTCAGCAGTGGGGATGCTACAGGAAACACTTCTTCGGGATAGGATTTATGACCAATGGAAAAGGCAGGGATAGATTGAGGAAGTCAGCATAGTTTGTGCATGGGAAATATTGTCTCACAAATCTGACTGAATTTTTTGAGGAGGTGACTAAGAGAACTAATGAACGCAAAACAGTAGATGAGAATGATGGTGATCTGGTAAGTAAATTTGCTGATGACGCAGATTTGGAAGTTGTAGATAATGAGGATACCTAAGGATACAGGGGGACTGAGATTAACTGGAAAATGAGAGGAGCAGTTGCAGATGGAATTTATTCCAGGCAAGTGTAAGGTCATGCATTTTGAGTTGCTTAATACTGGCCAGGCATATACAGTAAACAGAAAAGACCTTGAAGTTCAAGTTCATAGTGCCCCAAATATATTAACATGGGTGGATGGGGCAGTGAAGAAGATATTTAGCTTGCTTGCCTTTTGAGGCAAGTGTACCTTGTACCTTGTACTTTGTACCTTCCGAAGAGTCAACCAGGGACTATACTGGAAGTTGGGCAATTTTATGCTGGACAATTTTTAAAAACATTTATCAAGCCAATTAAAGACAAACCTGTACGTCTTTGGAATGTGGGAGGAAACCGAAGATCTCAGAGAAAACCCATGGAGGTCACGGGGAGAATGTACAAACACCATACAGACAGCACCCATAGTCGGGATCGAACCCGGGTCTCCGGCAGTTCTGGTCACTGCACACAATAAGATGCAGGGCGAATAGCCTTTTTCCGAGGGTAGAGGAGTTTAAACCTGGAGGCTATCCACACTATCACAGATGTTGTCCCTTCCTTTTCTCTGCAATTGAAAACACATTTGATTTCTGTCACTGGTTCTGCTGAAAGGGCATTGCGTGGATAAGTTAACTATTGGCACCTTTCTATTTGCACATAAAGCAGGGATGGTATAAAGGATTCACAATTGGTGATTTATTTTCCCTAAAATCCGCTGACTGATGAAAAACATCTGAGTAATGCTGCAATATGCTGCAATGTTTTATTGTGCCTCCATATAGACTCTGTCAACTACACGTTAAAGCAGTTGATTGAAATGCAGCCTTACAAATATTTTCCAGCACATTAAAAATGGCAAAGCTCCTCAATAGTTACTGCAGTTGCTATTCTTTCCTCTCCGCTCACAGAAGGTAATATTTTAGGTTTTGTTGAGCAGTGGCATCTCTCCAGCTGTCAGGCTGATCGCTGAGAGTCCTATTGCTAAACATATACATCACCACAGAGACCCAATCTGGCCCTTGGGTTTTGCCTGTCCACATTGCTTTAATCATCGAATCATAGAAATTGTTTGGTGGAGAGGCAAACCATTTGCCCCATTTTATCCATTCTGTCTGAGAAATAACTCTCCCACTTTATCTAACTGTCCAGCTCTTGGTCTATAATTTATAGATTATCGTACTTTATGTGTTATTATCCTGGTATTTTTTTAAATGTGAAAGTTTCCACTTTTACACGCTTTCAAGAGCAATTTCTGGATGTGCTCCACATTCTTAGGAAATGAAATCTCAGCCCTCTAATCCTTCTATCAATTACTTTAACTCCTTGTCCACTCTACACTTCACAATTATATACATGTATCCTAACTTCCTAAATTTTATACATTTTTATTAAATCACCCCTCATTTTTGCTCTAAAGGAAAGAAACGTGCAGTATCCAATGTTTTCATATAATGACATTCTCCAGTTCTTGCAATACTATTGCACTCATTTAATACAAAAATATCCTTCCTGTGATGTGATATCCAGATCAGTACACAATAATCCTCCTTTGGCTAATCTCTATTTTATATTCTGTACCTTCACCAATAAAGAAGAGAACCCCTATTCCTTTTTCACTGCTTTTTATTTTTTAAATTTGTATTTCTACCTGTGGACATCCTTTCTTATTTGACTCTCTTAAGTGCCTGTAAAATGCTTTTGGGCATCTTTTTGAGTATAGCCTTTTCTTTGACAGGATAGCATGCAAACAAAAGCTTTTCATTGTACCTCGGTATAAGTGACAATAATCAACTAAACTAAAAAAAACGAAACAAGTGCACATATTGTGGAAGGAACCTGCAACACTGCACTCACTGACAGTCAAAACCAATATTGTCACCAAAATTGCTGACAAGTGTGGTGCTGTTGAAGTTTGATGAACTCACCCTTACCCATAGTGGTTGAATATCAGTTATCAGAAACATCCTCATGCCTCCCACCATTCAACATCAGGCCATTGTTTCCCAGCCACTTCGCTCATTTAGACGTGATCTTCTGTCTGTGGCCTCCAGCCTGATAGCTCCCAAACAGACACAGCCTGCTTATTCCTTCTTGTCAAGATCCACAAACAAGGCTATCCTGATAGATTCATTGTTCCAGTCTGCCCATGCCTCCCAGTGCCTTTCCACATCAATTGTGACAAACCTAATGCTCTCACCCACTTTGGCTATTTCCAGTTTCCTTGTTCCAGCTGGTACAATTTCCCCATGAACTTGTACTAGAGAGGAGATTAACGCAGTGGAAAGGAAGGACATTAGCTTGGAGGATGTGGAATCGGTATGGGTAGAGCTGCGAAACACTAAGGGGCAGAAAACGCTGGTGGGTGTTGTGTACAGGCCACCTAGTAGTGAAGTTGGGGATGGCATCAAACAGGAAATTAGAAATGCGTGCAACAAAGGCAAAACAGTTATAATGGGTGACTTCAATCTACATATAGATTGGGTGAATCAAATTGGCAGGGGTGCTGAGGAAGAGGATTTCTTGGAATGTATGCGGGATAGTTATCTAAACCAACATGTAGAGGAACCAACGAGAGAGCAGGCTATTCTAGACTGGGTATTGAGTAATGAGGAAGGGTTAGTAAGCAGTCTTGTTGTGCGTGCCCCCTTGGGCAAGAGTGACCATAATATGGTTGAGTTCTTCATTAGGATGGAGAGTGACATTGTTAATTCAGAAACAAGGGTCCTGAACTTAAAGAAAGGTGACTTTGAGGGTATGAGACGTGAATTGGCCAAGATAGACTGACAAATGATTCTTAAAGGGTTGACGGTGGATATGCAATGGAAGGCATTTAAAGACTGCATGGATGAACTACAAAAATTGTTCATCCCAGTTTGGCAAAAGAATAAATCAGGGAAGGTAGATAACAAGGGAAATCAGGGATAGTATCAAAGCAAAAGATGATGCGTACAAATTAGCCAGAAAAAGCAGCATACCAGAGGACTGGGAGAAATTCAGAGACCTGCAGAGGAGGACAAAGGGCTTAATTAGGAAAGGGAAAATAGATTATGAAAGAAAATAGGCAGGGAACATAAAAACTGACTACAAAAGTTTTTATAGATATGTGAAGAGAAAGAGATTAGTGAAAACAAATGTAGGTCCCTTGCAGTCAGAAACAGGTGAATTGAGCATGGGGAACAAGGATATGGCAGACCAATTGAATAACTACTTTGGTTCCGTCTTCACTAAGGAAGACATAAATAATCTGCCGGAAATAGCAGGGGACCGCGGGTCAAAGGAGATGGAGGAACTGAGTGAAATCCAGGTTAGTCAGGAAGTGGTGTTGGGTAAATTGAATGGATTAAAGGCCGATAAATCACCAGGGCCAGATAGGCTGCATCCCAAAGTACTTAAGGAAGTAGCTCCAGAAATAGTGGATGCATTAGTGATAATTTTTCAAAACTCTTTAGATTCTGGAGTAGTTCCTGAGGATTGGAGGGTAGCAAATGTAACCCCACTTTCTAAGAAGGGAGGGAGAGAGAAAACGGGGAATTACAGACCAGTTAGTCTAACATCGGTAGTGGGGAAACTGCTAGAGTCAGTTATTAAAGATGGGATAGCAGCACATTTGGAAAGTGGTGAGATCATTGGACAAAGTCAGCATGGATTTACGAAAGGTAAATCATGTCTGACGAATCTTATAGAATTTTTCGAGGATGTAACTAGTAGAGTGGATAGGGGAGAACCAGTGGATGTGTTGTATCTGGACTTTCAGAAGGCTTTCGACAAGGTCCCACATAAGAGATTAGTATACAAACTTAAAGCACACGGTATTGGGGGTTCAGTATTGATGTGGATAGAGAACTGGCTGGCAAACAGGAAGCAAAGAGTAGGAGTAAACGGGTCCTTTTCACAATAATAATAATAATAATAATGAATTTTATTTATGGGCGCCTTATACCGAGGTCTCAAGGACACCTTACAGAGATTTATAGGAAACATATAATCAGAATAAAAAATAAAAAAAAGTTATAAAGACCAATACACAAATCAGGGACAGAATTCCTTCCAAAAACACAAAAAAAGAAAATCAGAAGCACAATTTGAGGAGAAGGCACTGTGGGGGAAGGCACAATGTCCAGTCCCCAGCCCCAGTTCACCCAAACAGTCAGGCCAAATGAAGCCCCCGCTATTGCCTCTACGGAGGCCCGATGATCCTGGCCGTTCTCGCCGGGTGATGTAGCCCCGGCGTCGGGAGAGTCCTCCAGCAGCTGGGCCACCTGGAACGGCCGCATTCCTCACCGGAGGCCGCAACTACGGCTGGAACGGCAGATTTCCCGCAGGCGTCCGCAGCACCTGAAGCCGACAAGGCCGCGCCGATTTGGAGCCACGAGGCTCCCGATGTTGGAGTCGGCGCCGCCGCCCGCTCCACAGTCCCGCAGCCCGGAGGTGTTGAGCTCGACGGTCCAGCTCACCGGAGCTCCAGCGCGTCGGTCCAGCGCGGCGACCCAGGCAAGGCATCGCCCGCTCCGCTGCGCAATAGCGCTCCAGCGCCGTGCCGCCACCGAAGCTGAGGGAACTGTGCGGCCCCCGTCGAGAAACGCCGCTCCACGCCCGCTGGTAGGCCGCGAGGACGGGTCGACTGGGCAGCCGGAGAGAAGGCTGCCTCACCGACCAGGTAGGGACCGGGAAGTGATTTCCCCTTGATTCCCCCCACATCAAAAGGCAAAATAAATAAAAACAAAGACTTAAAGAAAACAAAAAAATTGGTAAAAAAGTACAATTAACGGACGGCTGCTGTTTTGCAGCCGTTCCTCAAGATGGCTCCTCCTCAGACTCCTCAGACAATGGCAGGCAGTGACTAGTGGGGTACCGCAAGGCTCAGTGCTGGGACCCCAGCTATTTACAATTTATATTAATGACCTGGATGAGGGAATTGAAGGCAACATCTCCAAGTTTGCGGATGACACTAAGCTGGGGGGCAGTGTTAGCTGTGAGGAGGATGCTAGGAGACTGCAAGGTGACTTGGATAGGCTGGGTGAGTGGGCAAATGTTTGGCAGATGCAGTATAATGTGGATAAACGTGAGGTTATCCACTTTGGTGGCAAAAACAGGAAAGCAGACTATTATCTAAATGGTGGCCGATTAGGAAAAGGGGAGATGCAGCGAGACCTGGGTGTCATGGTACACCAGTCATTGAAAGTAGGCATGCAGGTGCAGCAGGCAGTGAAGAAAGCGAATGGTATGTTAGCTTTCATAGCAAAAGGATTTGAGTATAGGAGCAGGGAGGTTCTACTGCAGTTGTACAGGGTCTTGGTGAGACCACACCTGGAGTATTGCGTACAGTTTTGGTCTCCAAATCTGAGGAAGGACATTATAGCCATAGAGGGAGTGCAGAGAAGGTTCACCAGACTGATTCATGGGATGTCAGGACTTTCATTTGAAGAAAGACTGGATAGACTTGGCTTATACTCGCTAGAATTTAGGAGATTGAGAGGGGATCTTATAGAAACTTATAAAATTCTTATGGGGTTCGACAGGCTAGATGCAGGAAGATTGTTCCCGATGTTGGGGAAGTCCAGGACAAGGGGTCACAGCTTAAGGATAAGGGGGAAATCCTTTAAGACCGAGATGAGGAAAAACTTTTTCATACAGAGAGTGGTGAATCTCTGGAACTCTCTGCCACAGAGGGTAGTTGAGGCCAGGTCATTGGCTATATTTAAGAGGGAGTTAGATGTGGCCCTTGTGGCTAAAGGGATCAGGGGGTATGGAGAGAAGGCAGGTACGGGATACTGAGTTGGATGATCAGCCATGATCATATTGAATGGCGATGCAGGCTCGAAGGGCCGAATGGCCTACTCCTGCACCTATTTTCTATGTATCTATGTATCTATGAACCTTCCAATCTCTCAATGCCTGCAAATATGGTGTGAGGGCACTTCATTTTTTCTGTGATTAGAGATCCAGCATTCCACCTCCATCATAGTCTCTCTCACCTGACCAAACTGACAGAGTTAGTCATACAGTGTGGAAACAGACCCTTCAGCCCAACTTGCCCACACCGACTCCCTCCTACTTTAAGCAATTTCTCCTTTCAATTCTGCTCAATTCCTCCAAGGGAAACATGTATCCATGCAGACTCATGTGTATCTAATTTAAACCTTTCTCTTTGCTGGTCAAGGACATTCTTTGTGTTTGTTCTGTTCAAACCCCCTCCCTTAATGTTTTTCCTATTACATTGATGCTTATATTGGTGTTGCATCCTTCACTTTAAAAAAGTAATTAACTTTGATTACAGATTACACATTTGTTTATTGTCATGTACACCAGGGCAAAATGAAATTTCTTGTTCACATGAAGCTCAGAGTAAAGTTTACATAAATTAATTGTAAATACATCATGAAATGCAACGCTGAGGGAAAAACAGCAAAATGGTGCAAGATTATAGTTCAATCCAAAGTAGTGCAGAAAATATTAAAGTACAACAACTGAATGAGGTAGATTAAAGAGTAAGAGTATGCAGCAGGACCTCTGAGAAAAAGTATTCGAAAGAGGTGATTGGGTTCAAGAGTCGGCTAGCAGTGGGAAAGAAACTGTCCTAGACCAAGACATCTGAGCTTTCAAGCTCTTGTATCTTCTTCCAGGAAGGTAGAAGAGGAAAAAAAAAGAAATGGCCAGGATGGCAGGCATCCTTAACAATGCTTCCATCCTTCAAACACACTTTGAAGGTGGACTGGGTGGGAAGTAGTGAGAAGCCTGAGAGAGTCGGGTAGCCAATTTCTATTCTGCCCACATTTTCCTCCATTTCATTCTCTCACTTTCCCTGTCTCCATTGAATCTGTTCTGAACATGTAATTTTCCATATCAGTGATGTCTCCTGCGTGTGACTTCACCTCCATCATAGTTGACAGAACTCTCATCTATTTCCTGCCTCTCTACTTATATCTCCCCTCTTCCCCCAGCTAAATCTATGATGAGGTTGCCCTTGTCCATACCTTTCACCCCACCAGCTGGCATAATCAATCCATCATCCTGCATAAATTCTGCAGCGGTCAATGAGATTCCACCACCAGACCCATCTTCCCCTCCCTGTGCGGCAACTTCATTCACAACGCCATGGTTCATGGTCCAGCTCTACCACAACACTCCCCTTCCCACAGCCCATTCCCAATCAAATGTTCATCTGTCTTTTTCCTCTTCCCTTTTCATCATCGAGCAATTCAAACAGACATAGAAACATAGAAAATAGATGCAGGAGGAGGCCATTCAGCCCTTCAAGCCAGCACCGCCATTCATTGTGATCATGGCTGATCTTCCCCAATTAATAACCCGTGCCTGCCTTCTCCCCATATCCCTTGACTCCACTAGCCCCTAGAGCTCTATCTAACTCTCTCTTAAATCCATCCAGTGATTTGGCCTCCACTGCCCTCTGTGGCAGGGAATTCCACAATTTTACAACTCTCTGGGTGAAAAAGTTTTTCTCACCTCAGTCTTAAATGGCCTCCCCTTTATTCTAAGTGTGGCCCCAGGTTCTGGACTCGCCCAACATTGGGAACATTTTTCCTGCATCTAGCTTGTCCAGTCCTTTTATAATTTTATATGTTTCTATAAGATATCCCCTCATCCTTCTAAACTCCAGTGAATACAGGCCTAGTCTTCCATTAGCTTGCTTCACTGCCTGCTGTACCTGCACGCCAACTTTCAGTGACGGGTGTACAAGGACGCCCAGGTCTCGCTGCACCTCCCCCTTACCTAACCTAACCCCATTGAGATAATAATCTGCCCTCTTGTTTTTGCTCCCTTGTTTTTGCCGCTAATGAAGCAGCGATTCCCTTCTTTCAATTTAATGTATGTATTTGATTTGGTACTCATAAAGTAATTCCTCTACACTGGAGAAACCCAAGGCAAATTTGGGTGAATACTTTGCAGAATACCTTCTTTCAATTCACGAGGGCGACCTCACGAGGATGATTTAAGAATAAGAGGTAAGCCATTTAGAATGGAGATGAGGAAACACTTTTTCACACAGAGAGTTGTGAGTCTGTGGAATTCTCTGCTTCAGAGGGCGGTGGAGGTAGGTTCTCAGGATACTTTCAAGAGAGAGCTAGATAGGGCGCTTAAAGATAGCGGAGTCAGGGGATATGGGGAGAAGGCAGGAATGGGGTACTGATTGTGGATGATCAGCCATGATCACATTGAATGGCGGTGCTGGCTCGAAGGGCTGAATGGCCTACCCCTGCACCTATTGTCTATAGTCTATTGTCTATATGACCCTGAATTTCCAGTAGCCTGGCACTTTAATTATCTATGACTTTGACCTCTTACTTTGACCTCATACATTATCCAACTATGAACAATGTAAGGTCGGGAAGGGCACCTTTGCTTTTGTTTAGCCTCAAGATTTAATTAAAACATTTCAGATAACCAGCCTTTCCTGTTGAGATAGAACCGGTCAGCTCAAATGAAACATTAAACTCAATTCTTCTCTCTCCACAACAGCTGCCAGATCTGCTGAGTATTTCAAGAATTCTCTTCTGTTTATGAGTTCTGGCAAGTGTTATGTTCTACATGTCACGTATTCAATGTTTTATTTCACATGTTCTTTTCTTTTCTCTCTGCAACTGTGTCATAGGAAGAATTACATTCACTGTGCAGCACTGTGATGAAGTGATGCCTCACAGCGCCAGAGACTCGGGTTCGATCCTCAGGTGCTGTCTGTGTAGAGTTTGCATGTTCTCCCTAGTGACTGCGTGGATTTCCTCCGGCGTCCCAAAGACATGCAGGTTTGCAGGTTAATGGTCCTTTGTAAAATCCCTACAATGTGCAGCGAGTGGGTAAGAAAATAAGATAAGATAGAGCTGGTGTGAACTGCTGATTGATGGTTGGTGTGGACTAGGTGGACCGAAGTGCCTGTTTCCATATCTATCTCAATTATACTGTGGTCTTAACCTGCTATGACATTCCTTGTCAGTCCTCTTTCTCCCTGCAATTTATACTTGTTTTCTTGCTTTGATAATTCTGATGAAGGGTACCCTTAATCCTCTTTCTTTCTCTCACTCCAAGTTACAAACAGTTTCTGTTGCAGTTTTCCAGCATCTGCAGGGTTTTTATTAACTTTATTAACTGCATCCTTCTTCAAATCATTTTTCACGTTTTAATGTGAGCCAGGTGTCCCATATTATAAACAAATTATTCAGAGAGTTTTATTAGCTGGGAGAAGTGACCTTCTTTTAGTTTAGTTCAGAGATACAGCGCGGAAATGGGCCCTTCGACCCACTGTGTCTACACCAACCAGCGATCCCGACACATTAACATTATCCTACACACACTAGGGACAATTTACATTTATACCAAGCCAATTAACCTACAAACCTGTACGTCTTTGGAGTGTGGGAGAAAACCAAAGATATCGGAGAAAACCCACGCAGTCAAGGGGATAACGTACAAACTCTGTACAAACAGCGCCCGTAGTCGGGATCAAACCCGGGTCTCTGGTGCTGTAAGCACTGCAAGGCAGCAACTCTACCACTGCGCTACCATTCTTATTCAGGTTATTATACAGTGCCCCCTGTATGATTATAGCATGGAATTCCTCTGCAATTATGAATAATTTGATCAGAAGAGTCTGAAATAGAATGCACTACTTCTGTGTAATTTTATCTTTGCGTAAAATGAGAGAGCATTTTTGTGATTGACACCATGGTAAAATGCCTTCAGACATTCCACTATTCATTAACTTCTCTGTGCTCCTGTGATGTATATTGAATCTTGTTGTGTTCTTTGATGTTGCTACTTAATAAGACAAATAACAGAGTTTGAGATACTTACTAAACATCCTTCAGATGGACTGTTAACAAATGCATCTGTAGTCATTTCAGTGTATTGGTATCCACAGCTTGATCATCACACCTATCCCTTTGATAAAAGCAGACTATTGCCATTATAGTTATTAAGAAGGAATCAGTCTGAAGAAGGGTTTCGGCCCGAAACGTTGCCTATTTCCTTCGCTCCATAGATGCTGCTGCACCCGCTGAATTTCTCCAGCATTTTTGTGTACCTGCCATTATAGTTATTCCAGGTTGTACTTTCATTTGTGGTCTCAGGAAATGGAATGGTTGCAACTAATCTCTCTTATTCCCCGACTACTTCATTTTAGCTGCAGCCTGTGAATCAGCCAGAGCTATGAGTCTTTTAAAATATGAAGTACTTCACTTTGCGTGACTCAAGCCAACATATGCCCATGGTCACTGGAACGCAGCCTTGGCCTATAACTACGACAGACAACTAGACTCATCCATCTCTATTGGCAGCCCACAAATTATCTTTGCCACAATTTGCAGAGTTCCTTTTGCATTGATGGCCAACATTATTTTACATTGCCTTAAGGGAAAGTTATTGTATTATTTTTTCAGTAAAAGTCCTGGCCTACAACAAGCCAGCTTGCTGCCTTACCAATATGCGTGCTTGATTAGTACAGGTGTCAGAGGTTATGGGGAGAAGGCAAGATAATGGGGTTAGGAGGGAGAGGTAGTTCAGCCATGATTGAATGGTGGAGTAGGTTTGATGGGCCGAATGGCCTAATTCTACTCCTATTCCTTATGACCATATTGTTGCATTAATAAGATGGTCTTAAATGTGTTTTCTTCATCATTTTGGGTGTACAATAAATCCCGTTTTATGTTCCATTTTCTGACTCCTCATCGTCCATTTCCACCATGTGTATATGGTACTCTGGCACGACTGTTCCAACATTCCCTCTCAGTACCTAAGGCAAATGGAAGCTACTATATTTCTAGGTGAACTATTTCATAAAGGACTTGCACACCATTCAATATGTTACACTTATAGCACTGACCTATCTTAAATAGTCTATTTGAGGCAGCATGGCTCCGTTTGACTATGGTAAGGCAACCCACCTTTTGGGACTACATGACTTGAAGTCAACCTGGTCATACAGTTTTCCTGCAGGCTCACTTGTAGCATCCATCCACATAGACTATGAAGAAGATTGCATTAAATATGACCATTTGCATTTCTGTGAACTTAATTTTTGTTTGAATTGAATTGAATTGAATTGAATTGAATTGAATTGAATTGAATTGAATTGAATTAGACTTTATTAATCCCCTTATTCAGGGGAGATTCAGATGTCCTTGCAGCACACTAATAAAATACAACATAGTATTAAAAAGAAGTTCAACACAAAAACATCCCCCCACAATTGTTCCCACTGTGGGGGAAGGCACAAAGTCCAGTCCCCATCCTCTTGTCCACCCAGAGTCGGGCCCACTGAGGCCTCCACAGTCGCCGCCACGGCGCCCGATGTTCTCGCCGGGTGATGGTGCTCCGGCGTCAGGATAACCCCCAGCGGCTTGGAATGCCAGGAACGACCACCTTCCCACCGAAGACCGCGGCTTCCAATCCAACAGACCGCGCCGGACGGAGCTTCACACACTGGCGATCTCAGCGAGAGATCCCAGGCTCCGGGATGTAACGTTCAGCGTCGCAGCTGGCCGCTCCACAGAACCGCGGCTCCACGATGTTCTCATCGGAGGTCCCAGCATACTGGAGTTCCAGCGCGGCGGCCCAGGAAAGGCATCGCCCGCTCCACGACAGCGTTCCAGCGCTGCGCCGCCGCCAAAGCCGATGTTCTGGCCAGGTCCCCTCAGGGAAACGTCGCTCCATGACCCGCTGATAGGCCGCAAGGACAGGTCGAAGGCGCTGCTCGGAGGAAGGCAACCCCTCCGACCAGGTAGGGACACGAAAAGCAGTTTCCCCCTTCCCCCCCACCACCCCCCACACATAAAAAAGATTAGGCCCCCTGACTACACACTCAACGTACTAAAAATAATAAAAAAGAAGGGAAAAAAACGGACAGCTGCAGGACAGGCAGCCGTTCTGGACAGCGCCTCCTCCTCCTGCCGACAACCTTTGCAACCCGACACTGCGGTAAGCAAGACTGTTTTGTAAGCACAAAACAAAATGTAGGAGGAACCTTGCTCTAATTCTTGTACACCAATGACTGCGTGGCCAAGTCCAACACCAACTCGATTTTTAAGTTTGTTGATGAAACCACCATTGTCGGCCGGATCTACAACAACGATGAGACAAAGTCCAGAAAAGTGATCGAGGACAACAGCATAGGCCTTAACGTTAGCGAGATGAAAGAGTTGTTTGTCGGCCTAAGGAAGCAAGGGACTGAATACAGCCCTGTCCTCAACCGTGGAGCTGCTGCAGAGATGGTCAACAGCTTTCTATTCCTAGTCATCCATATCATCAGTAATCTAATCTGATCCCGTTACACTTATGCAGTGATTAAGAAAGTGCATTCGCTTATCTACATTCTAAGGCATCTGAGAGGATTTGGTATTTTCAAAGGATTCAAAGGTCTTTGTCACGTGTACGAATTAAGGTACAGTGACATGCAAATTACCATAGTGATACGGAAAAAAAAGCAACAAGACACATAACTACATAAAATTTAGCATAAACATCCACCACAGCTGATTCCCCACATTCCTCACTGTGATGGAAGGCAAAAAAGTCCAATCTTCTTCCTCTTTATTTCCATGGGAATTCTCCTTAATTTCGCCAGATGTACAGTAGAAAGAATTTTAATGGGATACCTGTACATCTCAGTCTGGTATGAAAACTGATCTGCTCTTGACCGCCAGAATCAAGAAAGTGGTGAACACACCTCAATCCATCACAGTCTTGTAACATCCTTCCATACAGCTCATCTTCACTGTGTGCTTCAACAGTAAGGTTGGATGGATCATTGGGGATTATTCCCTTTTCTCTCTACTGCATTAACCAAAGGCCCTCCACATAGACAACAAAACAATATACTGGAGGTAATCAATTTCAACTGAACAGTGGTTTCTGGTACAATGATAGACAATAGACAATAGGTGCAGGAGTAGGCCATTAGGCCCTTCGAGCCAGCACCGCCATTCAATGTGATCATGGCTGATCATCCCCAATCAGTACCCCGTTCCTGCCTTCTCCACATATCCCCTGACTCCGCTATTTTTAAGAGCCCTATCAGCTCTCTCTTGAAAGTATCCAGAGAACCTGCCTCCACCGCCCTCTGAGGCAGAGAATTCCACAGATTCACAACTCTCTGTGTGAAAAATTGTTTCCTCATTACCGTTCTAAATGCCTTACCCCTTATTCTGAAACTGTGGCCCCTGGTTCTGGACTCCCCCAACATCGGCAACATGTTTCCTGCATCTAGCATGTCCAAACCCTTAATAATCCTATATGTTTCAATGAGATACCCTCTCATCCTTCTAAATTCCTGAGTATACAAGCCCAGCCGCTCCATTCTCTCAGCATATGACAGTCCGGCCATCCCGGGATCTAACCTTGTGAACCTACTCTGCACTCCCTCAATAGCAAGAATGTTCTTCCTCAAATTAGGGGACCAAAACTGCACACAATACTCCAGGTGTGGTCTCACTAGGGCCCTGTACAACTGCAGAAATACCTCTTTGCTCCTATACTGAACTCCTCTTGTTATGAAGGCCAACATGCCATTCGCTTTCTTCACTGCCTTCTGTACCTGCATGCTTACTTTCATTGACTGATGAACAAGGACCCCCAGATCCTGTTGTACTTCCCCTTTTCCCAACAACACCATTTATATAATTATCTGCCTTCCTGTATTTGCTACCAAAGTGGATAACCTCACATTTATCCACATTAAACTGCATGTGCCATGCATCTGCCAATTCACCCAAACTGTCCAAGTCAACCTGCATTCTCACAGCATCCTCCTCACAGTTCACACTGCCACCCAGCTTTGTGTCATCTGCAAATTTGCTAATGTTACTTTGAATCCCTTCATCTAAATCATTGATATTGTAAATAGCTGCGGTCCCAGCACCGAGCCTTGCGGTACCCCACTAGTCACTGCCTGCCATTCTGAAAGGGACCCGTTAATCCCTACCTTTTGTTTCCTATCTGCCAACCAAATTTCTATCCATGTCAGCACTGTACCCCCAATAACATGTGCCCTAATTTTGTCCACTAATCTCCTATGTGAGACATTATCAAATGCTTTTTGAAAGTCCAGGTATACTACATACACTGGCTCTCCTTTGTCCATTTTCATAGTTACAACCTCAAAAAATTCCAGAAGATTAGTCAAGCATGATTTCCCCTTCGTACATCCATGCTGACTTGGACCAAACCTGTTACTGTTTTCCAAATGTGCCACTATTTCAGCTTTTATGATTGACTCCAGCATCTTCCCCACCACCGATGTCAGGCTAACTGGTCCATAATTCCCTGTTTTCTCTCTCCCGTCTTTCTTAAAAAGTGGGATAACATTAGCTACCCTCCAATCCACAGGAACTGATCCTGAATTTATAGAACATTGGAAAATGAACACCAATGCGTCCACGATTTCTAGAGCCATTTCCTTAAGTACCTTGGGATGCAGACCATCAGGCCCTGGGGATTTATCAGCCTTCAGTCCCATCAGTCTACCCAACACCATTTCCTGCCTAATGTGGATTTCCTTCAGTTCCTGTCACCCCAGATCCCCTGGCCACTATTATATCAGGAAGATTGTTTGTGTCCTCCTTAGTGAAGACTAAGTACCTGTTCAACTCATCTGCCATTTCCTTGTTCTTCATAATAAATTCACCTTTTTCAGTCTTCAAGTGTCCAACTTTGGTCTTAACTATTTGTTTCCTCTTCACATACCTAAAGAAGCTTTTACTATCCTCATTTATATTCATGGCTAGCTTACCTTCATACCTCATCTTTTCTCCCCGTATTGCCTTTTTAGTTATCTTCTGTTGCTCTTTCAACATTACCTAATCCTCTGGCTTCCTGCTCATCTTTGCTACGTTGTAAATCTTCTCTTATATTTTTATACTGTCCCTGACTTCCCTTGTCAGCCACGGTTGCCCCTTACTCCCCTTGGAATCTTTCTTCCTCATTGAAATGAACTGATCCTGCAACTTCTGTATTATTCAAAGAAATACCTGCCATTGTTGTTCCACTGTCATCCCTGCTAGGGTATCTTTCCAATCAACTTTGGCCAGCTCCTCCCTCATGGCTCCATAGTCCCCTTTGTTCAACTGTAACACGGACACCTCCGATTTACCCTTCTCCCTCTCAAATTGTAGATTAAAACTTACCATATTATGGTCACTATCTCCTAATGGCTCCTTACCCTCAAGTTTCCTTATCAAATCTGGTTCATTAAACAACACTAAATCCAGAATTGCCTTCTCCCTGGTAGGGTCCAGTACAAGCTGCTCTAAGTACCCATCACAGAGGCATTCCACAAACTCCCTTTCTTGGGGTCCAGTACCAACCTGATTTACCCAGTCTACCTGCATGTTGAAATCCCCCATAACAGCCGTCGCATTACCTTTACGACATGCCAATTTTAACTCTTGATTCAAGTTGCACCCTATATCCAGGCTACTGTTTGGGGCCTGTAGATAAGTCCCATTAGGGTCTTTTTACCCTTACAATTCCTTAGTTCTAGTTCTGATGCATCAAAAGTCAGATCAAATGGTGCACTCTGTCCTTAAAGTTAAATTCATACACATATATACCACATACCTCTGATCCATGTTCTATCACTTGCCATTATCTGCCTACAAATGTTCCTTTTTCAATGTGGGTCATAGAGTAAACATTCTTGATTTTCCCAGGTAAGTAACTTATTAAGTTACTGTAGTTTGTCTTTTTACTGAAATATTCCTGGTATTTTTCTCTTCTCTCTGAGAAAAAGTGGGTCATATAGTCATAATGCATCTCTGGCCACAGACATTCTTTTCTCATGATGGCGCATCATCTTTTCAACCTGCTCATGTAATTGTCAGGTTAAGTGATCTGAATGTACAATTCTCTACGGAATGAGAATTGCTTGATTGTTCACCCACTAACAGAGAACGTGAGCTGGGATTAGACCGTCATGAGACAGGTTAGTTTTACCCTTCTGATGACAGAGTTGCTGCCTTACAGTGCCAGAGACCCGGGTTCAATCCTGACTACAGGTGCTGTCTGTATGGAGTTTGTACATTCTCCATGTGACCTTGTGGGTTTTCTCCAGGTGCTCCAGTTTCAGGGAAAGACATACAGGTTTGTAGCTTAATTGGCTTTTGTAAAATTGTAAAATTGTCCCTTGTGTGTAGGATAGTGTTTGTGCACGGGGTAATCACTGGACTTTGTGGGCCGAATGGCCTCTTTCCACACTGTATGTCTAAATTAAGTCTAAAGAAGCCTTGAGATTTCAAGATTAGAACAGTGGTTAAAAACTCCATTCAGACAGCACCCATAGTCAGCATCAAACCCAGGTGTCTGGTGCTGTAAGCACTGTAAAGCAGCAACTATACCGCTGCGCAATCTCTGATGTATGTGCTTTTTTTAAAGCAAGATGGTTGGTGTCAGTGAAATAGTTGTCAGGTCATAAAATATCCACTTCTCTCCCTAACTCCACACCAGTAATACGATTCTGGATCACGGTGATCAATTCTGCCAGAAGTCCTACTAGCTTACTTGCTAAGCAACTCAATGTGGAAATTGGCAAAGCCTTTTGGGGATCTTACCTCATGTGGTCAAAACAACATTCTTCGATCAGTGATCAGTCCTTTATCCCCCTTCTTTCCTCCAGTGAAAACTGGGTAATGTAGCCCAAGCAGCAGTTGCATGTCTTCAACTTCTTGTCTCAGAAATTTATTTTCTGCATGAAATAAATATTGGACGGGGCGGTGGGGAAATTCTTAACAGGGACATTGGTGGCTCTTAAACAGTGTTATGGAATCTTGTAAAACCCCTGTCTCACTGTGCGAGCTGACCCACGAGGTACCCCGAGCATAAAACAAATTTAACTCGTGGTAATCACGTACGATTAACGTAGCGGGAACATCGGAACTCGTGGACGCAACTTAGGGACTCTTGGCGCTAACGGTAGGTACCCGTGAAACTTGTTAACTCTTGGAAAAATTCAAACATGTTTGAACTTTTCCACGAGTAAAATGTACTCTTGAGGTTAAAATTTGAAACATTTAAACACGTTGTAAGAATGCAGTGGCCCGTGCATTTACCTTAGTTACTCGTGAGTCTACCGTGGGAACTCTTTAACTCAGCGGGCAGGCAGCATCTCTGGAGAGAAGGAATGGGTGATGGGATGACATTTCCAAATTTCTGCTGTGTCTTTGTGTAACTCCAGCAACGTGTGTTCACTTGTTGTCAACCAGCATCTGCCCTTTCTTGTGTATGACATTATTTGTATCCGTGGCAGTTGATTGTCGCTCCCTTCAGTTTCCCAGAGGGTCGGGACGGGACTGGAGTTGGGAGGGAAAGGTGTTGGGGGGGGGGGGGTGGGGAGGAGGGAGGGGGGGGGGGTTGGGTTGACTTAGTACGGGAGACAAGTGTACTGACTGTGTGGGCAGACACTTTGGTAGTGATTGCCCATGGGGTTCACTGTCGAGGACTTCATAATGCAGGAAGCATTATAAACAGTGGAGCGATTAACCCTGAAAAGGGGGGAGACTTCTCTCTGAGTTGGACCCATTTGCAGGAATTTTCTTGAGGTTATTAATGACAGATAAATGGATGGGAAGGGTTTAGAGGGCTATGGGCCACATGCAGGCAAATAGGACTACCCCAAGACGCCAACATGGACGGCACGGCCTATCTGGGCCGAAGGACCTGTTTCCGTGTGGTACAGCACCATGACTAAAGCCTATCCAGTGGGATTGACATGTTTTGTATTTTTCCTTTCTAAAGATGCAGTGTATTTTGGTGACTATTGCACACTGCAGACCAGAAGCGCCTTCAATACCCAGAGAGAAGGGATGGGCAGGTTAGGTGAGCAGGAGAGTGGGGTTGTTTGCAGTTGCAGAGGGAGGGGGCAAGGGCGGTACAGTTCCCAGTCTCAGCTCCTGTTCTACCGAGCGTGTGGACGTGGACGGGTGGCTTGGTTGGCGGCGGCCCATGGTGTGGCAGAGCCAGCGTGCCCGCTGACTCCCATCCCCCCCCCCTCCGGTCCGGGGCCACGCTGGGAGAGAGCCCCCGAGCGACTGGCACTGACCTGCTGGCATCGCTGACGTGAAGACAGTGCAAAGCCCCCGCACCCGGTGCAATGGGCGAGGAGCTGGAAAGGGGAGGGAAGGGGTCACACACATGGCCGGGAAGCAGAGGGGTGGGGGTGGGGGTGGCGACAGACAGAGCCAACAATGAGATGGAGAAAGACAGAAACACCGACGTGTAAAGGAGACCGACAATACTGCATGATCTCTCTCGCGTTATGGCGGGTGATTGTCGCCTGCCCGCTGTTTCTGACGCTAAAGCCTTGGGATCGTTGCCCTTCGTGTTGGCGTGGAGGGGGAGGGGGTATTGTGCTGTTTGATCGCCCCCTGCTATCCCAGGGACAGGGAGACACAGCGGCTTTTGAGACTGGTGGGCAATCACTACCAAAGTGTCTGCCCACACAGTCAGTACACCTCTCCTACACTTGTCTCCCGCACTTAGATCATCCCGCAGAGAATGATCCCAGCCTAACCCAAGAGCCTTGTCACCCCAGACTGATTAATGACGCCCTCCCTCCACCTCAACTCACGCCTGGGCACCAAAGCAGCTCAGGAGGCGAACCCTGAGCTCCGTCTCCCAACAATCTGATGTGCAACTGATGTGAAAGAACAGCGGCTGCGGCCGGCCGGCACCCGGCATGGACTTCTCACACCCTCACACACGAAAAGTGTGTGAGAATAAACCAAAACAAGGTGTAAAGTGTGTATAACGAGGCATCGTTACTTTACTATCTTTATTCATACTGGAGCATTACACATTGCACTAGCTGTACGTGGTCTGTCACAGGAACTAGAGAGCGATCTGTGGGTGGGGAGGTTGTAGATATACTTGTGATATGGGGAGTGGTTAGTAGGTATGAGGTCACGATGTTAAAGGCACATGCATATCTCATCTACATCTTTCCTCTTCGAAACGACAGGCAAATACAATGGTGACATGGCGACCACGGCTCATGCGCTAGGATAGTTAAACAAAATCGCCATAGCGGTCAGGCGGTTTGACAAGACGTCCCGCCCGGGTTCGCGTCTCGCCATCCACCCTTCCTGCAGGAGGAAGAGGCACCGGCGGGGACAGACGAACCTGAAAGGGAGAAACGGGAGGAGACGGAGGAGACCGCGGCACCGAACCCGGAGGGGATGCGAGATCGGGACCGGGAAGAGCGCGGGCAGGCGAGCGAGGACTAGTCGGAGTGGGGTGGAACGGAAGGGGCTGAGGAGGAGCAGAACGTTGCATGTCAGGAAGGACGGGCAGAGCAACGCCCTGACGCGAAACAGGCAGTGGGGGAGCAAAGGGATCCGCGGCAGGAGGACGCGGCTCGTTGACGAGCCGAAGGTGCTGGCGGGACCGTCGGTAAATGGCTCCAGCGTGGTCGACGAGATAGGACCTGGGCGACCCCGCAGAGCCGACGACAGTAGCGAGCTTGGAGTGACCGGGAGCGGTCTGCATACGGACAACTTGACCGGGGAAGAGGCGCGGCAGCGGGTGGCAGGACCTGTCATGGGAACGCTGTTGGACGTCGTGCCTGAAGGCAATGCGTTTCTGAACCGCCGCAGGTGGGAGGATGGAGGGTATGAGGGAGCGCTGGGCCACAGGGAGCGGGAGTCTGGTAGCGCGAGACATGAGCCGCCGAGCAGGTGAACCCATGGCAGAGTCGCGGGAAATGTTCCGAAGGTTGAGGAGGGCCAGATGGAAGTCGGAGTTAATGCCACCACACTGTTCCAACAGGTGCTTCGCGCTGCGGACTGCGCGCTCGGCCAAACCGTTGCTTTGCGGGTACTCTGGGCTGCTGGTGAAATGGCGGAAGTTCCATCTGGAAGCGAACGCTTTAAACTCGGAGCTCGTGAACTGGCTGCCATTGTCCGACTGCAGGCTTGCCGGGGGGCCAAAAGTGCCAAAATGAGGGTACAACCTATCGATGACGGCCGAAGAGGTCATGGAACGCAGCCGGTCAACCACAAACCAGCTGGAGTAGGAGTCAACGAGAACCAGGAAATGTTTGCCCCGCCACTCGAAAATGTCAGCGGCAAGCGCCATCCAGGGCAGTTCGGGCGCGGGCTGCTGCAGAAGTGGCTGACGCTGCTGGTGGTGGGCGAGGCTGTTGCAGGTGGAACACGAGGAGACCCTCTCCCGGATGTATTTGGCCATATCCGGCCAATAGAACTGGCTCCTGGCGAGAGACACGGTGGCTTCGGCCCCAGGATGACCGCGGTGAGCGACTTGAAAATAGTGGTCGTGCAGCGCCGCGGGCACGACCACCTTGTGACCCTTCACCACCACGCCGTCGTGCAGTACGAGCTCGTCCTGGACCAGGAAGTAGGGCACGGCACCAGCCGGCAGTGCCGAACGACGGTCAGGCCAGCCCTGCCGGATGACGGCAGACAGCTGTTGCAGGGCAGGGTCATTGGAAGTGTGTTCAACCAGGGACTTCATCTGCTGTGAGGGGACGATGTTCAATCGTAGCACCAATAGCTCAGACATTTCATATTGGTGGCGAGCGGTGGACGTCAGCGGGGCGCGAGACAACGTGTCGGCCACGAACATGTCCTTGCCCTTACGATAAACCACCGTGAACGTGAAGCGCTGGAGCTGCAGCATCATGCGCTGCAGGCGTGATGAGGCCACATGGATCGACTTGTTGAGGATGGTGACAAGTGGCTGATGGTCAGTTTCAACGGTGAAAGTGTTGCCCACGATGTAGTCCCGGAATTTGGAGCAGGCAAACATCACGGCCAGTAGCTCCTTCTCAATCTGCGCGTAGTGCTGTTCGGTGGCGGTCATGGTGCGGGACGCGAAGGAGACAGGCAGCTGCAGGCCGTCATGGACCTGGAGACAGGCGGCACCGAGTCCGAACTGAGAGGCGTCGCAGGTGAGGACAATGGGACGCTGCAGGTCAAAGAACTTGAGCGTGGGGGTGCTGATCAGCTTAGACTTAAGAATGTCAAATGCCTTCTGATGGTTGGGTAACCAAAGCCAGGACGTGTCCTTTTTGATCAGATCCCTCAGGGGAGCGCTGAGCTCGCTGAGGTCGGGGATGAACTTCCCCAGGTAGTTTACCAAGCCTAGGAAGCGTTGCAGGCCTGCCACATTGGTAGGAGGGGGCATCCCTGAGATGGCAGCCGTTTTCTGCGGGTCTGGCTTTAATCCCTCAGCGGTGAATACATGTCCAACATAGGTGACCTCCGAGACGCGGAATCGGCACTTCTTGGGGTTCAGTTTCAAGTTGATCTGCCGGGCCCGGTCCAGGACCTGGCGGAGGTTGACATCGTGTTCGGCAATGTCCTTACCGTAAACGAGGATGTCGTCAACAATTATGGCGCAAGGTAGACCTAAAAACAACTGCTCCATTGTCCGCTGAAATACCTCGCTGGCAGAGTTGATCCCGAATGGCATTCGGAGGAACCGAAACCTTCCGTAGGGGGTGGCGAAAGTTGTCAAAATGGACGACCGCTCGTCCAGTGGTATCTGCCAGAAGGAGCTTTTGGCATCGAGGACAGAAAAAACCGTTGCTGGACCAACCTGTGCAGCGACTTCTTCCACCGTTCTCATAAGGTAGTGAGGGCGTCTAATGGCCAGGTTGAGGTCTTTGGGGTTGATGCAGATGCGTATCTCGCTCATGTCCTTTTTAGCAGCAACAACCATGGAAGAGACCCAGCTGGTGGGCTCGACGACCGCCTTTAGGATGCCCATTTGTACCATACTGTGTAGGGTCGCCTCCACTCTGTCCCTCATGGCGAAGGAGACACGGTGAGGAGCATGGACCACAGGAACGATCTTATGGTCCACTACAATCTTGTAGCTGCAGGGTAGTTTGCCTAGCTTATCATCAAAGCGGTCGGGATAATCGGCCAGCGGGTCCATAAGAGTCTGCACCTGGTGGATGTCACGGTGGAAGTACACCAGTCCCATTTCCTGGCATGCCTGGATCCCCAGCAGGGGAATGCATTTTCGATTGAGGAGATAGAAGGTGAGGGGCCGAGAGGTCTCTAGTATCTTACAGCGTAGCGTGGCCTTGCCCACAGGAGTAAGAATCTCCCCACCGTAGGCATGCAAGGTTGAGCTCTGGGAAAATATCTGCTCATTAGTTCTTATCTGGTTGAAAAGAGATGTTGACATTACGTTGGTCACAGCCCCCGTGTCGATCTTAGCAGTGAAGGTCGAGTTGTTCACAGTGACTAGCACAGAAGGGTCCGTTATCATAGCAGGTGCGTCCAACACGGTAAACAAGTTGGTCTCCCCCTGAGAGGAGTCAGATGCAGAAACAGACTGTTCATCGAAATAGCACTGGGAGCTGAGCTCACTGTCAGCTTGTAGAAGGTTGTTTAAATTTCCCCTTCGAGCAGCGACAGGCTTCCCACGGGAACGACAAGCCGCAGCAAAATGGTTCAATTTTTTGCAGACATTACACGTTTTCCCCAAGGCAGGGCACACATTGAATTGATGAGTCGTGAAGTTGCAATTAGGGCACCTTTGCCGGGTACCTCCCCCTGTACCAGCACCGAACCCCGGGGCGCGTCCCCCTCGAGCAGCGAGCGACCCCGGGGGTCGCGACTGGGGTGTGTTCATGAGATGACTGGGAGTGCTGGCAAAGTTGATCGCCTGCTCAGCCGGCGACGCCGCCGAGGAAACAGCTTCAGCTAAGCGAGTAGCGTGCATAGCATCGGCTAAAGTCAGATCCGGCTTGCGCAGAAGTTCGGCCCTGAGCTTCTCATCACGGAGACCGTAAACCAGAAGGTCCCTGAGAATCTCATCGGGGTTCCACGCGTGGAGGCGGCAGCGCCTGCCGAGGTGCCGCAGCGCAATGACATAGTTCTCAGCAGATTCCCCGGGGAGCTGACGCCGCGCGAACAGTTTAAAACGTTCTAAGATGCAATTTGTCGGAATGTCACAAATAGCGTCAAACTTAGCCAACAGACATACCGGGTCCCGGGCTGATTCTCCCGCAGCGTAGACGAAGAAGTCGGAGCGAGTCAGGGCCTCGGGACCAGCCAAGTTGAGAAGCAGAGAGGCTTTGAGAGCGGCGGTGGCGTCAGGATGAGCGATCGTGAAATAGTGTTCAAAGTCGCGTTTGAATACGTCCCATCGAAGGGCGATGTCTAAATCGAAAACGAGCACATCGGGCTTACGGGCAGAAGAGGCCATGACAAAGAAATAGGAGGGCGGGGGAAACAAGAAACTGGGACAAAATTAAATGATAAACCGATAAACAGGAGGCGCAAGGTAAGTTATTTGACACCATGTAAAGTGTGTATAACGAGGCATCGTTACTTTACTATCTTTATTCATACTGGAGCATTACACATTGCACTAGCTGTACGTGGTCTGTCACAGGAACTAGAGAGCGATCTGTGGGTGGGGAGGTT
Organism: Malacoraja senta; assembly: GCA_038087875.1. NCBI lineage: Eukaryota > Metazoa > Chordata > Chondrichthyes > Rajiformes > Rajidae > Malacoraja > Malacoraja senta. Next base: position 70,891,639 of record CM075977.1, on the reverse strand, counting down.
GTAGATATACTTGTGATATGGGGAGTGGTTAGTAGGTATGAGGTCACTATGTTAAAGGCACATGCATATCTCATCTACACAAGGAACAAAACCAAAGCCCGGCTTGAAAGGCATCTAAAAATATATTCCGCTTAGAACGAGCAGGCGCGGAGACATCCGTCCACATTCAAAGATTTCATCTCCCGTCTCCCCGCAGTTTGTTGACCTGGCAGTAAATTCAATTAAAATATAGCAAACCTCCGCTCGCTGGTCTTCTAACTGTGTGATGTGTGTTTCAAACAAATGATCAGTATAACTGCTCTGGCACTGGACGGTGCGCATTTTCCCTTTGTAGGTCAAATCAATAGATGCGTCCGCGCTGAATTCTATCTTTAACTCAAAGCCGCAGGATGGAGATGTCTTCTTTAACACAGTTGCTTATTAAAACAGACCTTCATTCATGGTTGGCTCAAGAGTAACTCGGGAGAGGAACTTGGTAACTCGGGAGACGAACTTGGAACATCGCAGAAATGACAAGTAAACGGCAAACGTAGTCATACCCGTGGGAACTCGGTTAAACTCTTGATCATAAACTTGGAGTCTCGTACGCAACCACGAGTCTTTCACTCTGGGCCACTTGTGGGTCAACTCGCACGGTGAGACAGGGCTTTAATTCCATCTGAGGGATCAGGCATGGCTTCAGTTTAGTATCAGTTAGAGTCTCATTCAAAGTAATCCCCAGAGCCTGAACTGAAGTGCAATGACGCATTACCTACTAAAATATCTTGAGAAGGGAATGAAACCATGAACTTCCATGTCAGGAAAGTGTGACCATAGAGTCAAGGCTGCAAACAAGTAGCATTGCAGCGTGAGTAGTACCAATATTGAGAGGCCTCAACTTTACAATATGAAGTTCAGTGTACCAAAGTTGGTGCTCTTTGTATAATTTATGAGTTTATGAGATTGTTTGATGTCCACGTAGAATTCATATCACATGTGCCAGTGTACATTTATCTCATCCTCCTGCTCCTTTATGTTGACTTATAAGGACAGTGCAGAAGGGTTGGCAACAGAAGGGTTGACTGAAAAAAAAATCCTTCCCTAAAATTGGAGAATCATGATGTTGTACACTAAAGAGTCATAAAGAGTCATAAAGCCATGCAGTATGGAAACAAACCCTTTGGCACAACTCGTCCATGCCAAGATGCCCCATCTAAACTATTCCCATTTGCTCGCATTTGGCCCATATCCCTCTAAAACATTTCCATCTACTTTTTCAGCCAAACAATGTCCTCGGGAGAAGAGAAATGGTTCTCCTCTTTAAAAACAATGACAGCTTGAATGCTCCTCTCATTGACACACCAGTGGTTCCCTCATGGTTACCCCTTGGTTAGCTGGTTTAGATGGCTGATTATCATAATGAAAAGATGCATTCCAAAGAGATCTGTTTACTTTCATGGCTTTCTGCAATCTCCACTGTGCTAAGAAAAAGGACATTCACCAGCTCAGCTGCAGTCAGAGTGACCAGTTTGACAGCAGTACAAAGCTATGCAGAAGTCAAGAACTTAGGGATTTCACAATGGTGATCGGGGATAAAGCAGATTTTTTTTTTAAATAGCTTAACGTCATTATTATCTTGTTACAGTTATTGTATGTTATTATATGTCATAGTTATTACAACTTGAAAGTTTTGTGATTAGTAAGGGTGTCAGGGATCATGAGGAGAAGGCAGGAGAATGGGGTTGAGATGGAAAGATAGATCAACCATGATTGAATGGCAGAGTAGACTTGATGGGCCGAATGGCCTAATTCTGATCCTATAACTTATGAACTTATAGATACATAGATACATAGAAAATAGGTGCAGGAGTAGGCCATTCGGCCCTTCGAGCCTGCACCGCCATTCAATATGATCATGGCTGATCATCCAACTCAGTATCCCGTACCTGCCTTCTCTCCATACCCCCTGATCCCTTTAGCCACAAGGGCCACATCTAACTCCCTCTTAAATATAGCCAATGAACTGGCGTCAACTACCCTCTGTGGCAGAGAGTTCCAGAGATTCACCACTCTCTGTGTGAAAAAGTTTTTCCTCATCTCGGTCTTAAAGGATTTCCCCCTTATCCTTAAGCTGTGACCCCTTGTCCTGGACTTCCCCAACATCGGGAACAATCTTCCTGCATCTAGCCTGTCCAACCCCATAAGAATTTTGTACGTTTCTATAAGATCCCCTCTCAATCTCCTAAATTTTAGCGAGTATAAGCCAAGTCTATCCAGTCTTTCTTCATATGAAAGTCCTGACATCCCAGGAATCAGTCTGGTGAACCTTCTCTGCACTCCCTCTATGGCTATAATGTCCTTCCTCAGATTTGGAGACCAAAACTGTACGCAATACTCCAGGTGTGGTCTCACCAAGACCCTGTACAACTGCAGTAGAACCTCCCTGCTCCTATACTCAAATCCTCTTGCCATGAAGGCCAACATACCATTCGCTTTCTTCACTGCCTGCTGCACCTGCATGCCTACTTTCAATGACTGGTGTACCATGACACCCAGGTCTCGCTGCACCTCCCCATTTCCTAATCGGCCACCATTTAGATAATAGTCTGCCTTCCCGTTTTTGCCACCAAAGTGGATAACCTCACATTTATCCACATTATACTGCATCTGCCAAACATTTGCCCACTCACCCAGCCTATCCAAGTCACCTTGCAGTCTCCTAGCATCCTCCTCACAGCTAACACTGCCCCCCAGCTTAGTGTCATCCGCAAACTTGGAGATGTTGCTTTCAATTCCCTCGTCCAGATCATTAATATAAATTGTAAATAGCTGGGGTCCCAGCACTGAGCCTTGCGGTACCCCACTAGTCACTGCCTGCCATTGTGAAAAGGACCCGTTTACTCCTACTCTTTGCTTCCTGTTTGCCAGCCAGTTCTCTATCCACATCAATACTGAACCCCCAATACCGTGTGATTTAAGTTTGTATCCTAATCTCTTATGTGGTACCTTGTCGAAAGCCTTCTGAAAGTCCAGATACAACACATCCACTGGTTCTCCCCTATCCACTCTACTAGTTACATCCTCGAAAGATTCTATAAGATTCGTCAGACACGATTTACCTTTCGTAAATCCATGCTGACTTTGTCCAATGATTTCACCACTTTCCAAATGTGCTGCTATCCCATCTTTAATAACTGACTCTAGCAGTTTCCCCACTACCGATGTTAGACTAACTGGTCTGTAATTCCCCGTTTTCTCTCTCCCTCCCTTCTTAAAAAGTGGGGTTACGTTTGCTACCCTCCAATCCTCAGGAACTACTCCAGAATCTAAAGAGTTTTGAAAAATTATCACTAATGCATCCACTATTTCTGGAGCTACTTCCTTAAGTACTCTGGGATGCAGCCTATCTGGCCCTGGTGATTTATCGGCCTTTAATCCATTCAATTTACCCAACACCACTTCCCGACTAACCTGGATTTCACTCAGTTCCTCCATCTCCTTTGACCCGCGGCCCCCTGCTATTTCCGGCAGATTATTTATGTCTTCCTTAGTGAAGACGGAACCAAAGTAGTTATTCAATTGGTCCGCCATATCCTTGTTCCCCATGATCAATTCACCTGTTTCTGACTGCAAGGGACCTACATTTGTTTTAACTAATCTCTTTCTCTTCACATATCTATAAAAACTTTTGCAGTCAGTTTTTATGTTCCCTGCCAGTTTCCTTTCATAATCTATTTTCCCTTTCCTAATTAAGCCCTTTGTCCTCCTCTGCTGGTCTCTGAATTTCTCCCAGTCCTCTGGTATGCTGCTTTTCTGGCTAATTTGTACGCAACATCTTTTGCTTTGATACTATCCCTGATTTCCCTTGTTATCCACGGATGCACTACCTTCCCTGATTTATTCTTTTGCCAAACTGGGATGAACATCTTTTGTAGTTCATCCATGCAGTCTTTAAATGCCTTCCATTGCATATCCACCGTCAACCCTTTTAGAACTAATTGCCAGTCAATCTTGGCCAATTCACGTCTCATATCCTCAAAGTTACCTTTCTTTAAGTTCAGAACCGTTGTTTCTGAATTAACAATGTCACTCTCCATCCTAATGAAGAACTCAACCATATTATGGTCACTCTTGCCCAAGGGGGCACGCACAACAAGTCTGCTAACTAACCCTTCCTCATTACTCAATACCCAGTCTAGAATAGCCTGCTGTCTCGTTGGTTCCTCTACATGTTGGTTTAGATAACTATCCCTCATACATTCCAAGAAATCCTCTTCCTCAGCACCCCTGCCAATTTGATTCACCCAATCTATATGTAGATTGAAGTCACCCATTATAACTGTTTTGCCTTTGTTGCATGCATTTCTAATTTCCTGTTTGATGCCATCCCCAACTTCACTACTACTGCTAGGTGGCCTGTACACAACACCCACCAGCGTTTTCTGCCCCTTAGTATTTCGTAGCTCTACCCATACCGATTCCACATCCTCCAAGCTAATGTCCTTGCTTTCCACTGCGTTAATCTCCTCTCTGACCAGCAACGCTACCCCACCTCCTTTTCCTTTCTCTCTATCCC
>CM075977.1:70622414-70886884 GCA_038087875.1 Malacoraja senta | reverse complement strand
AATATTCAAGGGTATACCTCCTATCGAAAAGACAGACAGGTGGGCAGAGGGTTGGGGTAGCTCTGTTGGTGAGGAATGAAATTCAGTCCCTTGCAAGGGGTGACATTAAAACAGGAGACATGGAGTCAGCATGGATAGAAGTAAGGAATTGTAAGGGTAAAACGATCCTAATGGGACTTATCTACAGGCCCCGAAACAGTAGCCTGGATATTGGGTGCAAGTTGAATCAAGAGTTAAAATTGGCATGTCGTGAATGTAATGCTACGCTTTTTTATGGGAGATTTCAACATGCAGGTAGACTGGGAAAATCAGGTTGGTACTGGATCCCAAGAAAGGGAGTTTGTGGAGTGCCTCTGTGATGGATTCTTAGAGCAGCTTGTGTTGGAGCCTACCAGGGAGAAGGCAATTCTGGATTTAGAGTTGTTCAATGAACTGGATTTAATAAGGGAACTTGAGGGTAAGGAGCCATTAGGAGGTAGTGACCATAATATGTTAAGTTTTAATCTACAATTTGAGAGGGAGAAGGGTAAATTGGAGGTGTCAGTGTTACAGTTGAACAAAGGGGACTATGGAGCCATGAGGGAGGAGTTGGCCAAAGTTGACTGGAAAGATACCCCAGCAGGGATGACAGTGGAACAACAATGGCAGGTATTTCTACAAAAGGTGCAGGATCAGTTCATTCCAAAGAGGAAGAAAGATTCTAAGGGGAGTAAGGGGCGACCGTGGCTGACAAGGGAAATCAGGGACAATATAAAAATAAAAGAGAAGAAGTACAATGTAGCAAAGATGAGCGGGAAGCAAGAGGATTGGGTAATGTTTAAAAAGCAACAGAAGATAACTGTAAATGAATCATTACACACGTGTAACTTTATAATAGTCTTTAATAAGGATAAAGGGTTAAACGATACATGAGTAGTCACTGACTCCAGTCTGCTACTGTACTGCGCAGAAGGAGAAGCAGGCGTTATTATAAATGATACCTAAGGCGGGGTTAGTAGTGGTGAGGTGGCTATGTGATTGGTTGCATGCATAAACCAAATACATCCTTCCCCTTAGAAGATTAAACATGGTGGATAACCATGGCAACGACTTAAACAAAATCACCATACCGAACAGGCGGCTTGCTGACACGGCCCAAGCGAGTACGGACCAACCCTTCCCCCCCCTCACCAGAAAGACCCAAACCCGGAGGGGAAACAGAAAGTGGCAAGGGGGACGAACGTGCAGGAGGGCTAGGAAAACGGTTAGCAATGGGCGACCCACGCGGAGGTGAACAAAACACGCGAGGGGACTGAGGCATGCAGGGGCCGGCAACGGGATCAGCAGCGGACGGCTGGAACTGCAGCAGCGGAGCGTAAGGTCCGGCTGCCTGCGGGAGCGGCTCCTGTACTGCAAGCAGGTGCTGACGACTCCTGCGGTAAACAGTCCCTTCAAAGTCCACAAGGTATGAACGAGGCGCATCGGCAATGCCAACCACGGTGGCCAGACGGGAATATTCGCTAGCAGTATGTAGATGAACGGCCTGTCCAGGCAGCAGAGGCTTGAGAGGTTTGCACGATCTATCATGTGACCGTCTTTGGATGTCATGCTTAGCCTGAATGCGCGTCTGGACAGAGGAAGGCTCCAGCACTCGAGGCAGCAGCTTGTGTTGAGCAATCGGAATCGGTGGTCTTGTTGTTCTGGACATCAACCGCTGAGCAGGTGAGCCTAGGGTTGCGTCCCTGGAAATGTTCCTTAGGTTCAGGAGGTCGAGGTAAAAGTCGGAATTCGCCAGGCGCGCTTCCTCCATTAGTAGTTTGGCACTCCGGATAGCCCGCTCAGCAAGCCCGTTACTCTGCGGGTACTCAGGGCTGCTCGTGAAGTGGAGGAAGTTCCACTTGTTGGCAAAGTGCTTGAACTCCTGGCTGGTAAACTGCCTGCCGTTGTCGGTCTGTAGACGGACAGGTGAGCCGAAAGTGGAAAAATGTTTCCTCAGCTTACGGATGACCATCTTGGATGTGAGGGAGGTCAGAAGGTCAACCTCGAACCAGTTCGAGTACGAGTCAGCAAGGACGAGGTAGTGTTTACCACGCCACTCGAAAATGTCGGCGGCCATCGAGGTCCAGGCCAGGGCAGGCGAGGGTTGTTGCAAAAGGGGCTGCCTTTGATGGTGGGGCGCAAGGCTGTTGCAGGTAGAGCAAGACGAGACACGGTTCCAAATGTACTTAGCCATTCCAGGCCAGTAGAATTGGCACTGTGCGTGGGCGATCGTGGCATCAACGCCCGGGTGCCTGCTTTGGGCCACGCTATATTACTTGTCATACAGGGAGGAGGGGACCATGACCTTGTGGCCCTTAACAATAACGCCGTCTTGGATGACCAGTTCGTCGCAAACCAGGAAAAAAGGCTGTGTCTCTGCGGGCGCGCTGGCGCGCTTGCTCGGCCAACCCCTTTTTATCACTGAAGAAAGTCGCTGCAGAGCGGGGTCGGCGGCAGTATGCTCGGCTAGGCACTGAAGCTGCTTAGTGGGGACAAGGTCAACGCCGAGCACCAGAAGGTCTTCCCGTTCGTTATGGGTGGCGATCACAGGTAGCGCGAGGGGCGCGAGGGAGAGTGTCCGCAATGTGCATATCAGTACCCTTCTTGTAGACAAATGGTGAAGTCGAAACGCTGGAGCTGCATCATCATACGTTGCAGCCTGGCAGGTGCGACATGGATCGGCTTGTTTAGGATGGTCACCAATGGCTGGTGGTCAGTCTCAACCGTGAAAGAATTCCCGAAAAGAAAGTCCTTGAACTTAGAGCAGGCGAAAACTACGGCAAGCAGCTCCTTTTCGATCTGTGCGTAGCGTTGTTCGGTGTCGGTCATGGTACGGGAGGCATAGGAGACCGGGAGCAGGGAGCCATCTGCAGAGGACTGTAGGCAGGCTGCACCGAGCCCGAATCGCGAGGCATCACAGGTGACGGTGATGGGGCGCGTCAGGTCGAAAAACGTCAGAGTAGGAGTGCTGACCAGCTTAGACTTTAAAGCATCAAAAGCCTGCTGGTGCTGTGGGAACCAGGACCAGGCGGTGTTTTTTCCTGGTCAGTTGTCGCAGGGACGAGCTCAGTTCGCTGAGGTTGGGAATAAATTTACCAAGATAGTTCACCATGCCCAGGAAGCGCTGTAGACTGAGCACGTCGGTGGGGGCAGGCATCTCAGTGATAGCGGCAGCTTTCAAAGGATCAGGCTTGAGTCCGGCAGGAGTGAAGACATGGCCAACGTAAGTGACCTCGGAGACCCGGAATCTGCACTTCTTGGGGTTAAGCTTGAGGTTGATCTGTCGTGCCCGCTCCAGGACACGCCGTAGGTTCTGGTCGTGCTCCACCACGTCTTTCCCGTAGACCAGGATGTCATCAACGATGATGGCACACGGCATGCCAGCGAACAGCTGTTCCATGGTCCTCTGGAACACCTCGCTGGCAGAGTTGATGCCGAATGGCATTCGCAGGAACTTGAATCTGCCGAACGGTGTAGAGAACGTGGTCAGATCCGATGACCCCTTGTCCAGCGGTATCTGCCAAAACGAGCTTTTTGCGTTGAGGACAGAGAAGACGGTGGCCTGTCCTACCTGGGCTGCAACATCCTCAACTGTCCTCATGGGGTAGTGGGGGCACCTGATGGCAAGGTTCAAGTCTTTAGGGTTGATACACACACGAATTTCATTCTTGTCCTTTTTTAACGTGGCAACCATGGTGGACACCCACTCGGTGGGCTCACTGACCGCCTCTAGCACCCCCATGGTGACCATGTCGTTCAACATGGACTCGACTTTGTCCTTCATGGCGTGAGACACTCTGTGCGGTGCACGAATTACAGGTGACACCTTTGGATCCGTAGCAATTTTGTAAGTAATAGGCAGCTTGCCCAGTTCATCATTAAACAGGTCTGGGCATTCCTTTACCGGGTCTACCGATATCATCAACTTGTGGACCGTTCTGTCGAACGACACCAGGCCCAGATCCTGGCATGCCTGGTTGCCCAACAGAGTCACACAGTCAGAGTTCAAAACATAAAAAGTCAAGGCACTCGTTGTCTTTTTCAGCACACAAGTGAAAGTAGCTTTTCCCAGCGGTCTCAGCACCTCGCCTCCATAGGCGTGCAGAGTGGAATGGTCTGCAATCATTAGCTCATTATTCCTTATCTTCTTAAAAAGGCTTATTGACATTACATTCACTTTTGCCCCAGTGTCGAGCTTAGCGTGAAAGCTGGAATTGTTGACAGTTATCAGAACAGTTGGATCGGGTAGCCGGCCAGGTGCGTGAAGGAGTGAATGCACACTCGCCTCCCCTTGCGAAATAATTGGATCGTCAGTATGGGCAGCGTCGAGCAAGGACAGAGAACCATACATGTTATCAGCTTGCATCAGCATGTTTAGGTTAGGTCTGGAAGCTCGTGGCACCTTCCCATGAGAACGACAGGCAGCAGAGAAATGGTTTAATTTTTTGCAATAGTTGCAGGCTTTACTGAAGGCAGGGCATGGCGACTGCCTGTGATGCATGTAGTTACAGTTCGGGCATTTGGGGGTTTCACCACCAGATGCGGGGCCGGGCCGAGGCACAAATTGAGTGTTATCAGATCGAGGTCGCGGTCTATTGAACCCAGTCAGGTTGATAGATTTAGTGTCTGAATCACGCTGACTGTCTGGCGGGTCAATGGCCTCAGCCATTCTGCAGGCGTGCATGGCTTCATTTAAAGTAAGATCGGGTCTGCGGAGGAGCTCTGATCTCAGTTTCTGATCGAGCATCCCTGTCACCAAAATGTCTCTAGTTAGCTGGTATGTCATAGCTTCGAACCTGCACCTCTGGGCTAGGTAACGTAAATCAGCGATGAAGTGCTCAACAGGCTCACCGGGCAAATGCTTGCGAGTAAAGAATAGCGCCCTTTCTAAAATACGATTAGAGGGCGGGTCACAAATCTCCCCGAACTTGCGTAGCAGGACATGCGGGAAGTGGTGGCGCTGTCGAACAGCAGCGGCTCGCCTGCAGTCCGTCTATTTTTACTTTTTTTGTTGTTTTCTTTTGTCCTGTTTTAGTTAAATTTTGGTTTATTGGGTTGTGTATGTGTGGGGTGGGGGGGTGAAACATGATTTTTGTCTCTTCCTTCGGGGGAATGCGACTTTTTCTTGTCGTATCCCCCTTCTCTGCCTCCGTCTGCGCCGAGGCCTAATGGCGGAGCTGCCGGCCTCCAACTCCAACTGCGAGCGACCGACCTCGAGGCTCCGGAGGCAGAGCCAGGACTTACCAGCGCGGGGCTGGCCGGCTTCGGGGCTGCGGTGGCGTTCCGGCGGTGGCGACCGAGGACACTGGTGGCGACCTGAATCCGGAGGCTCAGCCGTGGGCCCGGTGGACGACATCGTCGGGAGCTTGCAGGTCACAGGTGGGTGACCTGTTTATCTGGAGCTCCCGCAACTACAGCTGCGTCCGCTGGACTGGAGGGCGGCAGCTTCTGCAGCTTCGGCCACCCCGGGCTGCGGAGTTTGAACCGGCCTGTCGCGGAGCACGGATTCAGCCACGGGACTGACTTACCATCACCCGGCGAGGTCACAACATCAGAAGCCTGGATCGCCTCAGCGCAGAGGAAGAACAAAGAGGGAAGAGACAGAGACTTTAAGACTTTTGCCTCCATCACAGTGAGGAGGTGCCTGGTGAACTCACTGTGGTGGATGTTAATTTGTGTTTATTGTGTGTCTTGTTATTTATTATTATATGTATGACTGCAGGCAACGAAATTTCGTTCAGACCGAAAGGTCTGAATGACAAATAAAGGAATCTCTCTAATCTCTCTAATCTCTTCCGCAGTTTCCATGGGTACCAGGACCGCTGGGGCATAATTGAAGGTCCTGGCTCTTCTCATGGCGTCGGGGCCGGCAAGGTTGAGAAGAAGCGAGGCTTTGACCTCATCGGGCTCGTTCCGATGAGCAATAGTCATGTAGTGGCGGTAGTCCAGTTCGAAAGTAGCCCAGCCCTCCGCGATGTCCGAATCGAAGACGAGCTGAGCAGGCTTTCGGCAAGAGGAAGCCATTGTCAAAATGAAAATAAAAACTTAGCAAAAGAAATAAAACCGATAAACAGGAGACGCGAGTAGTCACTGTCTAACACCATGTAAATAGTCATTACACACGTATGACATTATAATAGTCTTTAATAAGTATACAGTTAAACAATACATGAGTAGTCACTGACTCCAGTCTGCTACTGTACTGCGCAGAAGGAGAAGCAGGCGTTATTATAAATGATACTTAAGGCGGGGTTAGTAGTGGTGAGGTAGCTATGTGATTGGTTGCATGCATAAACCATCTACATAATCCATCATGCTTCCTAAAGTCAATAACTCCTTCATCTTCCCGACATTAAGGGGGGGGTTGCTGTCTTGACACCATGTTATATCTCCCTCGTGTGGGTTACATGTTATAAACTCAGCGTGATTTTCCTGGCCAGTGACACCAGTGGAAAGAGAAGACAGTGGACTTAGTTTCAGGACATTCGACTGACATTGCCCATTTTACAGCGCAATAATATTGCACTTTCTAGGTAATGAATGCTTGAAAGGCAAGCATAGGGAAATGCCTGACTGCTTTGAAGTCCCAGTTTAACAAATATTTGGTAAAATAAATATCACTGTATCTGCCTGTTAACATGATTTATGCTTTTTCACTTCCAGCACAAGGTTAGGAGTGTGTGGGGAAAAAAACTGACATCACATTGTTGATGCTAACCACAAAATTACTACATCTTAAAACTGTCTGTGCATGTTCTACCTCTGACGCGCAAGGCAATCATGCCCACCTCCGCTGCCTGAGAAAATACCTTATCTGTCGGAATGGCTTTAGAATTGACTAGTTAAGGAGTTTTGATGTGTTTTTCTTAATTTACCTTTGCTTTAGTGACTCATTTGGCATACACAGTTCCTGATGTGAAATTGAACAATACAGAATAGGAAGATCCAAAATCGAATCCCTCTGTTGGCTGATTTCATGCTGGATCCTAGTTGGAGAATTAAAAATGTCTCTTATTCTGTTTATTTATTTGCTCATGACATATAAATGTTGCTGCTTATTCTACATCTCTGATTGCTCATGAGCTAAGGAGGTTTTTAAGAGTTATATATATCAAGTGCCAAGAATCACATTAAGGCCAGTCTGAGCCAGGGTGGTAGATTTATTTCATAGTCATACAGCATGGAAACAGGCCCTTCGACCCAATTTGCCCATGCCAACCAAAATGCCCTATCTAAACTAGTCCCACCTGCCTGTGTTTGGCCCATGTCCCTCTAAACTTTTCCTATCCACGTACCTGTCCAAATGTATTTTAAATATTGTTACTGTATCTGCTTCACCTACCTCCTCTGGCAGCCCATTCCAAAAACCCATCAGCCTCTGTAGGAAGAAGTTGCCCACCGAGATCCTATTAAAGGTACACAAAAATGCTGGAGAAACTCAGCGGCTGCAGCAGCATCTATGGAGCGAAGGAAATAGGCAACGTTTCGGGCCGAAACCCTTCTTCAGACTGATAGAGATCCTATTAAATCTTTCCCCTCTCAGCTTTTGTCCCCTGGTTCTGGATTCCTCTACTCTGGTTAAAAGACTGTGTATTCAGCCTATCCACACCCCTCTCTTTATGTTATACACCTCTATAAGGTGATCCCACAACGTCCAATGCTCCAAGCCAAGGAATAAAGTCCTAGTCTGCCCAATCTCTCCTTATAGCTCAGGCCCTCGAGTCCTCCTAAATCTTCTCTGCACTCTTGAAGGATATTAATTAAACGAGTGGGTAACTTAGAGCAAATCTTTCTTTGAAGGGATTAGGTTCTTCTTGAATGTGAAAGTCACCCAGATATATTTGACAGGGACACAAGGCGACAGGTTTTGGATTTGGATTAATATGGAAGGTGATCATGAGAACCACTCAAGGGGAGATGAGACGATGGAACCAGGTGGGGGAAGGAATCCGGTTGGTGAAGTGCATAGGTAGTAGATCGATGAAACCAGGGCAGAGGAGGAAATGAAAATGCGTGTTTTGGGCTGAATTTGGCATATGGGAAAGGGAACTAAATGGGAGGTCCAGGGGGAAATGGAAAGAGTGAGACAGGGGGAAAAAAGGGCATTGAAATGTCAATGTTCATACCATTTGGGTTGTATACTCTCCAGGGGCAATATGAGGTGTCATTCTTCAAGTTTGCATCGGGCCTCACACTGGCAGTAGAGAAGGCTGTGGACAGACAGATTGGAATGGGAATGGGTTTAGAAATGGCATGCAATCGGGAGCTCAAAATGGCTATTGCCTTCTCAGGACTCGTGGCTTCCCTTCTAGTGTCCCTTTCCCATCCTGCATTTCCTCCATTTCCCAGACTGTTGGTCTCACTTCCTTCCCTCCAACCACAACAGGCATAGAGTTCCCTTGATCCTCACCTTTCAGCCTCTGGATCCAGCATATGATCCTCCATCATTTCCACCAGCTGCAAGTCACATCTTCCCCTCCCACCCCTTTCCACCTTCCACAGGGACCACACTGTCTGACATTCCCTGATCCGCTCATTCCTCCCTTTCCACCGCTCTCCATATCCTGACACTTTGTTCCCGTAACTCCTCTCTCACCACCATCCAGGGACCTAAACAGCCGATCCAGGTGAGGCAAAGATTCATGCACACGTCCTCCAAAATGGTCTCCACAATGGCTATCTTGAACTCCTGGTGCATGCAGTTTCAACTCCCCTTCCCATTCCCACACCGACCTCAATCTCAGTTCCAGTACAGTTTCAGTCCGAAACATCGACAATTCCCTTCTCTCCTCAAATGCTGCTTGACCCATTGAGTTCCTCCAGCAGTTTGTTTTATTTTCAACAGATTACAGCCTTTACAATCTCTTGGGTATATCTAGTTCTACCTGTTTAGAATCCGTCTTACATAGAACAGCACAGCGCAGGAAATAAGTTATTTGACCCCCTTATATATGTGCCTACCGCGATGCCAATTTAACCTAATCCCATCAGCCTGTACATGGTGTATATCCCTCCATCTCTTGTAGTTCATGTACAGGCTCTTAAATGTTACCTTTATATCTGCTTCCACCACCTCCCCTGCCAGGGGATTGCAGGCACCCACCACTCTCTATGGCTCACAAGTCTTCTTTAAACTTCCCCCCTCTCTCCTTAAATCTGTGTGGTCTAGTATTTGTCAATTCCACTGGGAAAAATACTCTGACAATCTAATTTCTCTATGCCTCAGATAATTTTATACATTTGTGTCAGGTCACTCTCTCAGTCTCTGACATTCCGGAGAAAGCAATCCAAGTTTGTCCAACTTCCCCTGCAGTTTGCACACTGGGCAAATAGATCAGTGGATGACGCAGTCAACCAGGCCTGTACTTCATCCTCCAGCACCTAGACCACCAGGGGACCTATGCAAGGATTTTGTTTATGAATTTTAGCTCTGCCAGAGCTACTAAACTCCAAACTCTTCAGACTGTGCCTGAACCCATCTGTCAGTGGATCATCAACCTCCTGACAGACAGGAAGCAGCATGTGAGGCTGGGAAAGCATGTCTTAGACCCGCCGACCCTCAGATAGGAGCACCGCAAGGCTACATACTCTCCCCTCTCCTTGGATTAATGGTCCAAGACTCTGGGCATGGAGGCAAAGTGGTACAGCTACTGCCTTACAGCGCCAGAGACCCCAGTTCGATCCTGACGATGGGTGCTTGTCTGTACGGTGTTTGTACCTTCTCCCCGTGACCAGTGTGGGTTTTCTCCAAGATCTCCGGTTTCCTCCCACACTCCAAAGACGTACAGGTTTGTAGGTTAATTAGCTTGGTGTAAATGTAAAATTGTCCCTAGTGTGTGTAGGGTAGTGCTAATGTGCGGGGATCATTGGTCAGTACAGACTCGGTGGGCTGAAGGGCCTGTTTCCACGCTGTATCTCTAAACTAAACAAAACTCTGTAGATAGGACATAGTCCAGTAACTTAACCAATTCGTTAAAGTAAACTGCTTTGGATCACTGCCCCTTGCATCTGGCTTAGACAGACTTTAGTTTGAGAGACAAAGACCTGATTACATTGGTCTCCCTGGGCCGATGGCCCTGCCAATACTGGGTTTACTCGTAAAGAATGGCCATCAGTGTAAGACGCTGGATGGCAGATAGTGCTTGGAGAACCATACCCAGAATGACTCAGCATGTTCCCGAATGAAAATAAATTGAAGCAAGGGGGAACATTTCTTCCGGAGCAGCATAATTATTAGAGTGTTTAGCTCCGTGGTAATATATGCAATCAGTATTTTGTTTTTATTTCTATTCACTAAGTGAGGTTTGAGTCAGAGACCAGTGAAATTTACAAATGTCCAGATAATGTAAAGACTTTCTTTTGGACTGCATTTATGTACACTCAAATGAGATTTAAAATCTCTATTTTCTTAATTTAGAAAATGGGTATCTTAGGGTTGCACATAAAAATGACAGATGTTCCACTTTATGTAAGTAGAGGAAGTCATAATCACAGTGCAGGACCAGTGCCAACACTTACAAAATGATAGCTCCCTCCATAGTATGTGACACCATGGAAGATCGGTACATATCAAACAGGAAATCTCAGAACTATCTGCTCTAAATGATCAGAATGTCTTCTACTGGAGAGGCTATTTATAATTCTCAAATGTAGGATTTAATAAAAGTGCAATTTCATTCACAGACTGGTATATAGCAAGGCAAAAAATATATTGAAAGAAGGCAAAGTATATCATTTAAAACACTTATCTTTGTACAAGAGCATGATTTCATAGATAGTACCTGCCCAATCTCAAAGAAAAATAATTTCATACATTGTGTAGTTGTAACAATCTTGGATGGACAATCCATAGGAATAATGTGGTCCACCCAAAATTTGTAACCCATTCAGGTTATTTTTGTTTCTTTAACTCCTTATTTCAATTCTGCTTTGTAATGTAGTAGACAAAAGTAACAGGAAGCTGGTTTATGCTTTTAACAAAAGCTCGAGCCGCTAATTTAACTACTTTATAAATATTGCTGTTACACCATATTTTCTAAGAGTGAAGATTTTATTTAATATCAAGTTTTGGTTGCTTTCCAAGAAATCTGCTGCCTCATGGAAATAAATGCCATAATATTTATATTTTACTGCCCAATACTTATTAGTGGCCATGCCAACCAAGTTGGCATTCTGGGCTTGCCTATTTGCCTGCATTTGCCTATATCCACTTAAACTTCCTATGCATATATCTGTCCAAATGTCTTATGAAAGTCGTAATTGTATCTGTGTCCATAGCTTCTGTCAACTCATTCCAGAGACTACACACTGAGTGAAAAAGTTGCTCCGGAAGTCCCTCTTTAATCTCTCCCATCTCATCTTAAACCTATACTCTCCAGTTTTAGAATTATCTACGCTGGTAAAAATGTCCATGAGTCATTTTCTATTTATTCATGCACCCCACGATAATGTCAACCTTAGTAGATACTAAGGGAGCGTTCTACTGCCAAGGTTAGGCCATCTTCGCTCTTGGGTGAATCTAAAAGATCCCTTTACCGATATTTTGAAGAGGACTAAAGGGATTATCCTGGTGCATTGGAGTTATCCAGGACTACCAGACTAGCTAGTCATTAGTTTGGGGGAGTCTTCCTCTGATCTATAGGCTGCGGTGTTGTTGATATTCACAGTAGTGAGCACACTTCAAGAAGTATTTAATTGGCCCTCAATCAATGAAGTTGTCATGAAGACAATGAAGACATAAAAAAATCACTTTCTAAGTACCTTGATTCCTCTAACATCACAAAAACAGATAATCTGGTTACTATCATATTGATATCAGTGGAGCTTGCTATGTACAATGTAAAGGGTCTGTCCCACGGGCTTGCGGTCGTTGGCGGTGAAGCGCGGCGTCGCCGGAAGAGGGGACCGCACGAATGCTGCACGGGGGGCCAAGTACGGCCGGTTCCACGAGCTTGCTGTTTCGGCTTTCAGATCGCGGGGCTGTGGCTGCGGCCGTGCCACACACGTGCCTCACTGTCGGCGGTCGTGCCTCACTGGCGGTGGCTGTGGCGGCGGCCGTGCCGCACACGCGCCTCACTATGGCGGTGCAAGTTCGACAAACGGCGCTCGTGCCTCGCTAGCAGCGGCTGTGGCGGCGACCGTGCTGCACTCGTGCCCCACTGGCGGCGGCTGTGGCGGCGGCCGTGCCGCACTCGTGCCTCACTGGCGGCGGCTGTGCGGTAGGAACATATTTTTGAACAGTGTTGTTTTTGTTTTAGCACCGTGCGGTGTTGGGAACAACGCCGCACGGCCCCGGAATTGTGCGTTTGACCGAGTGCGCGGTCTATGGTGGCCCAGGTGCGGTAGATTCTTCCTGTTTCGCCGCCAATGACCGCAGACTCGTGAGACAGGCCTTTAACTGTTAGATTTTCTACATTACAGCAGCAACTGCGCTTTATAAATAATTAATTAGATGTAAATTACTTTGGTATGACCCAAGGCTGTTAAAGGCCTTACATAAATACGTTTTTTTTCATTCTGTCACTTCCCATGAGATGTAGCAGTTTGCAAGATGGCCATTATACTGGAGTGCTCAAGTACCCAGAACTCCATGGGATATAATGGCATGATTTTGTTGCAAATATTTATTGATCTACAGAATGAAAGCTGTTTGAATTCTGTCTTTGATTTTGTTTGAGACTACACGCTTCCATCAAGACACACAGCTTGACATTTTAAGTACTGCAATTGGAGCATATGTAGATTTATTTTCGATGTAATGCATTTAAAATTGGATTTTGATGTTGTGTTAGCAGAGAACCCAATATGTTACATTTTGTATACGGACGTCTCACACATTTAGGAGAGCACACTCTAATAATGATGGAGCTCAGTGTTGCAAAATGTGAGCTTGGCTGCTTTGCATATCTTTGCTCCACACTTACATTTCAGGGCCTGCACAGGGTAGGTGTGATGGGGAGAGATGGGCAGAAGGGGCAGACTAGCATTATGTGGTAAGGCAGACTAACAGGAGGGGACCTGACTCCCAATAATCATGTGCAGGCTGATGGGATTCGGGTAAATTGGCATCATGGTGGGCTCATTTATCAGATGGTCAAATAACTTGTTGCCGCGCTGTACTGTTCTATGTAAAACAAATTCTGAACAGGTAGAGCTGGATACGCACATGAGATTGTAAATGCTGTAATCTGTCGAAAGAAAAACTGCTGGAGGAACTCAATGGGTCAAGCAGCATTTGGGGAGAGAAAGGAATTGTCGATGTTTTGGGTTGAAACAGCGTCAAGATTGAGACCGAGGTCAGTGTGGGAATGGGAAGTGGAGTTGCACAGCGCGCACCAGGAGCTCAAGATGGCAATTGCAGACAGAGAACAGAGGCATCTGCTGCCCAGTAATCATTAATCAGTGAGTCATCAGTGTGCCTCCAAAAGAGGGCAAATTGAGATTCTTGTGCACATCCTTGTTCCAACATGCTGCACCCATTGCACATTGCAATTATCATTTCCTTATGGTAGTGTGGTCTTATATAACTTCCCTGTTTGATTGTATTCTTTCCTCTCTACTTTTGACAACAGGTTGGTGGAAATTTTACTTGGCATATTTGTGTTCAGCATTTCTGATAGAAGTTAATGGATAGTGCAGTTCCAACAGCTTTTTTTGAGCTGGGGTTTATTGACGTTACAGGAAATGTACAATTCCAAGGAGCATGGGTTACAATATTACATTATCATGTTGATTATTTCTGCACATTGCACTGGGTGACTATTCTAGCATCTAGTCTTTGGTTTAGCTGAACAAGGATGCCCTCTGTTGTACAGTTTTAGAAGCAATTTGTAATTTCAATTTTTATGTATAGGTTTTATGAGAATTTGCTTGAACATTATTATTTGCAGATTGTTTTTAAACACTGACATGCAAATGCAATATAATTAATTTATTTATCACAGTGGCTTGTAATGAGCATCTTAGACAAACAATGACATTAATCTTGACCCCAAATAGGTGTCAACGGCAGTAGAAATAATCAATGCCTGTGTATTAAAAATAGTATTCAGTTTAAACCCTTCATAATTTTTCAAGCACTGTAAGAATATTAAATTTAGATAATACTAGTAAAGCTGCATTTTAATGAGAATTTTCATCTTTCAGTTTTACTGCAGAATAAATTACTGGTAAATATTCATGATTAAAATAGAAAATAAGATTGTTTTCAATGCTGGTATCACTTGTAATTATTCTTCTGCTTTATTTTCTATGAGGCCTAAATGACTTGCGGTTTGTTCCTTTGTTTTACAAGCTAAGCAAATAAAAATATTTATGATAAGCAAATAAAGCAGGAGGCAGCTTCCTGGCCATTCAAACTCAGTGTACTATTGAGGATACCATTAGTTACCTCAAGACGTGCAGCTGGTAAAGCATTGTGCTGAGGAATGCTCCAAGACTGAAAGACCTTAATGCTCTAAGAGCAAACCAAAGTGGAACATAAAAGTTTAAGTTTAAAAAATGCACATCTCACTGTGTGGATCTGAGTGGATTAAGCCCTTCGGGAAACATGTCATTGCTGCGACAAAAAATATTTATCCCAAATTTAGTTTAGTTTAGTTTAGAGATACAACGCGGAAACAGGCCCTTCGGCTCACCGAGTACGCGCCAACCAGCGATCCCCGCACATTAACACTATCATACGCACACTAGGGACAATTTACACATACACCAAGCCAATTAACTTACAAACCTGTATGACTTGAGTGTGGGAGAAAACTGAAGATCTTGGCGAAAACCCACGTGGTCATGGGGAGAACGTACAAACTCCTTACAGACAGCACCCGTAGTCTGGATCAAACCCGGGTCTCCGGCACTGCAAGCGCTGTAAGGCAGCAACTCTA
This sequence comes from Malacoraja senta, assembly GCA_038087875.1. Classification (NCBI taxonomy): domain Eukaryota; kingdom Metazoa; phylum Chordata; class Chondrichthyes; order Rajiformes; family Rajidae; genus Malacoraja; species Malacoraja senta. The sequence continues at coordinate 70,871,984 of CM075977.1, read as the reverse complement.
CTGCTGCGCCACCATGCCGCAGTGAAATATTCACCAGAAATACACCCTCCTCCCAAAAAATGGAATTTATCTCAGAGACAAAGTTCCAGATCTATTATTTTCTTGACTTAATTGTGGCTTTTAAGCAATTAAGAGAAAGTGCACTACAAATTAAATGTTCATGCATATTCAATGGGTCATGACTGTTCTGGTTGTTGGCTTCAACCTCAATCTTTTTTGCCTGAACCCAAAAACACTCAATTCCACATGACATTCAACAAAAAGATAAATGCTAAAAATTGCATTTTGATGTGCTAAACCAGCATTCCAACAATGAAGGGTGATCACAATGAAACATACAACTGCTTAAGGGAGAAATAAGAGACTGTAGATGCTGGAATTTGTAGGAACAAACAGTCTGCTGGAAGAAAAGCAGTGAGTTGAACAGCATCTGTGGGTGGAATGGAATGATCGATGTCATGGGTTGAGCCCCTTCTTAAGGGGCTTGACTAAGTAGATGCAACATTGATATGTTCCCTCAATGGGATATCTGCCGCCATGGGGTCAGAGTCTCACAGTAAGTTAGCCATTCAAGACAGAAATGAGAATAAATGACTTCATCCACTGGGCAGTGAATCTTTGGACTTTATTCACCAAGAGGTAGGAACTATATTCAGAGCAGTTATTGGCCGATTGTTAGATACTAATGAAACTGAGGGAACATGGAGTTAGTGCCAGCACAGATATGAAAGATCAGTCATTTTCTTATTGAATAATAGGATTGATATGAGGGCCGAAATTGGCTTATCCAGTTGCTATTTCTTATGCACTTATGTGGTATGGATTGCTGATGTAATTTAAAAGTATACCATTAAGACTAGATCTTGTACTGAATATAATTATTGGATTTTCAGGCCCGGCAGAAAGATATAGGAAGGAACTGTAGATGCTGGTTTAAACCGAAGATAAACACAAAAAGCAGGAATAACTCAGCATTTTGATGTCAGACAGCATCTCCGGAGAAAAGGAATGGATGACGATACAGGTTGAGACCCTTCTTAAGACTCGTCTGAAAAAGGGTCTTGAACCAAAACGTCACCTATTCCTTTTTTTCCAGAGATGTTGGCTGAAGTGCTGAGTTACTCCAGCTTTTTTGCGTCCATCTCCAGCGAAAAGGTAATTTTGCTTTAGCTCAGAATAAATTATAGAAGAGCTTCAATGTCACACAGATGCTGTTCACCACCATAGGGGAGGACTTAGGAATGATCTCTTGAAGGAACAAATGCAGAATACAGGTGGCTCAGTTACTGGAGTGTTCTATTTCTTCTGAAATGCCACGGCAATGAAGGCACTAGAGACCAAACAGGCTCTCATTTTTATGGGGGGGGCCTGGTCAGACTGGCGGACAACCACCCTTCGGAAGGTTTTTTCTGTGCTAATGGAGCCTCCTGCTCTATAGCTCAGAGTGCAATTTGGACGTCACCAGAAGGTATCTGTCGGGAATAATATCGCACTTTTGGGAAGCCTCCAGTGTTGGCAAATCCTGTTGTCGGTCTGGGTGATCCTGTGGGTTGAAGAAGTCTTAAAGGGGCTGTCCCACTGCGGCGACCTAATCCACGAGTTCAGGCAAGTTTTCCCTCGACTCATACTTGCAGCATGGTCGACACGAGGTCCCAGGTGGTCTATGTAACTCTCCTTCATGCTCGAGAGTAGTCCCGGCGTACTCGAGGCCTCAGCTAGGTCGCGGTGTATTTTTCAACATGTTTAAAAATGCCCACGAGTAAAAAAAGGTCGCCATGGAAAAAATCGATACTTTTTTTACTCGTAGGTTTAGTCGAAGTAGGTCGTTGTAGGTTGGCATGTTATTCGTAGGTAATCGAGGGTAGTCGAAGGTAATCGAAGGTAGTCAAAGGTAGTCATAGATAGTCTTCAACATAGTCGAAGGGAGGTCGAAGGAGATCAAAGGAGGTCGTCTTCACTCTCCACTCTCCAATTTTCCCGAAGCTAGTCGAAACTGGTCAAAGTTAGTCTTCAACATAATCGAAGTAGGTCAAAGGGGGTCTTCTACATAGTCGAAGGAGGTCTTCAACATAACATTTTTTCAAATTCTTCTAAACTCGCCAATTAGGTCACCGCAGTGGGACAGCCCCTTAACTCTGACTGAGGGTGTCTTTCTGAAGGATAGCCTGTACAGTTTTAGAAGTGTTGATATGCATGCGTGTCTCTGAAAGCTCTGCATGGATAAAATCTTGAATGAATTCTCCTATCACATAGCTATCTATGGGACCACTATGCTGATGATTGTTTCCCATTTATCCAGCAAAGGTAATGATTGATATAATACACCTTAGGTTTATGAAGACAGTTTAGTAGATGAATGTTCAAGAAAGATTCAGTAGTCAGTGTGGTCTGTATGTCAAGTAAGCAATGCCACGACAGAGTGTAATTGGCTCCTTAAATAGCATGGTTTTGGAGAATCAGCTTTAGACAAAGCTGGTTATTCTATTAGTAACTAACCACAATCAATTTTCAGACAAATTAAGTTGAAAATCATGATAGACATTGGGTGTTGCACCTTTGCTAACCACTAGGACACATTTCACACTGGAACCATATTTCTAGTGCAAACAAAAGAGAAAGAAAAGCTAAATTTAACATGTAGGTGCTAAGATGCCTGGAAATGGCTACAATTTTGTTCTAGTTCAGGTTAAATCTATTTTCAAATGCACTGTAATGTTTTGGGTGCTATGAGAATACATTTCGAGGTAAAGGCACAGGAACACTGAAAGGGTCTTGAATAACATTATCAGTTTATCTTGTTAGATCAGACCAAAGAAACTCCTCTGAAAAGTTTGACTCATGGTAAAGCCCCTATCCCAGCATGGGCGGCATGGTGGCGCAGCGGTAGAGTTGCTGCCTTACAGCACATGCAGCGCCAGAGACCCAGGTTCGATCCTGACTTCGGGTGCTGTCTGTGCAGAGTTTGTACGTTCTCCCTGTGACCGCGTCCGAGATCATCAGTTTCCTCCCACACTCCAAAGAAGTACAGGTTTGTAGGTTAATTGATTTGGTTAAAGTGGAATTTTTCAGTAGTGTGTGTAGGGTGATATTAATGTGCGGGGATCGCTGGTCGGCGTGGACTCGCAGGGCCGAAGGCCCTGTTTCCGCGCTGTATGTCTAAAAATAAAACCAAACTAAAACAGCTTTGCCAACTGTTAAAGTCATCAAGATATATTAAAAAACATTTTATAATACTATTAAAAGTAACAATCACTTTATTTCAATGACTTAAAAAACTTAAATAATTAAAAATATTTCAGGAAATACTTATAGTTTAAGAAGTAAATTCACTTTGCTTTCTCGGTTTCTCATTCAAATGTCTAATCAGAATGGATCCAACAGCAATTTCCATCAAAGATGTTGGAAAATTCCGGGAAGTTTCTGCTCCCCAAAGTATATACAACCGAGAAAATTACTGGCAGAGTTTAACCATTAGGTTTGGGAGTACAGCGATTGAATAGAAGTCCCTCTCTTGCATTTCCACACTACCGCTGGCAAATACAGCAAAGGCCATGTAAATAAGAATGATAACTGAAATCCTGCAAACATCAGACAGTAATATAATTACCATCAACACAATTGCCATAGAGCACACTATAGTATAGCTTAAATTGATTTTCTCTGTTTATTTTACACTTCATCCTTCCATAACCATTAACATATGGTGTGAAAACACCTTTATTACAGGTGCATCAAGATTGGTCTCGTTTCTGTTATTCCTCACAACCTATTCTGTAAGAATTCAACGGTGGACACTACAGCATGGGTCCTAATATTGATGAGCATTCATTAATTCTGGAGAAGTAACTTTAAGAAAATTGCTTCTTTGAGCAAAAAAAATTTAAATTAAAATACTTTGGAATTAAAAAAAGTATTTACAGTATTGTGTTCAGTTCTGGGCACCGTGTTATAGGACAGATGTTGTCAAGCTGGAAAGGGTACAGAGGAGATTTACGAGGATGTAGCCAGGACTAGAAGGTCTGAGCTATAGGGAGAGGATGAATTGGTTGGGACTCTATTCCTTGGAACGCAGGAGGATGAGGGATGATCTTGCCCACAGTAAGTGAATCGAGAACAAAGGGCATAGGGTTAAGATGAAGGGGAAATGATTTAATAGGAATCTGTGGGGTGATATTTTCACACAAAGGGTGGTGGGTGCATGGAATAAGCTGCCAGAGGAGGTAGTTAAGGCAGGGACTATCCCAACATTTAAGAAACACTTAGACACCTACATGGATAGGACAGGTTTGGAGGGATATGGACCAAACACAGGCAGGTGGGACTAGTGTAGCTGGGACATGTTGGCTGGTGTGGGCAAGTTGGGCCGAAGGGCCTGTTTCCACACTGTATCACTCTATGACTCTAAGAAAATGAAATAAGCAATGTCAAACAATGATTACCAGATCTGGTCACATAAGGCTTGCAGCAGTCTTGATTAGCAATATTTGATTGAGGAGCTTTGTGTGGATGCAGAGATCATGTTTTCTCGTGGGAGAATCTAGAATCAGGGGTCACTGTTTTAAAATAAGGGATCACCATTTGAAACAAAAATGAGGTTACATTTTTACTCTTGGAGAATTGTGAATCTTAATAACTCTCATCCTCAAAGGATGTTGGAAGCAGCATTTTGGAATATTTTTAAGTAGAGGTAGAGAGAATCTTTTAAAGCAAGGAAGTGTAAAGTTATCTGGAGATAGGCAAGAATGTTGAGCTGAGGTTATAATCCATTCAGCCATGATCTTATTGAAGTGGAACCGGCATAAAAGCCGGCATAAGATAATGAGAGGCCTCCGCCTATGTTTAACTTCAATGTTTAACTAACCCGTATGTTTGTGTGCACTTTATGGATGGAGCAACAAATGGACTCCAAAATCAATGACCCAAACACAAATAAGAACAGCAGCTGAAAAATCAACGATCTTGCAGGAGATTCAGGAATAAAAGTGCAATACTGATCAGTTATAAATATTGGCAACATAGCAACTATCAAAGCCTTTGCTGAGAAGACCAAATTTTGATTAGATATTGAGGTTTCATTTCACCAGTTCATTATTTTATATATTTTACTAGTTCCAGTTCAATAGGACGGGATCACAACAGGAAACAATAGCATTCCTGCAAAGTGAGAGCACTGTTAATAATTAAACAGATTTTAAAATTTTTGTTTGTGGAATCTTGGCATATATTGTAGCATTTATCCCTAAATGCCTTTGAGAAAAGTGAAGAAGTCAGGAGCATTCAAGTCAAATTAGCACGAGTGGTACAAAAAATTTATCTATGACCTTTGCAGAGTCATTGAGGATGCCATGAAGGAATTGTGTATCAAGCTAGACCCCTGAGGCAATGATATGGATAGCTGTAGATTGTGCCAAGGCTTGCACGCTATAACAGGCTACAAATCAAAGATGGGCAGTATCACTGGCAATAATGGATCCCTAATCAATTAACTCAATGTATTCTACGCCTGCTTTGAACAGAAGGTCGGTGGTGGCATACCATCCACCCGCCAATGATGACTGTGGCAGACTTAAGCACAGTTCTCCTGAGAGTGAATTCATGAAAAGCAACTAGCCCAGATGGAGTCACTGGCCGCATGCTCACAACCTGTGTGGATCAGCCGGCAGAGACCTTTAATCTCTCATTACTCCATTCTGAGGTCACCACCTGCTTCAAGAAGACCACTATCATCGTGGTGCCGAAGAAAAGTAAGGTAGCATCCCTTAATGACTACTGTCCAGTGGCTCTGGCATCTACCATCATGAAGTGCTTTGAGAGGCTGGTGATGGCGCTCATTAACTACACCCTTCAAGAAAGACTTGATCCATAGCAGTTTGTTACCGTTGCAACAGGTCTACAGTAGATGCCATCTCCCCGGTCTAAATTCATCTCTGGAATACCTAGACAGCAAGGACTCCTCTGTAAGACTCCTATTTATCAACTCTAACTCTGCCTTCAACACCATGATCTCATCAATACACATCTCAACTCCTGGACCTAGGAATCAGCAACCCTGTCTGCAACTGGATCCTTGACTTTCTGACCCAGACCATAATCGGCGAGGATAGGTGACAACACCTCCACAATAATTCTCAACAACAAGGTTTAGCAATAATGTGCTCTCAGACCCCTTCTATCTACCTGCCCCATCTATACTCCCTCACAACAAATGTTGCCAAATTCAGCTTAACTCGATCCACAAGTTTGTACATGACACCACTGTGATGGACCAGATCACGAACAATGAGGAGACGGAGTACAGGAAAGAGATAGATAACTTTGTAACATGGTGTCAAGAACCTCCCCTCAATGTCAGCATGATGAAGGAGCTAGTTATCGACTTCAGAAACAATGGTGGAGTAGACGTTCCAGTTAGCAGCAATAGTGGCAAAGAGGAAAATATTGAGAGCTTTAAGTTCCTTGGCGTTAATATTACCAACGATCTGCTGTGGATCAACCATATTGATATCTACAAACTCAGGAACACATTCTGTTATAAAACTTCTGTACAATCCTTCCATAAGCTAGGTACTGTCCAATTCACCTCTACCCCATTGGACATTGGACTTTGTCTGTGGAACTGATGTGCCACAATGCTGAGAACTATATTCTGCATTCTGCATCTTTTCCTGCACATGTGCATTAATGAACCTAAACATAAACCCAATATTCTCCAACCCAAGGGTTTCAGATAACTCCAGTGTTACCCCCCCCCCTTCACTTTTTACTGATGCACCTCCAGTCCTACCATTTTTGTCCCTTTCCCATAACTCTCCTGCCCCCACATTTCCCACTTTAATCCCGAAAAGCCCCTGTTCCATCCATCTGCTACTCCCACATTGCACCCAGTGAATCCCCTCCCCCATGTGTTATTGGTTCCATCTGCCCATCACATCTTCCTGCATGATCCCATTAATCATCTTCCATATCAAATTCCAGCATCGATAGCCTTTGTATTCCCACTGATCACCCTCCAGGTTGTCTCTGGCTCACCCCTCCCCCACCAGGCTTTATCTGACTTTTTTTTGTTTTCTTGTCAGCATCCATCTATCACATACCTGGTTCTGTCTGCAAACTACCTCCACCCCCCCCCCCCCCTCCCAAAATCTGGCTACATCTGCCCATCGTTCTTCACCACTCCTCGGGATCCAAATATCATCTACTTAAACCATGTCTTACTCCTTCCCCTCTCCTCTTTATACTGGATATCTTCCCTCTCCATCCTCAGACCTGAAGCAGTTTTTTGACCCAAAATGTCAGCGAATGGAATTGAATATTCACGCATGAACATCTCCACTTCTGACTTTATGGTGGAAGGAAGGTCACGATTGAAGATGGTTGTGCCAAGAGCATTACAAAAATAAAATCCATAACTTATAAGAAAAACTCTTCAAATGTTCATGAATTGTCAGTGAGCTGTGTTTGTGGATCCAGAAGCAATTTTACATATGCAATTGATTTCAATCATGTCAATTAACCAAGATAATTTTCATTTTCCGTTTAGTTTATTGTCACGTGGTACAATGAAAAGCTTTCGTTACGTGCTAACCACAGCAGAAAGACAATACGTGATTACAATCGATCTATTTACAGTTTCTATTTACATGATGAGCGAATACCGTTTCGTGAAGGGTAAAGCCAGCAACGTTCGATCAACAACTGAAGAACTTCAACAAGGTCTGAAGAAGGGTCTAGACTCGAAACATCACCCATTCCTTCTCCCCAGAGACGCTGCCTGTCCTGTTGAGTTATTCCAGCATTTTGTGTCTACCTTCGATTTAAACCAGCATCTGCAGTTCTTTTCTAAACAAAGTTCTATCAAGGATAGTCTGTGGTCCACCAAAGAGGTAGATAGTGGTTCAGCACTGTTCTCTGGAAGTAGAGGAGGCCCACGAAAAACTGTCAGAATGGTAGATTTTAAAGTTAGTTAGCAATACTGAAACAAACACAACTGCTCTTCAAAACGATTTGGAAATAAACTTTAAATTGGGGTGTCTAACAGTTCCGAATTGTCTAGTAGTCTCTGGTGGTGGGAAATTAATCTCTCGGGTACAGCCGCAAGCAACCCACAAGGAAAGGAAAGTTTGCACTTTTTGTTTTGTGTCAATCATTTGTGTTTTTACCTGCTGCAGGCACTTTTCCAGTCACTGTGACACTGCTGGCCCAGTGGTGCAGTTTGTAGAGCTGCTGCTTCCCCAACCTATTCCCACCACCGACTTTGTGCTGTCAGTATGGAATTTGCACGTTCTCCCGATGACCCCTTTTTTTTTACTGCACTGTTTCTGCGGTTCAAACACTAAATACTACACTTTGTTCTTTTTCTCCTTGGCACTATCTTGATGTACTCATCTTGGTGTGATCTGCCTGGATTTTACACAAAACAACGTTTTTCACTCCATCTCAGTACATTTGACAATAATAAACCAATACCAATCCCAATACCATTACCAATGATGTCGTTCAACTAGAAGGGATGCAACACAAATTTATAATAATGTTACCAGGTCTGGAAGGTTTGAGTTATAAGGAGAGGTTGAATAGGCTAGGGCCCTTCCACCCTGGACTGATGGATGACCTTAATGAGAGGCACCGATAAGGTGAATAACTACGGTCTTTTTTGCAAGGTAGGGTAGTCAAAAATGAGAGGGTGTAGGTTTAAGACGAGAGGGGAAAGATTTAACATGTACCCAAGGGGCAACTTTTTCACACAGAGGGTGATGCACACAGAATGAGCAGCTAGAGCAGGTGGCAGATACAATTACAACATTTAAAAGACACTTGGACAGCTAAATAGATAGGAACGGCTTGGGGAGATATGAGCCAGGTGCAGGCATGTGGGACTAGTTTGGTTAGACTACACAGTCAGCATGGACAAGTTGGGCCATCATGGGCTGAAAGGCCTCTTCCTGTGCAGAAAGGAACTGCAGATGCTGGTTTCTACTGAAGACAGACACAAAATGCTGGAGTGACTCAGCGGCTCAGAGAGCATCTCTGGGGAAATGGAGTAGGTGACGTTACGGTTCGGAACCTTTCTCCAGACTCCCTTCCTGTGCTGATATGTTTCTATTAAGATACTTGACCTGCAATTTTACATTCCATGCTAAGTTAAAGAAGGGTTCCCATTCTAGCCCTCTGACTAGAACCAGTGTATAACTGGTAAAAAAAAGTGTATAACTGGTAAAAAACACAAAATTCAGGAATTCAGTGCCAAAGTATTTCTAATTAACAGGCCTAGGTCACATATTTAGATGGGAGGAAAGAACTAAGCACATTTGAGAATTTAAAGATTTATTTTAACAGTTGAAAACCAGTGGAATTTGTTTGTTTTTTCAATTTGCTGTGCACACTGAAAAAAATGGCCACATAATTTGAAGCCCCATGTTCTGATTTATTAAAGCTGGTTCATGGTTGATAGGAGCTATGTGGTCAAAATACCAATTATACGAATGTTGCAACTCGATGCCTGCAGAAAACGAGTAGTAATAATATCACATAAAGGATGGATCTGACAACAGAGATTTGTGAACTACTTTTGCTTTACAGTTAAAATGGCTCCTCAGTCATCCAGTTGAATTAAAAGTTAACTTCCCAAGTGCAGTGACAATACAGGGAACTATTTTTCTATTCTATAGAACATAATTAAATGGTATGTGCATTATCTTAATAGTACACTGTCTATGAAGTCAATTTCTGTAATTTAGATACTGTGCATTCTTCAGATTTTCTGAGCAGAAGAAATGCTGATCTTTGACTGAAGCTTGGACACTTGCCATACTCAAAATGAAATGTGATTCTGATTCTGTCTGATGGATAGTTGCCACAGCAGTTAATTTTCCCTGGACTCTTCTGTCTTTTCCCAGCCAACTATGCGTTCTGCTGCAGTAACCAATCCTCTGGATGTGGTAAATCACAGAAACACAAAAGCAACTTCCATGTCCCATTACCAAAATATGACAAGGCTACAATCTTTCACTTTCAGAAACCCTACACATTAATAAAAAAAATACATTGTGCTCTTTTGATGTGTTCCCGTTTTGCAGCCAGAAATATAGCCTGATGGATTTTCCTTGAGAGCTGTGGTGTGATTAAACGACTCGACTGAAGTAGCATGAATAATAAAATACATTTTTAATAAATATTCTGGATGAAAATTTGTACATCATTCATAGTTGCACATAGAAACATAGAAAATAGGTGCAGGAGGAGGCCATTTGACCCTTCGAGCCAGCACCGCCATTCATTGTGATTATGGTTGATCATCGACAATCAGTAACCGGCGCCTGCCTTCTCCCCATATTCCTTGATTCTGCTAGCCTTTAGAGCTCTACCAAACACTCTTTTAAATTCATTCAGTGAATTGGCCTCTACTGCCTTCTGTGGCAGAGAATTGCACAAATTCACCTCTCTGGGTGAAGTTTCATGATATAAGTTTCACAGAAAACATCGTGAAATTTTAAATATCAATGGTCTTTGTTCAATTCAGTAGATCTGTATAGGTTGGGCAATCATGTTATGACTGACAAATGTTTAATTGAGTAAGCATAATCATTATGCAGAGGGAAGATGAATTCTAAATATAAAAGCCTCAGGAAGAAATATTAAGAGCTGATGGATAAAGAGTTCTGAACCTTTTAAAAAGGGATCTGTGTATCATAGAATCAATGGCAGCACAATGGCGTAGCGGTAGAGTTGCTGCCTTACAGTGTCAGAGACTTGTGTTTGATCCTGACCACAGGTGCTGTCTGTATGTAGTTTGTAGGTTCTCCCTGTTATCACGTGGGTTTTCTCTGGGTGCTCTGGTTTCCTCTCACACTTCCACAAAAATCTAAACTGTTCCTAGTGTGTAGGATAGTGCGAGTGTGCAGGGTGATCACTAATTGGTGCGGACTCAGTGGGTCAGAGCCTGTTTCTGCGCTGTATCTTTAAAGTCTAAAGTAAAGTCTAAAGGAATCAGACCATTAAGCCCAGTGCGCCTCTGACAGCTATCTAAAACCAACCTTGTTTATCCCACCTCTCTTTCCCTCTCCTTTGCTTTCCAATTTGTTTTTCTTCAAAAAAACTATTCAATTTTCTTTTGGAAATGGTGATAGATTCGGCTTCCAACATCCAGGCAATCAATTCTAGTTCTGACTGCATACAGTGCCCTCCATAATGTTTGGGGCAAAGACCCATCATTTATTTATTTGCCTCTGTACTACACAATTTGAGATTTTTATAATAGAAAAAATCACATGTGGTTAAAGTGCACATTGTCAGATTTTAATAAAGACCATTTTTATACATTTTGGTTTCACCATGTAGAAATTACAGCAGTGTTTATACATAATCCCCTCATTTCAGGGCACCATAATGTTTGGGACACAGCAATGTCATGTAAATGAAATTAGTCATGTTTAATATTTTTTTGCATATCCTTTGCATGCAATGACTGCTTGAAGTCTGCGATTCATGGACATCACCAGGTGCTGGGTGTCTTCTCTGCTGATGATCTGTCAGGCCTGTAATGCGGCCATCTTTAGCTTATGCTTGTTTTGGGGGCTAGTCCCCTTCAGTTTTTTCTTCAGCATATAAAAGGCATGCTCAATTGGGTTCAGATCGGGTGATTGACGGCCACTCAAGAATTGACAATTTTTTAGCTTTGAAAAATTCCTTTGTTGCTTTAGCAGTATGTTTGGGATCTTTGTCTTGCTGTAGAATGAACCGCCGGCCAATGCGTTTTGTTTGAATTTAAGCAGATAGTGTAATGAGTCGAGTCGTACACACGTCAAGGTACAACACATATTTATTAAAGTACACTTACAGCATTGGTCTGCAAGGTGTTACAGTAACGAGCAGCTATTCAGACTAAATTATGTAAGCAAACTCCTGGTAATATAAACCGCATAGTAGGCGGAGCTACTACTGACAAGCACAACAAATCGGTTAGTAGGAAGTAACCAATCTACATCTTTCCTTGTAGAAGCAAAATAAACCAAAGATATACGTGGAAACATGGTGCTTAAACAATACAGTAGCCGAAACGCTCATAACGCATATGGGGAAGTATAGATGATTACACAAAATCGCCGTATCTAATGGGAGGCCTGCTGACCCGTCTGGCGCTTGTGCGGTATGAATCCGCGTCTCCTCCTTTCACCGGTGAAGTGACTGGGGAGGGGACCGGGGATGTAACCGGGGACGGCACCGGAGACCCGCCTGATGGAGGTGGCGAAATAGGGGAGTTGGGCGCTGAACGCCCTGGAGAGGCTGCAGGGGACACAGTCTCTGGCTGTGGAGCAGTTGCCCTGGTAGTGGGAGGGTATACAAAACGCAAGACCTCTGGATACAGAGTCGCAGGACGTGGTTCGTTCATAGGAAGGAGATGTTGACGGCTGCGTCTGTAAATGGCCCCGTCCGCGCTTGCCATGTAAGAGCGCGGTTCTTTAGCAGGGCCGTGGATGTGACCCAGATGGCCATAGCCCTTGTTGGTCTGGAGACGAAGAACCTGTCCACTGGAGAGAGGTTTAAGTGGCTTACTGGACTTGTCAAAGAAACGTTTTTGTGCGTCACGCTTCGATTGTAGTTGTTTCTGGATCACGGGAGGAGAACGGACCTGTGGCTGCAAAAGCTGCTGGGGTACAGGCAGGGCAGCGCAAGTTTGACGAGACATCAGTCGTTGGGCTGGAGAACCCAGTATGGGATCCCTGGCAATGTTCCTTAAATTGAGCAGGTCCAGGTAGACGTCAGATTTTGCAAGATAGCGCAGACTTCAGTTTTGTCACATATGTACTTGGTCATGCCAGGCCAGTAAAACATGCCCTGTGCCCGTTGTAAGGTTGCCTCTATACCGGGGTGGCCCCTGTGGGCGGCATCGTAGTACTTGTCCTGGAGAACGGCTGGGACAACTGCTTTGTGACCCTTGACTATAATCCCGTCCTGTATCACCAGCTCGTCGCGAACCAGGAAGTATGGGCGGATCGCGAGCGGGGTGCTGTGTTGTTTATCCGGCCAGCCACGCCGGATGACTGCGGACAGCAATTGTAGAGTCTCGTCACCAGCCGTGTGCTCTGCCAGGCTGCTTAGGCAATCAGTGGGAACATACGATACCTTCATTACTGAGAACTGGTCCAGTTCAGAGAGTTGTTGTTTGCTGGTTTTGCAGTTGTATCATCAATGAAGATAAGTGAGCCAATACCTTCACCAGCCATACATGCCCAGGCCATAACATCCCCACCACCGTGTTGAGGTGGTATGCTTTGGGTCTTGGGCAGTTCCTTCTCTCCTCCATACTTTGCTCTTGCCATCACTCTGATATAAGGTAATCTTCATCTCATCTGCCCAGAAGACCTTTTTCCAGAACTGTGGTTGCTCTTTTAAGTACTTCTTGGCAAACTGTAACCTAGCCATCCTATTTTTGCAGCTAACCAGCGGTTTGCATCTTGCAGTGCAACCTCTATATTTCTGTTCATGAAGTCTTCTGCAGACAGTGGTCATTGACAAATCCACACCTGACTCCTGAAGAGTGTTTCTGATCTGTTAGACAGGTGTTGGGGGGGGGGGGGGGGTGTTATTTCTTATGGAGATAATTCTTCTGTCATCAGCTGTGGAGATTTTCCTTGGCATGCCACTCCCTTTGTGACTGGTAAGCTCACCAGTGCTCTCTTTCTTCTTAATGATGTTCCAAACAGTTGATTTTGGTAAGTCTAAGGTTTGGCTGATGTCTCTAACAATTTCATTCTTGTTTTTCAGTCTCATAATGATTTCTTCTGACTTTCATTGGCACAATTTTGATCCTCATGTTGATAAACAGCAATAAAAGTTTCCAAAGGTGATGGAAAGACTGGAGGAAAGACTAGGTGCTGGGAGCTCTCTTATACCTGCATTAAGGAGGCAATTAAACACACCTGAGCAATTACAAACGCCTGTGAAGCCATGTGTCCCAAACATTATGGTGCCCTGAAATGGGGGGGGGCTATATATAAACACAGCTGTAATTTCTACATTGTGAAACCAAAATGTATAAAAATACCCTTTAATAAAATCTGACAATGTGCACTTTAACCACAAGTGGGTTTTTTCTATTACAAATCTCAAATTGTGGAGTACAGAGGCAAATAAATAAATGATGGGTCTTGTCCCAAACATTATGGAGGGCACTGTCTATGGTGGAAATGTTACATAATGTTAGTAATGAATATTTATTTCATACTACGCTCTGATTGCATGAACTAACTCTCTGGTGTGCAAGCTATTTAAAAAGCTTGCTGTTGCAACTTGTGTTTTGCTCAGCAATTTTACAGCATCTTTAATAGGGTCTCAAATTGATATTTTAAAGCAGCTTTTGATTTCTCTTACAACTTTAAATTTCTTGCAAATTGTAAACCACTTTGCTTTTGTGTAATGCTGTTCTGTTGTACTCAGTATATCATTAAGTGATAGCTGTAATTCAGGTTGCTGCTGGTACATAGATGGAACAACAATATCAGCCGCCACTCCACTGCAATGTTAAGGGGTTACTGTATTGCTGGAGGCACCAACTTCTGGACAGAATATTAAACTGAAACTTTGTTGTTCCCCAGGTGGATGTAGCAGGTTACATGGTATTTAGGCTGTGGGCCGAGGATCAAAAATGTGTCTAGAATCCAGTTTTCGTGACCCAAGTCACCAAACTACATGACATTTTCCACAGATTTAGATGAAATATAAGTGAGAAGGATGTCGTAACTCGTCATTGCCAAATGCTGCACATTAATTAATTAAACTAATTAGAAAATAAGATCGGGAAAGTACGCGCCATCTAGTGGCCAATGCCCATATTACACCATGGGCAGCCTATTTCCGTGTTGCAGTCCATTTAAATTATATATGATTATACCTATACATATATATATGTAGTTCATGTACTTCATGAATGAATGAGTGAATGAACGAGTGAATGAGTGAATTGTTGTTGTTGTATTCAATTTATTGTCATTATCTCATTTTAGAGACAACGAAATGGATTTTCCTTACAGTCAAGTAACATAAAAATAAATAATAAATAAATAAACATTTTTTTTTTTAAAGCACAAACACAGAAGTCCATACACAACATAATCCCACAGCGGCCCCAAAGTTAAGGAAGGTACCATAGTCCAGCCAGCCTCCCCGCCAATCTTCCCAGATGTTCACCCGCAGTCGCCGCCACGGGCGGCCCGATGCTCAGGCCCTCTCGCCGGGAACGGTGGAACCCCTACGCCGAACCCCGACGGAGAACATCCTCAGCGGCCCGGACCTCCAGATCAGCCACCTCCCACCGGAGTCCGCAGGCCGAGCCGGGTGGAGTCGCAGGACTCCGCAATGTTGATCAGCGCCGCCCACGTTGGGAGCTCCGCGAACCACAGCTCCGCGCTGTCGGTGCAGCAGGCCCAGCACTCCGGAGCTCCAAACGGCGATCCCTGGTAAGGCATCGCCCGCCCCGCGATGTTTCCGCCGCTGCTGCCGGGGGGGGGGGGGGGCGAAGATGCGACTCGAATAATAGTCGCATCCTCTCAAGGAAGCGACTGAAGGACGGTATCCCCCTTATCGTACCCTCTTCCCCCACATAAAAACATTTAAAAAAACCCACAAAAAACGCTCTTCAAACATAACAAAAACATAACAAAAAAACAAAAAGATACCGGACTAAAGGCGGAGGCAGCTAGCAACAGGTGAATGTATGAAAGTGAATGAATGTGAATGAATGAGTGAATGTACAGCCTCCAAATCTAATTTTTTCACATTATAAAGGTGCAATTAAATGAATTAAAGTGCATACAGATTAATTTTCATAAATTCAGACTTTAGATCTTACCTTTTCAGTTCCAGTTGATTCACAAAATTTGACAGCAGCACCTCAGGCAGGGACATTGCTTTCAAGACTTTCTTCCACTTAGCAGCACATTCTTCAGACTTCTTCATGCTTTTCTCACTAAATACAATTACCCTGCTGCTAGTTTCCACGACATGTATTCCACAGAACTAGAAAAAATCGTCATCGGAATCTCCAGTAAAACAGGCATCTGTGAAGCCCTCTAAGTGCCTGCCTAGCTAGCCTGAAACAAAGCATGTGATTGGCCAACTGGCATACAACTCCATGTTAAACGTGCTTTGATTGGACTAAAAATACCCGAACATTTTCCGTTTTTTCTCTAATTTAATGAAAATGTGCAAGTCTTGTTCATGACGAGTTTCAGGGGTGATTTATATGATTTTTTTACACAATATGTGAAAATGTCATGTAGTTTGGTGACTTGGGTCACGAAACACTGGAATAAAGCTCCTCGGCCCACAGCCTAATTGTTCTGAAGCAGGGCAAAGGAGTTATCCCTGGTGTCCTTATTTCTCACTCAAAATTAATAGGTAGACCAGTATTTATGATATTGCTGCTTGTGGGAGTATTATTTTATGCCAACTGCTTTCTGCATTTCCTATGTCAACAATACTTGAAAAATAACTCCAAAGCACTTTGATTCATCCATTTCTGCTGCTTACGTAACTACAATGCTATTAAAGGCAAATTAACACACGCTTTTAAAGTATTTTCTCTCCATAACTTTTCTGATATATAATGCTGTGACTGGTGTTTTGCTTTTTACCAATTTTCTTTAAAATTTCTCTCAATATGATGACTTGTTCGCCCACGCACTATTGCCACAGTTTTACGAGACTTCACTATGGCTTGTAAACATGTATCATCATTGGAGCCTTCAATGACCACATCCAAACATCAAAGCAGGCAGAAAGAGTAAACATTTAAAATACATATTTCCCATAAAACAACAAAAACAAACTATAAATCTACTCTATTTCAACCCTGGTTGAAATAAAGCTTCCTCAGATCCCCCCAAAAGATTGTACTTCATATCTTAAACTAATGCCCTCTGGTTTAGATATCACTATTGTGGGGAAAAGTTGTGTACTCTTCAGCTTATCTATGCCCCTCAGGTTCCCCTCCCCCCCCTATCCACCTCCACTCCAAGGAAAACAAACCCAGCCTATCCTGAGGACTCATGAGGGCAGGGTAATGGATGTGGTCTATATGGACCAGCAAGGGCTTTGATGGGATCCCACATGGTAGACTAGTCTGGAAGGTAAGATCAAATGAATTCCAAGATATATTAACCAATTTAATTCAAAACTGGCTTGGAGGAAGGAGACAATGGGTAGTTCTGGAGGTTGTTTTTTCTGATTGGAGGACTGTGACCAATGGAGTGCCATAGGGATCTGTGCTGGTTCCCGCTGTTATTTGTTACATACATTAAGGATTTGGATGAAAATGCAGTTAACATTGTTGGTAAAATTGCAGGTGATACCAAAATAGGCAGTATAATAGACATGAGATCAGTTAGAAAGGTGGATCACGGAATGGCAAATGGAATTTAATTCTGACAATGGTGAGGTGTTGCAATTCGGTGTGTCAAACCAGGGCAGGACTACAACAGTTAATGGTAGAATCCTGGAGAGTGTTGCAGAAAAGAGAGATCTAGGAGTACAGGTACATGCTTTCCTAAAAGTGGTGAGTCAATTGGATAGCGTGGTGAAGGTGTTTGGCACACTTGCCTTCATTGGGAAGAGTATTGAGTTCATATGATGGGAAATCATGATGTAGCTACACAAGTTACTATAGACACCACACGTAAGAGTACTGTGTGAAATTCTAGTTGCCCAATTATAGGAAGGATGTAATTAAGTTGGAAAGGGTGAAAAATAGATTTATCAGGATGTTACCTAAGCTTGAGTTATAGGGAGAGGTCGGACAGGTTGAGGCTTTTTCCATTGGAGCATATTGAAGGGTGACCTTATTGAGGTGTTCACCATCATGAGAGGCATGGATAAGGTGAATGCTCACAGTCTTTTTCCCAGGATAGAGGATTTAAAAACATAGGCTTGAGGTGAGAGGGAAGAGATGGATCTCAGGGGAATCTTTTTCACTCAGAACGTAGGCCGTATCTGGAATGAGCTGTCAAAGGAAGCAACAGAAGCAGATAGAATTACAACTTTTAAAAGACACTTGGGCAGATACAGTATATGGATAAGCTTAGAGGAATAAAGGCCAAATGTATGTAAATGAGATCAGCCTAATATGCCAATTTGCTTGGCATGGACAAGGTTTCCGTTGTACACCTATGTCTATCCAGTCTCTCCTCAAAACTGGGAAACTCCATTCCAGGCATCATCATGGAGAACCTCCTCTACTCTCTCTCCTGTACAATTACATTCTTCCTATAGTCTTGCAACCTGACTCCAGTCAGACCCTAAGCGATATTGTATAAAGTTGTCCCGAGATGTCCCTGCTCTTATATTCTTGGCCCTGTTAATGGGCAAGAATCTCATGTCTTTTTACCACCATATCTATCTGTGCTACCACCTTTAGGTGGCTTTGGATTTATCCACTGAGGTCCCTTTGTTCCTTAATACTCCCAACTGTTTATACTTTATGTCCTATCCTTACATTAAGCTCCTCCTCCCCAAAATGTATCACACTTTTCAGGATTAAATTCTATCTGCCATTGCTCTAGTCTCATTCTCTAGTCTAACACTACCCTCCTCGCTATCAACACACCACAGATTATAATCAATTTTGTTCACAGATATTAAATAATTACTGTAAACTGTGGGCAGGCTCTCACCAGCAAGTGAAACGTTGATTAGAATGGTATCAGAGTTTAAAGGGGTGAACAAGACATTGAATAATTTTGGTTTAAGTTCCTTAATGTTTTGAAGTTTTAGACCCGTTTTATTTGCTTAAAATGTTAAAAGGAGTTGGAAAGGCAAATAAAGTATTACTTTTGTTGATAGGAAACTATCTTTTAATGCAAAAACTTGTAGAAATCTGGAATTATGGAATGCGGTAGTTGCTGTGTTAATTCAAAATGTCAAAGTCTAATTTATAGGTAAAAATATCAAGCAATATGAACCAAAGATGTAAATGAAGTTGAGGTTCAGACCATCAAGAGTCTGACAGAAAGCTGGAATTTTCAACACCAGCTCCGATGTTCTTTCCTATAATCCCAGGAAAAATCTAGATGGTGTTTCCACTCTAGCAAATGGCCATAGAAACAAGACTTTAAAAAATGCAGTCAGAATACCTGACATCAATGTTCGTTAAATTCCAGACATGCTTTAATACAATTTAAAATCTTACACAGATTACATTACTCCAAAATAAAACTAAATAGAATTTTCCCACATATCTCTCCTATATGTGATAAATGCCTGCATCTAGAGGCCAATTTAACACATACCTTTGCAAATTGTATACAAATTAAAAATTACTGGACTGATATTTTTCAAATAATTTCTGAAGTTGTTAATACCAAATTGGCTCCAGACACAAAATTAATAATACTTGGGATATCAGAACAAAGTTTAACACTCACAACAAGCCAAAGAAACTTCCTTGACTACAGTATAATAACTGGGAATAAATTAATATTAAAATTCTGGATAAAATGTGGATTGTGGAAATGTCGGAGACCCTACATCTAGAAAGAATTAGACTTGTCTTAATGGACAAGCAAGAACTTTTTGTTAAAATATGGGCTCCATTCATTGCCTATTTGAAGGGATAGAGTGGCCCAGCGCGAAAGCCCGACTGAAGCTTGAACTCAGGATTAGATGTAATTATATTTCATAACCTACGAACTTATCTCCTATGACGTATTATAAGTAATTCATTCCACCTCTTTTTCTTTTTTGATATTGTAATTCTTCTTTCTCTCTATTTTTCTTTTTCTATCTATATAAAAAAAAACACTAGAAGCAGAATTAACTGACAATTGACAAATTTAATAATGTATGAGTGATTGATGTATATGAAAAGTTTTTTCTTCTCCTATTATAATATGTTACTCTACATTATAATATGTTTGCTTCTAATAAAAATGTATATCATAAGAATACCTGACATCTGCGCCTTTGTAACCTATCCAGTATAGCTACGAATGGCATTTATCCAACAATGTGGAAAACTGCCCAGATATGTCTCATTCACCATAAAGCTGGGCAAATCAATGAGTCCAATTCTCATCCAATTAGTCTACAC
This sequence comes from Malacoraja senta, assembly GCA_038087875.1. NCBI lineage: Eukaryota > Metazoa > Chordata > Chondrichthyes > Rajiformes > Rajidae > Malacoraja > Malacoraja senta. Next base: position 70,851,904 of record CM075977.1, on the reverse strand, counting down.
TCAATCATCAGCAAAGTGGTGGAAGCTGTGGTCAACAATGCTGTCAAACTGCACTTAATCACTAATAAATTAATATGAATGAGATACTCTGTTCAGGTTTCACCAGGATCACTTGATACCATGTCAGCATAGTCTTGGCCTAAATGTGGATCAAAGTGTAGAATTCCAGAGGTGAGGTGAGAGTTACTGCCTTTTGACACCAATGCAACATTTAATTATTTGTGGCATCTACGAGCCCTGGTGAATGTGCATCGAAGGAATAACACCTTAATGATTTGAGTCATACGTTGCACAAAGGAAGGTAGTCGTGATTGATGTTAGACCGTGGGCCGAAGTGCTTTTTCATTTCATTTTGTGACCCACATCCCATATCTACCTGTATTTATAACATATTGTGTAAAAATATTATAGAAATCATATCTGAAACTTGTCAAGAAAAAAACCTGCACATATTTTTAAAATATGGAAAAAAAACTCAAATTTTCCGAGCAGTAATTGTCCAATCAAAGCACGTTTGACATTGAATTGGACACCAATTGACCAATCATGTGCTTTGTTTCAGGCTAGCTAGGCAGGGAGTACACTGGGATCATGGCGCAGAGGAAGGTTAGTGCAAGAGAGGAAGGTTAGTGCAGTTAAAACAACTGTCAGAACAATAATACTAATAACCTCACATGATTATTGTACACTATAATAAACCATGACAGTATGATTGATGATTGCTGTGAACTTTCAGCAAGTTGTCATCTGTTTTTTACAAGGGAATGAACTGCAGATTACTGAGCATGCATACGTTTGAAAGAGTTCAACTTTGAGGAAGACTCTGGATAAGAATACTTTGAATATGCAACTGTACTAAAGTAACAATGTTCTCCAAAAAGGAGACATGATTATTATTGTGAGATTGTAGTGTTTTCTTTCGTACATCGCGTGTACTGGAATACAACACATCTCATCGATTACCGTAGGGATGAGAAAGGTCTACCTGTTCCTTTCAGTTACAGCGAGTGTGGATTGATTTTAATCAACAGGTTCCCGGCAAAGCAGTGAGGAATGATCTCGCTGTACAGAGGGGATACGCCTCACCGTGACCCCAAAATGTACCACGGGTCGTGCTTCATTCTCAGAGATGGGTTGGGAGACAGCCCGAGGTCAGGCGGTGATTGAGGCCGCTAAGACGTAATGAACAGTGTACTTACTCAACCAGATCAAGTCCAGCGATCCGGACACTGGTTCGTGCAAAGTACCTAAAACAAAGTTACTTTCCTCTGGTAGACGCACATTGCTGGAGTAACTCAGCGGGACAGGCAGCATCTCTGGAGAAAAGGAATAGGTGACATTTGGGGTCGAGATCCTTCTTCAGACTGAGAGACACAGATATCTTTAGTTTCTCTCTCCCCTCACTCTCAAACTGAAGGAAAGTCTGGACCCGAAACGTCACCCATCCATTTTCTCCAGAGATGCTGCTTGACCCGCTGAGTTACTCCAGCAAGTGTGTCTACCAGAGGAAAGTAACTGGCAATCAGTGGGGTTCAGTAAACTGGGGAACCACACATTGATTAGGTGGGTTTGGGAGCTGGTGAAACCTGGGACCTCTACGGCAGTCTCACTCACCGTACACCTCCAATCGTACTCTTGCCTGAGTTTCACCTCCTGACCTTGTTCCAAAAGTCACCTCATATTCACCAGCGTCCTCTCCCTGTAGATCACGGATTAAAAGACTGAAATTCCCGTGATGAAATTACCCATCCTGTGTAATTGGCGTAATAATATTCAATGTTCCCATTCGAGTCTCGGCGCTACCACAGAACCCGCTAAATAGACCACCGCACGGAATCCAGCTGCCCAAAGAGTAATATATAGCTACATGTTATTGAGCACAAGAGGGCGCTGTTACTTTTGTCTAATTAGCTTAATTAATTAGTGTGCAACTTTTTGCACTGAGTTATGAATTCCTTCTCAATAATATTTTATCAAAATCTGTGCCAAATTTCAAGTAGATACCAGACTTGGGTCACGAAAGTTAAATTCCAGACACATTTTCGATGTTCGGCCCACGGCCTAGTGAAAAACTTTTATTTGCATGCTATGCAATTAAATCAGATCATACTATACATTAGTACAATCAAGCCATACACGTGTACCTTCCTTTGATACAATGGCATTACCATTTTCATTTTTCCGAGAATCATCCTTGACCAGTAACTCAACTGGACTAGCCAGATAAATACATGAGCAGATCTGAGGGTATGTATCGTCTGGCAAGTGACTCATGTCTTGACAGTCCAAGTCATTTCCATTATCTACTCGGCACAAGTCAACAGCATATAATCTGATTCACACTTTTAAAAATTAGATATGTTTTTCTAATCTTCTTGTTTATGTCAGACTATATTTTAAACTTTCCTAATGACTTTCTAGAGTAGCTTTATTGTTTTGGTTAAATTTTAAATTCTCTATTTGTCTGCGGGACACATGAATGTAAGATAATAAGAAAACAATAACATAAGAAATAGTTATAGGATTCGGCCAGTATACCCTTCATGTCTGCCCTACAAATTAACGTCCATTCCTGATCTTCTCCATTAACACCATTTTCCTACTTTATCCCCATAATCCCTAGATTCCTTCAATATACAGAAACCTATTGATTTCTGTCTAGAATGAAATCAATGATTGAAACTCCTCAGCTGTCCGGGTTAGAGAATTCCATGATTAACTAGCATCAGAGTAAAGATATTTTCCCTCTTCAGCTTGGAGAAACCTATGGAGCCCTTGAATAACAATGTATCAATCAGGTCATTTCTCATTCTTCTAATCTCTAGAGAATAGAGACCAAGCCTCCTCAATCTCTCTTCGTATGACAGACCCATTGTCCCAGGAATCCGTCTGGTGAATCTTGTTTACTGATTTATTCTCTGATGAAAGTTAAGAATACGACAGCATGGTGGCACAGCAGTAGAATTGCTGCCTTAGCGCTTGCAGTGCTGGAGACCTGGGTTCGATCCCGACCACGGGTGCTGTCTGTACAGAGTTTGTACGTCCTCCCCATGATTGCATGGGTTTTCTCCGAGATCTTCGTGTCCTCCCACACTCCAAAGACGTACAGGTATGTAGGTTAATTGGCTTGGTGTAAATGTAAATTGTCCCTAGTGTGTGTAGGATAGTGTTAATGTGCGGGAATCGCTGGTCGTTACCGACTCAGTGGGACAAAGGGCCTGTTTCCGCGCAGCATCTCTAAACTAACTAAACTAAATGTATTGTGATCCTATCTGCTGATCTATTATTGTTTCAGTCTAACTATGTCTTCCCAGCACTAAGAGGTAGAAAAATAGTAGATGAGATGCAACAAAAGGAGGTAGTTATAATGTGTACAAAGGGAGGAAAAAAGGTAGAGAGGTAAAGATTTTGAGAGCCAATTTATGAACATAGGATCTTGCAAGGTACTGTAAATGCACGGCTACCAGTGGTGTACAAACTAAATTTAAGGATGTCAATAGGGACAGAATTGTTGGAGTCTAGATATCTCAGGGATTTATAGAGTTTAGGGAGATTACTAATAAAGATAGAGAAAAACTTTGGAATTTAACCTAAACACCATTCTAGGCATGTGAGAGATCTCTGATCCTTAATAGGCTGTGTGCTGGGGTGCTTTTTCGTTTGTGACCCAAATCACGTAACTGCCTGAATTTTTAACATATTGTGTAAAAATATTATATAAATCATTCTTGAAACACGTCAAGAACAAAACCTGCACATATTTTTAAAATATGAGAAAACCCTCAAATTTTCCGAGTAGTAATTGTCCAATCAAAGCATGTTTGACATTTCATCGGACGCCAATTGACCAATCACGCACTTTGTTTCATGGTAGCTAGGCAACGAGCACTCTGGGATCATGGCTGCCTCCTAATTACATCAAAACAATAGCATGGTTTTGAAGGAATAAAGGTAATGCTAACCTTGCTGATAATTTTGTTTTACAATTGATTTATCTTTGTAAAGTTATGATGTGAACTGTTAAATAAAAATGATAAATAATAATGTAGAGCTACGGTTAGGATTAGGGTCAGTCAGTCAGTCGATCGGGCTGTCGGCCCACCGGTGAGTGCTGTGAAGGATCAGTCGGGCTGTCGGCCTGCCGGTGCTGCAGCGAGAGTGGGCGGACTGACGAACCCGACACTATGGGGGTGCTGAAGGATTCCCGGGTGGCGTGCTCCCCACCATCATCACCATGATGATCCAAGGGCATGCTGGCTGAGGTGGACAAGCTGAGTGGCCACACTTACGGAGCCTGCAGCCGGTCCCAAAGCGGCTCCAGCTCCAGCCGTGGGCAGCTCTGGAAGGGGGGTGAGTTAGGGTTAAGGTTAGGCATTATCCTCTCAGTAGAAGATGCCTTAGCCTTCCCCCAGCCTGGCACTGCCCCAGTCCCACTACTGCCGTGACCCCCACTCTGCACACTGGCAGTCAGTGGGGTTCAGTAAATGGGGGAACCCACAGGAACTGCCCTCACCCATTAATTAGGCGGGTCCAGGAGCATATATATATGCTAGACTAAGTGGGACCCGTTGGTCCCCCAATGCAATATTCCACCTCTCCACCAATTCCAATATTGGTGGCCAGTGGGGGGGGGGGGGGGGGGGCTTTCTGGAGCGCTTGTATGAGTGTTGTGGGTTGAAGGGACTGGTTTCCTTCAGTATGGACATTGTGGGCCGAATGGATTCTTGGGCTGGCGGCTCAGTCACTCAAGCCTGTTGTGCTGGCAGCTCACTCATTCACGGCTGGTGGGCTGGCAGTTGACTCACGGCTATTCCTTGAAATTCCATTTCAAGCAGGGTGTAAGGCCACCAAATTCAAGTGCAGTTTCTTACCACTTCTAGCAGGGTGCAAGGCCACCAAATTCAAGTGCAGTTTCTTACCACTTCAAGCAGGGTGCAAGGCCACCAAATTCAAGTGCAGTTTCATACCATTTCAAGCAGGGTGCAAGGCCACTAAAGACAGCGAGTCGTGACCTCTTCCTCCTCCATCATGCAGAGACTGAGCTACGCCCACATTTCTGGGTTTTATAGTCCCTCCCACCAGAAGCGGCGTGGCCTTCATGGCGTGATTGACAGGAGAGAGAATCTCAACATTTTTAAAACACTAATAACTCTTTTATTTTTCATCGATGGGAAAAATCCTTGGCACCTGATGAGCGGAGGGGGACTTTGAGTAAGATGGCCAAAATTGGACACCGAATAGTGGAGAGTGAAGACGACCTCCTTTGATCTCCTTCAACCTCCCTTCGACTATGTTGAAGACTATCTACGACTACCCTCGATTACCTACAAATAACATGCCAACCTACTACGACCTACTACGCCTAAACCTACGAGTAAAAAAAGTATTGATTTTTTTCCATGGCCCATTTTTTTTACTCGCGGGCATTTTTTATCATGTTGAAAAATATGCCGCGACCTAGCTGAGGCCTCGAGTACGCGGGAACTACTCACGAGCATGAAGAAGAGTTACAAAGACCTCCTAGGACCTCGTGTCGACCATGCTGTGAGTACGAGTCGAGGGCAAACTCTTCTAAACTCACCAATTAGGTCACCGCAGTGGGACAGGCCCTTAATATGAGCATTGAACACTAGATGGCACTTACTTTTTCGATCTCATTTTCTAATTCGCTTAATTAATTAATGTTCAACTTTTGGCACTGACGAGTTATGACTTCCTTCTCAATTATATTGTATCTAAATCTGTGCCAAATTTCAAGTAGATCCCAGAGATGGGTCACGAAAGTCAAATTCTAGACACATATTTGATGCTCGGCCCACAGCCCATAAGTGAGAAGCAGACAAGGCCAACTACTGCCATTTTATCCTGATCTTAATTTACCAGACCTGGTTTATGGAGGTTCTGATGGGAAGACAGGTATGAGTTCCCTGTGGATTTACCTCTGATTCACTGTTTTCCTCTGTTACTTTGGATAACAGGTGGAGAATAAGACTACCAGTTCAATATGAAACAACTTTGCTTAGTTTTTATAGTTGGAAATATATTTTCCATTACGATCTAAGCCTATGTATTTTGCATAGCTAAAAAAATATTTTTTAAAGATTATTTAAAATTTTCTAATTGATACACCAAGGCATGTATGGAAGATGTTGTGGCAATGATGGCTTTAGATATTACTGCTCGACATTATGATTTATTTGCTATATCATTCTTGCTACCAAAAGCCTTATCTCAGTCGTTTTAATGTACTAAATTAACATATTTTGTTTAATTTACAACGAGATGGCTGAAGTTGCTCAAAGCAACACATTTTTCTGTTGTAATATAAATGACATAATGTCATCAGCTTGATAGTAAACAACCTCGCTGTTTTTAATGCTTACCTTTAAAAATGCATTATTATAAGAATACCCAGAAAGGTTCTCATCAAGATTGTTCATTGCTTTCTTTGGCTAGCAATAATGAGTACACATTAACTGCTTTATGTAATTTTATCCATTTAATTCCATCATAATTTATCTAAGCTTTGTTAAATCTAATAGTGAGATTGACATTGAGAATATTAATTACAGAATGTTCAAAGGTTGAACTGAAATTAATTTAATGCCAACTTTCTAATATAAATTCCTATTTGAAAATATTTTCATTATTAGCTTTTTTTAATTCTTGATGGATTTTGTAATATCTTGATCTTCTTAGTTTAATTCTTTCTAAATGCTGGAACCAGTATGAATCCCAGTTTCCTACTCTAGCAATAAACATTAATAGAATTGCATCTGAGTTTCTTATAATATGCCAACTCAAATTCAGTCCATAAAGACAATTAAAATATCTCATTGTAGTGCCTATTAAAGTTCCAATTTGAAACAATCCTAACAGGTCTAACTAATCCCACATTCACCATACAAAGTAGATCGTCGTTTTTTTAATCGTTTACCTGACCATCGTTTTCTTTGACGGCACTGGGCCTGTACTCGCAGGAGTTTAAAAGAATGAGGGGGGATCTCATTGAAACGTACAGAATAGTGAAAGGCTTGGTTAGAGTGGATGTGGAGAGGATGTTTCCGCTAGTGGGAGGTTCTAGGACTAGATGTCATAGCATCAGAATTAAAGGATGTTCTTCTTGGAAGGAAATTAGGAGGAATTTCTTTAGTCAGAGGGGAGTGAATGTGTGGAATTCTTTGCCACAGAAGGCTGTGGAGGCCAAGTCAATGGATGTATTTAAGGCAGAGATAGATAGATTCTTGATTAGTACAGGTGTCAGAGGTTATGGGGAGAAGGCAGGAAAATGGGGTTCGGAGGGAGAGATAGATCAGCCATAATTGGATTGGGGAGTAGACTTGATGGGCCGAATGGCCTAATTTTGCTCCTATCTCATAATCTTATGGTACAATTTCAGTAATGTAGTGAATAAGGAAAAAAGTGATAACATTTAGAAACTGTGCTCAATACATTATTACTATTGAACTGGATTATGTTAGGAGCCATATGTTGCAAGTGCTTAGGTAGACCTCTGTTCATTCCAGAGAAATGGTTAGCTATGGAACTAGCATATTGTTTGGCTGCAAATGCTATCACTGCCATGATCCAAAAATCCTTAGATTCTGGAGGATCAGTAGAGGATTGGAAAATTGTTAATGTAATAACCTTATTCAAAAAGGTTGGGAGACAAAACAATGCCAACAATTAGTTAGTTAGCTTGATTTTTGATTATTGGAAAAATGTAATTATAAATTAATAACAGAGCATTTAGAAAGTCAAAATCTGATCAAACAGCATCAGCACAACTACATGAAGGGGAAATAATGCTCCACATAATTTATTAGAACTTTGAGGAAGTATCAACCAGACTGAATATAGGAGAACAAGGAATTGCAATATATTTGATCTTCAAAATGCATTTGACAAAATACTCAATAATGGTTTGCTTTGCAATAAAAAAGCTTGTGGTATTGGAGATAATACTATTGGCATGGATAGAAAACTGGTTAACCAGCGGGTAGTCATAAGGATAGGGGTAATTTTTCAACTATTTACAATCAATAGGGGTGCTTCAGAGATCAATACTGGATCACAGCTTTTTTACAGAATCTACTGTATGAGGACTTAAGAAAGGAAGTGAATTTAGTGTAGCCAGATTTGCAGATGATGCAAAAGTAAGTGGAAAAGCAAGTTGTGGCAAAGATACACGCAGTTTACACAGGGATATTGATAGGTTCGGCGACTGGGCCAAAAAATGGCAAAGAGAGCACGACGTGAGAGTAAGTGAAGCTGTTCACTTTGAAAAGAAGAAGAATAAAACATATTGCTTTCTAATGGAGAAAGCCTGCCGAAAACTACTGCACAAATGAATTTGATGGTTCGTATTTGTGAAAGACAGAAAGCTAGCAATCGGCAATCAGAAAGCTAATGGAATGCTAGCCTTTATCTCAAGGTATCAAAGTAAGTGAGTTTTATTGCAACTATATTAAGCACAAATTAGACCACATTAATAAAAAACTGTGAATAGTTTTGGTCCCGATTAAAGGAAAGATGCATTAGTATTGAACAGTTTCCCTTGAATGATCCCAAATCTGCAGGCAATATCTGAGGAGGAAAGGTTGAGGAGGTTGATCTGTAGTTATTGAGGTTTAGAAGAGAGGCAATCTTATTGAAATATTTATCATTCTTAGGTCAGAGGTTCTTTTGAGGTACTCTAACCTGAAATGATAACACTGTCTCTCCTCCTAACTGCTGAGTATTTCCAGCATTTTCTGCTTTTGTTTAAGATTCTTAGAGAGATTGAGAGTGCTAATGTTGCAATTGCAGGAGAGTCTTGGACCAAAAGGCACAGTCTCAGAATAATGGGGCATCCATTTAAGAATGAATTGAGGAAGGATTTCTATTCTCAAAGGATTATGAGTCCTTGGGCCGGAAAGTGGTGGAAGTGAAATCCTTTGAATATATTCAAACTGAGCTTGATTTTTGTGCAGAAGGGAATCAAGGGGTTTTGGGAAAGCTGAGGCTAGTGGATGAGGAAAGTTGGATGAGCCTTGAAATAATTGAAGAGCAGAGCAGGCTCAAGGGGCTGAATCAAATATGCCTGTTCTTAATTCTTATAATCTTATGATCCAGATCTTAATTCAAGAGTTGACTGCCAGAAGTGAAGAAGTTGCCTTGTCATTCTGCAACGACCGAGTGAATATGTCACCACAGCGCTCTCACAAAGTTAAGGTTAATGGGAATCAAAGTAAAAACTCTCTAACGTCTGGACGAATTTCTGATTCAAAAGAAAATAGATGTAGTTGTCAGAAGCCACATTTTCTCGGCTCCTATGCCATCACAGTAAAGTATCTCAGATCAAATCTTGACCCCATCATCTTAAGCTGCTTTAACAATAATATTCACTACATCGCAAGTTCATGAATGGAGCAGTTCAGTTCCATTCACAACATCTCTAATAACACCACTTGCAGCAGATACAGAACAGGGATGTTTTGCAGAAACGATACGGCAGATGCTGAGTTACACTGAAGATAGACACAAAATGCTGGAGTAACTCAGTGGGACAGGCACCATCTCTGGAGAGAAAGAATTGGTGACATTTTAGGTCGAGACCCTTCTTCAGACTGAGAGTCAGGTGAGAGAGAGACATAACGATATGGAAGGGTAAGGTGTGAAAGCAGAGATCAAAAGGGACGATAATCAAGGAAATGTAGAATTTCTTGCAAATAGAATTGCCAGAAAATGAGCATCCCAAGCAGAAAACACATATTTAGCTCTCCTTGATTTTCAATAGCAGCATTATAGTCCTCGCCATCAACACCATTAGGATCACTAGAAAACAAAAGTTTAATTGGATCAGCCACATAAACACAACAGAGTCTGACAAAGAATAAGTACCATGTGATGAATGGTTCCACCAGACTGCTGCATATCTTTTTGGATGAGGAGATCAAGTGTAGTTTGTTCACATCTGCTGATGTGACAAAACTGGATTGCAGTGTGGGCTGTGAGGAGGATGCTGAGAAGCTTCATGGCAATTTCCACAGGTTAAGTGGATGAATACAGTCAAAGCAGAGGGAATAAAATATGGAAAATGTGGCATCATACATTTCATAGTAAAAATAGAAAGGCAAGGTACTTTTTCAAGTCGAGAGTTGGAAAGATGTTGGTTTTCAGGGGGATCTGGATGTACTAATCCTTAAATCTCTCAAAATTTAATATGCAGGTATGCAGGGAATTTGTAAGGCAAATGTTATGTGGCTTTATTGCAAGATAATTTGAATGGAGGAGTTATAACAGCTTGTTACAATTATCTAGGGCACTGATGAGTATAGAAGTTGGGAGGTCATGTTGCTGTTATATAAGACGTTGGTGAGGTAGCATTTACAGTATTGTGTTCCGTTCTGGGCACCATCTTATAGGAAAGATGTTGTCAAGCTGGAAAGGGTACAGAGAAGATTTACGAGGATGTTGCCAGGACTCGAAGGTCTGAGCTATGGGGAAAGATTGAGCAGGCTGGGACTCTATCCCTTGGAGCGTAGGAGGATGAGGGTGATCTTATAGGTGTATAAAATCATGAGAATAGATACATAGACAATAGGTGCAGGCCATTATAAGGGGTGATCTTATAGAGGTGTATAAAATCATGAGAGGAGTAGAACAGGAGTCTCTTGCCCAGAATAGGGGAATAGAGAAACAATGGACGTAGGTTGAAGGTAAAGGGGAAAAGATGTAATAGGTATCTAAGTGGTAACTTTTTCACACAAAGGGTGGTGGGTGTATGGAATAGCTGCCAGAGGTGGTAGTTAAGGCAGGGCCCATTGCAACATTTACGAAACACTTAGACAGGTACATGGAGAAGACAGATTTAGAGGGATGTGTGCCAAATGCAGGCAGATGGGACTAGTGTATATGGGATAAGTTGGTTGGTGTGGACAAATTGGGACAAAGGGCTTGTTTCCACACTGTATGACTCTAGACAAAACTACATTAGAAATATTCTGTCCAGAACTGGCCCCTCCACCCAAGGAAAGATTAAACCAACTGGGTGTATACAGGGTAATCACAGGGATCATGATTCTCTTGGCTAGGTCTCCAGAATCAAGAATCAGCTACCCAAAATAAGAGATCTGCCATTCTGGACAGTGAAAAGAAGACGTCAGGAAAGAAGATCAGGAAGGGGTGAACCTTTGGAATTTTTCTTCCAAGAGAGCAATGGACCCTCAATCTTGGATACGTTCAAGAAATAGTTTGATGGATATTTAATTACTATGAGAATCAAGGAATATGTGATGCTATGATTTTACTGAATGGTAAAACTGTCATGAGGGATTGTATGTCCCAAACCTGTTTTATTTCTGTTTTGTTTAATACATTTCAAATCAAAGTGGGATGAAGTGACTTCCACATCTGGATAGGTGATGTTCAGCAGACGAACTTCAATCCAGATCAGATCAGCTTGCATGATTGACTGATAACTGGACAGCCTGATAACTGGAGCACCATGACTTCAATAGTAATTCCCTGTCCCACATCTGCCACTAACAGGAGCAAAGAGTGTATTATCTCCAAACTCTCCAACTACTCACAAACTATTCTACACAGTAGCACTGCATATAGTGGCGATGCTTCACAACTCCAGCAATCTGGGTCGATCTTGACTTCCAGTGCTATCCTTTAGGAGGATGCACGTTCTCTCTGTGTAACTGAGTTTCCTTTGCTCCAGTTCCTCACCACATCTCAGAGACAGATGCTTGATTAGTTCATTGGTATCAAAAATTACCTCTTGTGTTGGTGTAGGACAATCAGACTAGAGTTGATGGGCATGTGGGGCAGAATAGATTACAGGAAAATAAGTAGAGAAATGGGATGGATGGCTTAGAATCTTGAGCCAAATGACCAATATCGTAAGAAAAAATTGAGAAAAGTATAGGAAATGTTCTAACTTGGGTGTATGCTGACTGCTACTGAATGGTAAAACAATTATTTCTCATTGTGAATGGTATCAACACAAGGACCACAGTGGTTCACAAACACTTTCTTCGTGAACCATTGTGGTCCTGGTATTGAAACCATTCACAATGAGAGATACATTTTTTACCATTCAGTGGTAGTCAACGTACGCCCAAGTTAGAACATTTCCCATACAAAACATCACCCATTCCTTTTCTCCAGAGATGCTGCCTGTCCCGCTGAGTTACTCCAGCTTTTTGTATCTATCTTGGTTTAATCCAGCATCTGCAGTTCCTTCTTACACAAACTAGGAATAGGTGATTACTGCATCATTGTCCGCAACTATGGTAGTAATGGAAAAATTGCGTGGATTCTTTGAACAGCTTGTATTGGAGCCTACCAGGGAGAAGGCAATTCTGGATTTAGTGTTATGTAATGAACCGGATTTGATAAAGGACCTCGAGGTTAATGAGCCATTAGGAGGCAGTGACCATAACATGGTCAGGTTTAATAGTAAGATTAAACGAGAACTTACCAGTTTGAAGTTTGATCTTTATTTTATGAGGAGTAACATTGAGGGATTACGTGAAGAAGACCCCGTCCAGCCGCACACGCGTCAATCTTCAAAGCAGCGGAGTGAAAATCACAGACGATAATTACTGACGTATGATAGTAAGATGCATAAAGACTAGAACTACCAGCTCGATCCTTTTATGAGGGTGGGAGCGGAGGGCACGTAATCCCTCAACGTTACTCCTCATAAAATAAAGATCAAACTTCAAACTAGTAAGTTCTCGTTTAATCTTACTATTTTACTTCGGAGTAACGTGAGTGACTACGTGAAGATTTCAAAGCTCTGTGATTTCACACCGTGGATTAAAATCCAGGTGCTCACTGCACTGATTGACTCTATTGAGTAAGCACAATCAACAATGCATAACCACAACATTAAATGTAATCAGTTAATGGTTTTATTTATTTTAACAAATTAACCCATTTATCATAATGGGGGATTTAATACTGAACCCAGCACGGCATCACCAAACACCCCGGGATCTTTAATCTCCTTATGGTAATACTTGTGAAACATTTGTTCACTTGCCCATCCTGCGGCCGCGAGGATGAGGTCTATTGGAACGTCTGAATCCCTGGCCGATGTTGATGCCGCCCTGGTGGAATGAGATTTTAATTTATCAGCATCAATACCTGAATAAATCAACACCTGTTTCAACCGTCTTGAAATTGCCTGTGTTGACACTTTCTTATGAGGACTTTAATGACTAATAAAAATGCTAATTCTGTGCCTCTTAAGATTCTGTTTGTTTCCATGTAACATCTTACATATGTTACTACACATAGCCATGGATCCGTAGGATATGCTGAAAACTCCAACTTACATCCCGTGAACCCAGGTCTACTTTGCTTCAGTAAATCATAGACATAGAATGTAACGGCATCTGCCCCTACTTTCATTCTGTCAATTTAATTTCTGTAATGTTTGAACTCTCTGAGCTGAAACTAATGCCATCAGCATAACCAATTTCATGGTGATTTCGGCTAATGACAGAGTTTCAATAGGATTCCAATCCCTCAGCAGCATCAGTACATCTTTTACATTACAGATTTCTGTATACCTAGGTCTAGGAGGATTGGAATTGAAAATTCCATTCATAAATCTACAGACCCAAGGATGTGATCCTATTGGATTTTGTTCTGATTCACTGCTTAATATGCAGAGAGTGCACTTTGTGCAGTATTGTTTGCACTATAACTTAATTTTAATTCGTAGTAAAGAGTTGAAAGAAACTCTAATACATCTGAAATTTCTGCTGTGTTATATGCAATATTCTTTCCTGAACAAAACACCTCCCATTTCTTTATATAAGAAATGTACTGCTTCTGGGTACTATTCCTCCAGGCTGCTGCTATAACATCCACCGTACGGTCTGATAATCCTCTTCCAAGATATGGCCTTTTCAGAATCTGCAAATCAACAAACCAATACGATCATGTAAAGGATGTGGTTCATTAGTTACAGGGTTTACAAGCAGTTTCACCTGCTTTGGAATAACCATAAGGGGTTCTTTGATTATGTTTAACACCAGTGGATACCATAGCTGTGTAGGCCAATCTGGTACCACCAAAATCCCCGAGGCTGAGTCCTGTTTAATTTTCTGTATGCATCTATTGATTAAACAAAATGGAGGAAATGCATACAGAAACATATCACCCCAATGTAGCGAGAAAACATCTACCGCTACTGCACCATGATCAGGTTCCCATGACACATACTTAGGCAATTGGTGGTTTAGTCTTGATGCAAACAAATCAATCTCTGGCATTCCAAATCGTGTTACAATTTGTTTAAATATTTCCTGATGTAACATCCATTCTGTATTATCATTAAATTTACGTGATCTTTTGTCTGCAATTGTGTTAAATTTTCCTGGTAAATATATTGCTGACAGACAGATTTTCCTGACAATACACCAGGTCCAAATTTCATTTGCCAATCTATCACATGATTCTGATTTGATACCACCCATGTGATTTATGTATGCTACAGCTGTAGTATTGTCAACCTGTACCTGAACATGCACATTTCCCATATTAGTGCAATAAGCTTTAAGGCCATAAAATGCTCCTAACAGCTCTAGGTAATTTATTCCTTAATTTTCATGCAAAGGTACTTCATCCACATTCCACCTACCTCCACAGCTGGAAATCATGTTAGTTGTGCCCATCCAAGAGCACTTACATCAGTCTGTAGAATGACGGAAGGTGTTTCTACCAGAAACTTTTCTGGAACCATTAGAGACATTGTTGATCCACCATTCTATTTCTGTAATGGATCCAATTGTCAATTTCATGGGCCTGTCAAAATGCCCTGTATTCATTTTTAATGCTTGTACCTTAGCCCTCTGCAAACATTGACAATGCAATGGTCCAAACCTGACAGCTGGAAACCCAGCAATTAATTTGCCCAGCAAGCTTGCCACTTCTCTAATTGAAGGCTTGTCCTCGTTTATGAGTTTAGTGCAACCTTCAATTAACTGCAGCCTTTTCTCTTTTGGCAAGGTGATTACCATGTGTTCAGAGTTAATTGTGAACCCTAGGTAATTTTACTTCGGAGTCACGTGAGTGACTACGTGAAGAACCCCGCCAGTGCACCTGCGCGTCATTACGTCAGACGCCTTGACGCAAACGGACGCGAGGAGCAGAGCTCCTACAGTGCTTTGTAGTTTTTCAACTACAAGGTAAGTAGAAACTTTTTTCATGTTTTCCAGGTCCGTTTACTGTGGGTCTATGGGGATTTTTTCCACAGACGCCATGGAAAAAACGGACAGGGGGAAGAGGCGAGCGACACAGCCGACAGAAGTCGGGAAAGTCAGGAGTCTGCGGTTAGAGACCAACCGCCTCTAAACCCCGGTACAGTCGCCAGCGGTGAGCATAGCGACTGTGGACCTGGGGCTGGTGAAAACACAGTCAGCGCCTGTCGGGCAAAAGACAAAGTTTAAATCCCAACGGCCCACGGAGGGAGTCCCAGGCAATGGAAGTAGCTCCAGGGCTAGATACTGCTTTCGAGCGTATTGCCCAAATAGAAAGCCTTTTACACAGGCTGTTGGAGCAAAGTTCACTCAGGGAGGAGTGTACTGAAAGCCAAGCTGCTGTAAACAGCTCAAACAGCTCCTGGTACAGGGCTAGATACTGCTTTCGAGCGTATTGCCCAAATAGAAAGCCTTTTTCACAGGCTGTTGGAGCAAAGTTCACTCAGGAAGGAGTGTACTGTAATCCAAGCTGCAGGAGCAGCTTAACAGCACCTGGCTCAGGGCTGATGGAATGCACCCTCAGGAATGAGGAGCGTGCTACGGGTCGTGAGATTTCAGACCCCGACTATGACGGTGAGGCTGTAAAAGGCGATGAACGGCAGCTGCCAGATGTTCCACCCCTGGCAGTAGGATTCGCTGCCCCGTCAGGGTCAGGAGAGCCATTAGGAGAAGAACTGGCCTCCTTAATAAATTACTTGGTTTACCATTAGCTGGAACAGCAGGAGATGGATGAGACTGCAAGAAAGCAGGAGACCCCAAGTAACTGTGGGTTACTGAAAGCAGCAGCAGTGAACCAAATTATCTGGAATCAATTGCAGAGAATATTAAAGCTGCTGGGTTCTGGAATAACTGCTTTTACCAGAATAGCAGGTAACAACCAAAAGATGATGAAGTTGCATCAGCAAGCACTGGGGTTGCTATGCAGCACCCACTTCGAGATCAATTATCTGAGGAAAGTGCTATACGGCCTACTATGAATCCGAAATTCGCAGCACTCTGCAAACCAAGTAATATACAATTACCCAACTTACTCTTTGGAGAGGATCTCGGGAGACGTATTAAAGAGTTGGAAGATGAAGCGAAAACAGGATTGATAAATACATCAATGGTTGCAAAGTCTGTAAAGAGGAAGTATCCTTTCAGACGTCATACGGATCCTAGACCAGGGCCAAGTCGCTCATCAACGCAGGGACGTAACTGGCGGCCTGCAGCGGGAGTAAGGACCAGTGGTGGTGCTTCCGGGAGAATCCAGGGACCTCAGAATACTCAAATGACTCAAGAGGTAGGTGGACCTGGTTCTCAGGGGAACATACTAACTGGATTAAGTCCAAAAGTTGAAGGCAGATTACGTCTCTTCTATAAACATTGGAAGAAGATTACTTCAGATGTGGTAATTCTGAATAATATACAAGGATTTCGAATTGAATTCAATCCAAATTATGATTTGCCTGTCCAGCATGTTCCTAGCAGAACTCTCCACTTTGCGAAGTAATGGAGGTTCAAGTTGCGCTTCAAAACCCTATATATAAAAGGTGTTATTAAAGAATCAGTCTAGCAAATTCACCAATTTGGGTCAAATATATTCCCTCGATCAGAAAAGGATGGAAGATGTAGGATTATTATAGACTTGACAAGTCTGAATCCTTTTGTTCAGTGTCTGTTCACTTGCAAGATATGAAGTATTTTAAATTTACATGGATGAACCAATTAGGGCAGTTCAAAGCTCTGCCTAAAGAGTTAACGTTCCCTCCCAGAATATTCATAAAAATCAATTCTGGGGTTGCTGAGAGCCAGGGGCATGTACTAATGGCATACCTGGATGATGTCCTGATTATAGGAAGGACAAAACAGTCAACAGAAGCATCGGTTGCAGTAATAAAATCAAACTTTTGAAAGTTTGGGGGTTTCTAAATTCATCCAAAGAAATCAAGGTTAAAAACATGTACCTCGATTAATTATTTGGGGTTCACAATTGATTTAGCCCAAATGCAAATTACTTTGCCCAGTGAAAAAAGGGTGGAGTTGATTAAAGATTGCAGTAATCTGTTAAACGAGCAAAAACCTCTAATCAGACAGGTGGCTCGAGTACTGGGAAAATTAGTAGATTCCCAGCAGTCCAGTATGGACCATTACATTATCAACAGCTGCAGAGAATTAAAGAACAGGCACTGAGAGTAAATGCTGGTCATTTTGATAGAACCATGCAAGTAACAACAAATGCTGTTTCTAAGCTGCAGTGGTGGATTCTACATGTCTCAAGCAGTTCAGGCAAAGTGCTGATTGAACGAACTTCCATGATATTACAAACTGATGCCAGTGCACTAGGATGGGGTGCAACTGACTTAACATGGAGCTGCGGAGGCAGATGGAATCAGGAAAAGTTAGTGTTACTGCAGACATGGGAAATTACCTATTTGGAGCTTTTAGGAGGTTTCTATGGACTCCAAGCTTATGGTTCTAACACAACTAAAAGGAAGGTTCAAGTTCAAATTAATAAACACAACAGCAGTTGCCTATATTAATGATATGGGTGGAATTAAGTCGGTGTCATGTGACAAAATGGTTAAATCAACTTGGGTCTTGGTGTATTGAAAAGAACATTTGGATTTCAGCTATCTATCTACCAGGTAGAATGAACACGATAGCAGACACCAGGTCACGAAAAGTTCCATGATAATAAAGAATGGATGTTGAATCAAGAGGTATTCAATGATATAGTAATCAGATTTGGAATGACCGACATCGACTTGAATCATCAGCTATCGAGATATGTCTCATGGAAACCAGATCCAGGAGCAGTGGCGATTGATGCTTTCTCGCTACATTGGGGTGGTATGTTTTCATATATATTTCCACCTTTCTGCCTCATAAGCCAATGTTTGCTTAAAATCAGGCAAGATGCTGCTTCAAGGGTATTGGTAGTACCAGATTGGCCTACACAGCCATGGTATCTGTTGATATTAGAATTAACAACACAAATGTTGATGAAAGTCCCAAAAAGGAGTA
This sequence comes from Malacoraja senta, assembly GCA_038087875.1. Classification (NCBI taxonomy): domain Eukaryota; kingdom Metazoa; phylum Chordata; class Chondrichthyes; order Rajiformes; family Rajidae; genus Malacoraja; species Malacoraja senta. Next base: position 70,833,632 of record CM075977.1, on the reverse strand, counting down.
ATTTATTGCTGCACCCTGTAACAGGGTAACAACATCCATTATATCATCATTTGGATTTGTTGATTTGCAGGTTTTAAGAATGCCTTTTCTGGGACGAGGACTGTCTGAGCATACTGTGGACATGCTTACGGCAGCCGGGAGGAAGAGCACTCAAAAACAGTACCTTTCTTATATTAAGAAATGGGAAGAGTTCTGTGTACAAAAGAATGTGCAATAAAGTACTGCAGATATTTCAAATGTTTAGAATTTCTGTCAAAACTTTATTATGATGAAGGTCTGAGTTGTAGTGCAATTAATTCAGCCAGAAGTGCATTGTCCTCATATTTGGTTCTGGATTCAGATAGAAACTCAATTGGGTCACACCCAATTGTTTCCAGACTAATGAAAGGAATCTTTAATTCCAAACCACCGAAACCTAGGTACGTGACAATCTGGGATGTAAGTGTGGTACTGAAACTACTTCGTGAATGGTCATCAAGTGTGTCTTTACCTTTGGTCAAGCTCAGTATGAAAGTATTCATGTTTATGGCATGAGTGACAGCACAACGAGTGCAAACACTTGGAAAATTAGAAATAGACAGTATGGAAGTAACTGAAGACAAGGTTACATTCTATATCTATGACCTACTAAAGTAAATTAGGCCAGGTGTGACAGGATTTAAAATTATGCTAGCAGCATATCGAAATGATCCATGTCTCTGTATTAAGACATATTTATTACAATACATTGAGGTCACAAAGAATTTGAGAATACGGAAACTGGGTTGTTGATCACACACAAGAAACCACACAAGAGAGTTTCAATACAGACTATTTCCAGATGGATAAAAGAAGTCTTAACAGCTGCTGGTATTAACACTTATGTTTTTACGTCTCACTCGACTAGGGCAGCAGAAACGTCGGCGGTCAGGGCAAAAGACGGCCCCGTCGACCATATCCTCACAGCCGCCTGGTGGTCCAATGAGTTGATGTTTCAACATTTTTACCATCGGCCTATTGTTAATGCGGGGTTGTTTGCAGAAACTATTTTAAGTTCTGTGTAAATTCCTCTGGTTTAAAGGGGATCTGATTCATTTCATTATTGAAATGAATTACTGCATTTGTGGTACAAATGTTATTATGAATGCATGATTGATTATTCTCGTTCCGAGTCAATCTATGCAGTGAGAAGCCGGGATTGATCCACGGCATGAAATCACAAAGCTTTAAAATCTTCACGTAGTCACTCACGTGACTCCGAAGTAAAATAGTAAGATTAAACGAGAACTTACCTAAGTTTGAAGTTTGATCTTTATTTTATGAGGAGTTACGTAGGTGATTACGTGCCCACCACGACCCTACCCTCTATCATAAAGGTCAGATGGAAGTTCTTGTATTACTCGTTTTATTATGAGACTATATTACTTCGGTTGTTGTTTTTTGTGATTTCACACCGCTGCTTTGAAGATTGACGCGGGGTTCTTCACGCAATCACCTACGTAACTCCTCATAAAATAAAGATCAAACTTCAAACTTAGGTAAGTTCTCGTTTAATCTTACTATCAATCTTCTTGCTTGGTAACAATTTTGATTTTTGTAGGTGAATAATGAAACCCATTTTTTCAAATTGTATTTGACTCTAGATACTGACAATTTTGCAGTAGCCAAAGTGTCCCCCACAATCAGAATATCATCTAAATAAGCCATTAATACATGGCCCTCAGCTCTTAGCAGAGCTAAAATTGGTTTGAGTAATTTAGTGAATAATCTTGGTGCTGGTCAGGCCATTGGGCGATGCTTTAAATTGCCATAACTGACTCGTCCATCTAAATTTCAAATATCTTTGATCATTACCATGCATTGCCACAGAATAATATGCATTTTGCAGATCTATGCTTGCCATGTAGCAATTCTTTGTAACCAGCTGAATGGCATTAGTAAATGTTTCCATTTTGAAATGTTTATATTGTACATAAAGGTTAAGATTTGTCAGATCTGACATTATTATACATCCACTATCCTTTTTTGTTCTAGGAAAAATATTTGACACAAACTGATGGTGTTGTTCTACTGACTTTTCTATTACCCCTTTTCCGCATAAAATTTTCAATTCTCCCTTGATCAACTTATTCTCTTCCTTTGAGAAAATCCGTGACCAGTTTGAATTATGCTGAATTGGAGGATCCAAACGTGGAGAGAACTCAATTTTGAATCCTACAATGCTACATAGAATAAATGAATCACTGGTTATTGATTGCCATTCTTTTAGGAAGAATCGTAACCTTACCCCCTATTTGTGAGTGTGAAACATTTGTTGTGTTTCTTACCAGACCAAGCCCCCCTACCTCGGGGTTTGCCACCGGCAATTGTTGTCACCTTCTAGTAGGCACATTGTAACCTCCACGTATCCTCGGTGCAGCACGTCAACGTGTATACGGGAATGATAGGCTTGTTCCTTCTCCAGCACCAGCATTTCACCTGTAGGGATACTGCCTTCGCACCGGTCTGCTCAGCATAGGTGACTTCATTATCATACCACTCATGGTCTTTGAATCTTCATTTAAGTCCTTTAGCTTCTTTGCTAGATTTTCTCCAAAAAGCAGATTGAGGCATTTGTATATTGGATGGTTTGCAGAGCCTGCATACTTAGGATGAATATTTGGTCTTATTGCATTTTTACGAATACAATTTATTTCAAAGTGCGCACTACACATGAGTGCTAAGGCATTTTGTTGTGAATCCGATATAAAATCTTCATCCAATCCCACTGGCAAACGCCGCAATGCCTGACCCCAGCAATTTCAGCACTCGTTGTAATTTCAATTCTTGTGAACGTAAACCAATGCTCAAATAACCCATATCAAGTTATTCACTGCTGGAACTGCTAGCAATTCACAATTTTCCAGGGTCTCATACTTTTTGATAGTCTCATCCATAGTTAATTCCTAGGGCTGATGGGAGAGTAGATAATTTATAGTCATAGCTATTTCCTCTCTCAAAGGTTCCCCTGTTACTCTGGGAACAGCAAACTTTTGTGCCAGCCCTGGAACAATTTAGCTCTGATAATGGGCTCTGGTCCTCATATAAATCATCATCTGAATCTAGATATTCATCTTTATGTTGGGTAATTTCTGGCTCCCCTGTTTCAGGTAAGTCTCTGCCAGATTCCACCTGCGCGGGCTCTCTTGTAGGCCCACGGGTAGGCAGCCCTGTTTCAGGTGCTGCTGGCGCTGGCTCAATTCTAGGCCAACGCCTCATTATTTTTTCTCTTTATTTTGTCGGTGCTGGCACATTTGTCATTGCACGTTTGTGCTGCCTTTGTTCAGGCATTTCTAGTACTGGCTCTCCAATAGGCCAACACATATATTGCCTTTTTTCTGGCATTTTGGGCACTGGCTCTCCTGTAGGCCAACCACTGTAATGTTTCTGCACAGGCATTTCTGATGGCTCTCCTGTAGGCCACCCTTGTGCCTGTCCCATCCAAGGCACCCCCTGTGCTATATCCTCCATTGGCCAACACCGACTTAAATCCTCCTGTGGGGGTTCTTTATAAATCATCTTCCCCATCAGGAGTTCTAAAGTTGCGACCCTTGCAGTGCAATATTCTTTCCTGCCTGAGGAGGGTATACCTCCGGGTCTGACTCATCCGAGTCTACAGGTCGGGCCGACGTTTGTCCAGCCTTGCGCCCCGCCGCCGCCGGTTTAACGGCACACTCGACCGCAACGGGAGTTAATGGCTTCGCTGCCACTGACTCCTCTGACTGACGCCCGCTACCCTTAGGATCTGGGGTTTTACCTGCGGTGCGTCCCTGGCCGCCTCTCCATCCCCTTTCTCCATAAAAAACTTGTGTGGAGCTCCACCAACAAGTCTGAACGGGAAGGAAACGCTCCTGTAAGTGAAAGTGAACCCACTTACCTTCCGACTTTTGCTTTACTTTTGCTTTACTCACCAGTCGGAGGAGCTCCTGCTCCTCCACACATGGTCATGAACGCTATGCGTCTGATCGATATGACGCATGTGCGGCTGGACGGGGTCTTCTTCACGTAGTCACTCACGTGACTCCGAAGTAAAATCTACAATTGGAGAGGGAGAAGAGTAGATCGGAGATGTCAGTGTTGCAGTTGAATAAAGGGGACTATGGGGCCATGAGGGAGGAGCTGGCCAAAGTTGACTGTAAAAATACACTAGCAGGGATGACAGTGGAACAAAAATGGCAGGTGTTTCTAGGAATAATACAGAAGGTGCAGGATCAGTTCATTCCTAGGAGGAAGAAGGATTCTAAGGGGAGAAAGGGACGACCATAGCTGACAAGGGACGTCGGGGACAGTATAAAAATTAAAGCGAAGAAGTACAACGTAGCAAAGATGAGCGGGAAGCAAGAGGATTGGGTAATGTTTAAAGAACAACAGAAGATAACCAAAAAGACAATACGGGGAGAAAAGATGTGGTATGAAGGTAAGCTAGCCAAGAATATAGAGCAGGATAGTGAAAGCTTCTTTAGCTATGTGAAGAGGAAAAAATTAGTTAAGACCTAAGTTGGACCCTTGAAGACAGAAAAAGGTGAATTTATTATGGGGAACAAGGAAATGGCAGATGAGTTGAACAGATACTTTGGATCTGTCTTCACTAAGGTGGACACAAACAATCTTCCTGATATAGTAGTGGCCAGAGGATCTGGGGTGACAGAGGAACTGAAGGAAATCCACATTAGGCAGGAAATGGTGTTGGATAGACTGATGGGACTGAAGGCTGATAAATCCCCAGGGCCTGATGGTCTGCATCCCAGGGTACTTAAGGAAGTGGCTCTAGAAATCGTGGGCGCATTGGTGATAATTTTCCCATGTTCTGTAGACTCAGGATCAGTTACTGTGAATTGGAGGGTAACTAATGTTATCCCACTTTTTAAGAAAGGTGGGAGAGAGAAAACAGGGAATTATAGACCAGTTAGCCTGACATCAGTGGTGGGGAAGATGCTGGAGTCAATTATAGAAGATGAGATAGCCGCACATTTGGATAGCAGTAACAGGATCGGTCCGAGTCAGCATGGATTTATGAAGGGGAAATCATGCTTGACTAATCTTCTGGAATTTTTTGAAGATGTAACTAGGAAAATGGACAAGGGAGAGCCAGTGGATATAGTGTACCTGGACTTTCAGAAAATATTTGATAAGGTCCCACATAGGAGATTAGTGGGCATAATTAGGGCACATGGTATTGGGGGTAGAGTGCTGACATGGATAGAAAAGTGGTTGGCAGACAGGAAACAAAGAGTAGGGATTAATGGGTCCCTTTCAGAATGGCAGGCAGTGACTAGTGGGGTACCGCAAGGGTCGGTGCTGGGACCGCAGCTATTTACAATATACATCAATGATTTGGATGAAGGGATTGAAAGTAACATTAGCAAATTTGCAGATGACACAAAGCTGGGTGGCAGTGTGAACTGTGAGGAGGATGCTATGAGAATGCAGGGTGACTTGGACAGGATGGGGAGTGGGCAGATGTATGGCAGATGAAGTTTAATGCGGATAAATGTGAGGTTATCCACTTTGGTAGCAAAAACAGAAAGGCAGATTACCATCTAAATGGCATCAAGTTGGGAAAAGCGGAAGTACAATGGGATCTGGGGGTCCTTGTACATCAGTCTATGAAAGTTAGCATGCAGGTACAGCAGGCAGTGAAGAAAGCGAATGGCATGTTGGCACATTAACCTACGGCATCACTTCCTGGTTCGGGAGCTGCAAGGCGTACGAATGGCACCAACTAGACAGGATTGTGAAGACCGCCAGCAGGATTATTGGTGCTTCACTCCCTTTCCTGCTGGACATATACAGGAAGAGATGTATCAGCAGAGCCATCTCCATCATCAAAGACCCCTACCACCCATCGCATCACATATTCTCCATCCTGCCATCTGGGAAGAGGTACAGGAGCATTAGGTGCAAAACCAGCAGGATGCTCCTCAGCTTCTTCACGCAGGTTATAAGACTGATAAACGGACTTTGCCCCCTGCCAAAGTATCGTGCACCAACCACCAACCTGGACACACTGCAGCAGAGCCACTGTCGTGCCGCTGCCGATCGGAACGCCTGTTGATGTTTAGTAGAGTAGAGTGTTAATTTGTTCATGATATATGTATTTTTACTTCTATTTATTTTTTACTGCACACTGAAATGGACACTGGTTGAGGAACGTTTTTTTGTTTCCTCTGGGTATGCGAATACTCAGGAAATGACAATAAAGATATACAATCTATACAATACAATCTATTTATAACAAGAGGAATCGAATATAGGAGCAAAGAGGTTCTTCTGCAGTTGTACAGAGCCCTAGTGAGACCACACCTGGAGTATTGTGTGCAGTTTTGGTCGCCTAATTTGAGGAAGGACATTCTTGCTATTGAGGTAGTGCAACGTAGGTTTACAAAGTTAATTCCCGGGATGGCGGGACTGTCGTATGCTGAGAGAATGGAGCAGCTGGGCTTGTACACTCTGGAGTTTAGAAGGATGGTTTCAATGAGATAGTTTCAATGAGTGGGGATCTCATTGAAACATATAAGATAAACACTTGCTATATGTGCACAAATGCTCGATCAATGTAAGACATATTCTAATCCAATTTAAAACTTTATATAGACTATATTACTCAGAAACTAAAATAAGTAAATTTTATCCAAATGTCTCTCCCATCTGTGATAAATGTCTATCTCAAGAAGCAACTATAGCACATTCCTTTGTTTTTTGTATAAAAATCCAAAAATTTTGGAATGAAATTCAATTCAAAATTATTTAAAATAAAACTGAAACCGAATGCAGAATTGATTATTTTCGGAACAATGGAAGCCAGCTTTGAGCTGACTTCGTTCCAAAAGAGCTTCATTAATTACGGCTTAATAATGGAAAAAAAACGTATACTTAAATTCTGGAAAAACGCTCCCACACCAATGATAAAAATGTGGATTTCAAATATGTCCGAACTGTTACACCTGGAAGACATGAGATTCCTCTTAGCAGGCAAATCAGACCATTTCCAAAAGATTTGGTCTCCATTTATCGACTTATTACAAGCATAGGGTGCAACATAACTTTGAAAATAAATGGTTTCAGGACCTGGTGAGGGGTATGTAAGGATACGAAGTAGGTACATCCCTTTTATCTTATCTAATTTTACTTTCTTCTGTTCTCTATTTTTCTCTTTCTTTTTCTTTGGTTTTCTTTTTAACTCTTTCTCGTGGTTTACGTTCCTACGGGTTTCTCTGGACCAGTCTTTCACGCACTTACTATCTTATCTAACTATTTCTATTTTTCTTCTTTTTAAAGTTTAAAATAAGAAGTGGTAGAAGAAATGTATTATGTTATTTTTGGTTGCTATCACTGCAATGTACAATACTTCTAATAAATAAAAATATTAAAAAAAACAAAAAAACATATAAGATTGTTAAGGGCTTGGACACACTAGAGGCAGGAAACATGTTCCCGATGTTGGGGGAGTCCAGAACCAGGGGCCACAGTTTAAGAATAAGGAGTAAGCCATTTAGAACGGAGACGAGGAAACACTTTTTCTCACAGAGTGGTGAGTCTGTGGAATTCTCTGCCTCAGAGGGCGGTGGAGGCAGGTTCTCTGGATGCTTTCAAGAGAGAGCTAGATAGGGCTCTTAAAAATAGCGGAGTCAGGGGATATGGGGAGAAGGCAGGAACGGGGTACTGATTGGGGATGATCAGCCATGATCACATTGAATGGCGGTGCTGGCTCGAAGGGCCAAATGGCCTACTCCTGCACCTATTGTCTATTGTTAAAAATGGCTTAGAAATGTTGTGGGCACTTAATATTCAATGTGTTTGGAACAGATAAAGGAGTGGAAATGGAAATTAGGGTTCTGGAACTAATTGGGGAATATATTCTAGTGTTAGAAAGAGATGATGTCCTTGTGGGACAGAGACAAATACCATTTTGTTAGAATTAAGAGGAAGCATACACCCAAGTGCTTTGGAGACCTCCAAATATTGACAGATAAAAGAACAAAGGTAAATCTGTAAGGAAATTACAGAGCCTGCAAAATGTAGAGAATGGTTGCATTTGAAGACTTTAATTATGTAAGTATTAATTGCGATAATGTTTGAGGGAAAATTAAAGGAGGGTTGGAATTTAGAACATAGAACAGTACAGGGCGGCATGGTGGCACAGCAGTAGAGTTGTTGCCTTACAGCTCTTGCAGCGCCAGAGACCCGGGTTCGATCCCAAATACGCATGCTGTCTTTGCGGAGTTTGTATGTTCTACCCGACCTGTGTGGGTTTTCTCCGAGATCTTCAGTTCCCTCTCACACACCAAAAGAGTATGTAGGTAAATTGATTTGGTATGTGTAAATTGTACATAGTTTGTAGGATAGTGTTGATGTGCGGGGATCGCTGTCGTTGCGAACTCTGTGGGGCGAAGTGACTTTTTCCGTGCTGTATCCCTAAACTAAACTAAAAAAGAACAAGAACGGACTCTTCGGCCCACAATGTTCCTGCCGAACATGATGCCTAGTTGAACTGATCACATCTGCCTGTACAGATCCATATCCCACTATTCCCTGCACTTCCATGGGCCTGTCTAAAAGCCTTTTAAATGCCACTATCATATCTGCTTTCATCATCCGCCCCTTGCATTGCATTCCAGGCCCCCCACCAGTCTGTGTAAAAAACATTGCCCCACTCATCTCCATTAAACTTTCCCTCTCTTACCTTATAGCTATGCCCTCTAGTGTTGGTGATTTCCACCCTGGGAAAAAGGTTCTGACTGTCATTTCTGAAATCTTTCATGAGAGCTTCCATAATCAGTATGTTCTCAATCGAATGAGAAAAGATCCAATACTGATGAGTCCGATGGTTGACAAGAGAAACTATAAAATAACAATGGGTGACCATCAAGGAGATGTTTCGAGTACCAGCTAGGTACAATCCCACGTGGAAAGAGTAGAGAAACCAAAGCTGTGACTCCTTTGATGATGAGGTAGAGATGATGAATCAAAAAAGAAAGGATGCATGCTGTATGGCGGGTGCAAGCTAAATTGAGAGCGGAATTGAAGAAGAAAATAGAACTGGCAGGGATAATATGCAAATAGAATAGCAATTAAGATAAAAGGGAGCTCCAAATTCTATGTGGTTCCAAGGAAGGACCTTTATGTGACAATAAAAATGGTATGTGCTTAGAGAAGCAGGGCACAGCTAGAGTACTTAATAGATGCTTTGTATTAGTCTTTACTCAGGAGAATGTTGTCAAGATATTGGTAGAAGTGGAAATGCTTGAGGTAATGGATGAAATGAAAATTAATTGGCAGGATCTCCTCAAGCACTGGCCAATTTTGGCCTGGATAAAGTGATAATCTTTGACCTGCTGAGTTCCTCCGTCAAAGATAGACACAAAATGCTGGAGTAACTCAGCAGGATAGGCAGCATCTTGGAAAGGATTGGGGGACGTTTCGCGTCGAGACCCTTCTTCAGACAGAGTCAGGGGATAGGAAGATATAGATATAAGGAAGGGTAATGTGTGAAAATGAGATCGAAAGAGATGCAGATCAAGGAAAATGTAGAGCAGATCATTGTTAGCTAGAAGGTGACAACAAAGAAACAGATACAATGTAATGGGAGACAGTCAGACTGGTTGGATAACTGGGAAGGGGGAGTTCCTCCATCAGTTTGATTTTTGCTTTAGATACAAGCATCTGAAGTCCCTTCTGTCTCCAAAGTGTCTGGTTTATATACTTGCATCCCATGTCCTCAGCATTAGGGTTTGCCATAACCTTTTCACCTGTCCTGAATGTAGGGGATGGGTGAGAATTGAAAAATACAACAGCTTGTCCATGAAAGGGTGGTAGAACGTTCCATGTTACTAGTTAGCCCAGTGGATTTCAAAACAATAATCAGGAATAAAATTAACAGGCACTTGGAAAATGGAAGTAAATTAAAGAAAGCCTGTGTGGATCTAGAACAAGCAGATCACATTTCACTTACTTGATTGATTTTTAAAATATATAGTCATAGCAAAGGTTGATGAGGGAAATGCAGAATCTACATCCTGATGATGTGTTAATGGGTTAACTTGCTACTATAAATTGCCCCTTAGTGTAGGTTAATGGCTAAAAGAGAATTAAAAGTCATTGATGGGCATGTGTGAGTAGAATAGGTTACGTGAGTACTGGAAAATGTAGAGCGCAGGTTCATTTTCCCTCCTACTCCCAAAGTCCCACGATACCAGGAGCTAGCATAAATTTGATGTGTTAAATAGAACATAGAAGAGTACAGCACAGGAACAGGCCCTTTGGCCCAATGTCTTTGCCATACATGCAAACAGAGGGACAGGAAGTATCTCTGGAGGGAAGAAATGGGTGAGGTTTCGGGTCGAGACCCTTCTTCAGAAGAGTCTGAAGAAGGGTCTCGACCCGAAACGTCACCCTTTCCATCTATCCAGAGATGCTGCCTGTCCCGCTGAGTTACTCCAGCATTTTGGGCCTATTTCCGGTTTATACCAGCACCAGGTAGTTCCTTCCTACATACCTGGTTAAACTAATCTCCTCTGCCTGCATCCTTATCCCTCCATTCCCTCCCTGAACATCCATGCACCTATCTAGGATGCCACTATTGTATCTGCCTCCACCACCATCCCTGACAGCTCATTCCAGGTGCCCACTGCTCTGTTAAAAAAAATCTATTCCGCATATCTATATAACTAAAAGTTTCATCTTGACCACTTCCTGTCTGAGCTGTATATTGATTTTAGAAAAAACGCTACCATATATCGCAATGGTTTTTGGCTATCTTACTCACAGTCCTCCTCCACTGAGGCAGCCCCGAGGATTTTTCCGATCGATGAAATATATAGAAGTTATGAGTGTTAAAAAAATCTTGAGATCAGCTGATTGGTCCTCTTGCCTGTCAATCACCATGATGAAGGTAACTCCGCTTCCGGGGGGGGGGGTGGGGGCAGTACTATAAAACCCCAGATGCCTGGATGTGAGTCAGTCACTCTGGAAGATCGCAAGGGAGAGGCCACGACCGTGAGTCTGCAATGTACTTGCAATAAATGATTTGTTAGCCCTTAATGACAATGCCATGAGTTGTTTGGCCTGCCCTGTCTGTGCTTGAAACTGCAATGCCAAATTGGAAGTGAAATGACAATGCCATGAGCTGTTTGGCCTGCACTGCCCATGCTTGAAACTGCAGTGCAAAATTGGTAATGAAATGACAATGCCATGAGCTGTTTGGCCTGCCCTGCCTGTGCTTGAAAGTGCAATGCCAAATTGGGAGTGAAATGACAATGCCATAAGCTGTTTGGCCTGCCCTGCCCATGAATGAAACTGGAATGCAAAATTGGTAATGAAATGACAATGCCATGAGCTGTTTGGCCTGCCTGCCCTGCCCGTGCTTAAAACTGCAGTGCAAAATTGGAAATGAAATGATAATGCCATGAGTTGTTTGGCCTGCCCTGCCCATGCTTGAAACTGCAATGCAAAATTGGAAATGAAATGACAATGCCATGAGTTGTTTGGCCTGCCCTGCCCGTGCTTGAAACTGCAATGCAAAATTGGAAATGAAATGACAATGCCATGAGTTGTTTGGCCTGCCCTGCCCGTGCTTGAAACTGCAATGCAAAATTGGAAATGAAATGACAATGCCATGAGTTGTGTGGCCTCCCCTGCAGTGCTGGAAACTGCAATGCAAAATTGGAAATGAAATGACAATGCCACGAGATGTTTGGTCTGCCCTGCCTGTGCTTGAAACCACAATGCAAAATTAAAAATGAAATGACAATGCCATGAGTTGTTTGGCCTGCCCTGTGTTTGAAATGGATTGACTTGACTTGAAATGGATTGACTTGACTTGAAATGGATTGACTTGACTTGAAATGGATTGACTTGAACTGACTTGAAATGGATTGATTTGACTTGACTTGACTTGAAATGGATTACCTTCACTTGAAATTGATTGACTTGTCGACTTGAAATGGATTGACTTGAAATGGATCGACTTGACTTGACTTGACTTGAATTGGATTGACTTGACTTGAATTGACTTGAAATGGATTGACATGACTTGACTTGAAATGAATTGACTAGAAATGGATTGACTTGACTTGTAATTGGTTGACTTGACGACTTGAAATGCATTGACTTGAAATAGATTGACTTGACTTGACTTGAAATGGATTGACTTGACTTGAAATGGATTGACTTGACTTGAAAAGGATTGACTTGACATGGATTGACTTGATGAAATGGATTGACTTGACTTGACTTGACTTGAAATGGATTGACTTGACTTGACTTGAAATGGATTGACTTGACATGAAATGGATTGTTGGCCCTGCACTCACTGTACTTGATTTGACTTGACCCACAACACCCATGCTAGCACTCCAGAAAGCCCCCCCCCCCCACTGGCCAGCAATATTGGAATTGGTTCAGAGGTGGAATATTGCATTGGGGGACCAGCCCTCCCCCCCTCCCGTGTGAAGCTGGGACCCAACGTGTCCCACTTAGTCTAGTCTCCTTTAAATGTTGCCCCTCACATCTTAAAACTGTGCCCTTTAGTATTTGCCATTTCCACAATGGGAAAAAAGTTATGACAGTCTACATTATCTATGCATCTCATAATTTTATTTATTTCTATCAGGTCTTAGCCTCCAAATGGTCTCCTTTGTTGTTACGATAAGTCGGGTAAATAGTTCACTTCAGGAAAAAAGCAGCATGTTATGGTAATTGGCAGATTTTTTGACTGGAGTACAATAAATGTGGTATTTCTCAAAGGTTGGTGCCAGGGCCATTGTTTTTTTATTATAGACAAATGACTTGAAAATTGGAACAGAATAAAATAAAAAAAATTGTTAATGATAATGAATTTGGCATGTGGCAAACAAGGAAGATGATAGAAATTGACTGCAACAGCATAGTTACATTTGCAGACTATGCAGACAAGAGGCTGATGGAATTAAAACAGAGGTGTGACATATAACTCAGAAAAATGAGATACTACCAATATGATCATAGGTGATAGTAGCAGGATTAGGCCATTTGGCCCATCGTCTACTCCGCCATTCAGTCATGGCTGATCTATCTCTCCTAACCCCATTTTCCTGCCTTCTCCCCATAACTTCTGACACCCGTACTAATCAAGAATCTATCTCTACCTTAATTATATCGACAAACCTGGCCTCAACAGCCTTCTGTGTCAAAGAATTCCACAGATTTACCACCCTCTGACTAAAGAAATTCCTCATCTTTTGAAAATAACGTCCTTTATTTCTGAAGCTATCTCTAGTCCTAGACTCCACCACTAGTGGAAACATCCTCTCCATATCCACTCTATCCAAGCCTTTCACTATTCTGTACATTTCAATGCGGCCTCCCCCCTCCCCCCCATTCTTCTAAACTCCAGCGAGTATAGGCCCAGTGCAGTCAAAAGCTCATCAAATGTTAACCTATTTATTCCTGACAGTTCTAAAACATATACAAGAACAGAGATACATGGGGGTTCATGTGCATGGATCATTAAAAGAAGTTGGATGTCACAGAAAAGTTACAGTACAGAAAGAGGCCATCTGGACCATTGAATCTATACTAGCTATCTATAGGATAATTTATGAGCAATCCAGTTTTAGTTTCCTGGTATTGCTTCTCTTTGCATCTTCATTAATGCTCTCAACTATCTGTCATAATCTATCTCTGCCTTGGTAATAGTTTATCCTTCTCCAAAAGGGAAGAATAACAACTGCTATGGTCTTTATACCAGCAAGTCCATCAGGTGCTGGACTATGTTTATTGAAACTCTTCCTGCTTGGTACCAATCTGAAAATGCATCCAAAATATCCCAGAAGACATGTTGAAGTTGTTTAAGGACACACGCTCATTGTAAGCTTTCCATGGCAAAATCCAGGCTTGGCATTTAGCCAGTGAAGATTTTTGTTCTGCTCAGACCTGGCAGGTTCAAGTTCATTACGCCAAGTTTGCCAACTTGGTGAGCATGGACAAGATGGGCTGAAGGGCCGGTTTACATCATGCTGTATACCTCTGTAGTAATACTTGATAAAGAACTGCACGTTGGAAATCAGAAACATTTGCAGAGATTTGCTAGCATTGGAGAGTGTCCAGAGGAGGTTTACTAGAATTAACCCTGAGATTGGGTTAACATATGATGAGTGTTTGATGGCTCTGGGCCTGTACTCGCTGGAGTTTAGAAGGATGAGGCGGATACTGATCGAAAATTACCCAATAGTGAATGATCTGGATAGAGTGAATGCGGAGAGGATGCTTCCACTCATGGCAGAGTCTAGGACAGGGCACAGCCTCGGAATAAAAGGACGTACCTTTAGAAAGGAGATGAGGAGGGGTTTCTTTAGTCAGAGGGGTGGTGGATTGTGGAATTCAATGTCAAAGATGGCTGTGGAAGCCAAGTCACTGGGTATTCTTAAAGCAGAGATTGTAAGCTTCTTGATTAATACGGGTGTCAAAAATTTCAGGGAGAAAGCAGGAAAATGGGGTTGAGAGGGAAAAATAGATCAACCATGATTGAATGGCAGAATAGACTTGATGGGACAAATTGCCTAATTCTGCTCCTATGACATGAACCTAGATGCTGCCTGACCTAGTCGTGGAAATAGGCCCTCCGGCCCAATTGCCAACGTCCCATCTACACTAGTCCCACCTGGCTTCATTTGGCCCATATAACTCTAAACCTGTCCTATCCATTATCTAAGATTTTCCAGCATTTTCTGTTTTTCTTGCTGCACGTTTTGTGATCTGATAACAGACTGGCACAGCGGGTTTTAGTGTACCATTGATCATTTGCTTCAGCAGGTCGTTCAACAATTAACCTGATGGCTTACAGTGGTGCAGCGGTAGAGTTGCTGCCTTACAGCGCCAGAGACCCGGCTTCAATCCTGACTACGGGTGCTGTCTGTGACCACGTGGATTTTATCCGGCTGCTCCGATTTCTTCCCACATCTCAAAGACGTCCAAATTTGTAGGTTAAATTGGCTTCTGTAAATTGTCCCTATTGTGTAGCATAGAACTAGTGTACGGGGTGATCGTTGGTCGGTCCGGACTCAGTGGGCCAATAGGTCTGTTTCTGTGCTGTATCTCTAAACTACACTAAGCTTCATTCTAGTTTAGTTTAGTTTATTTATTGTCACTTGTACCCAGGTACAGTGAAAAGCTTTTGTTATGTGCTAACCAGTCAACAGAAAGACAAAACATGATTACAATGGAGCCATTCAGTGTACAGCTACATGATAAAGGGAATAACGTGAATAAAGTTTTGTGCAAGATAAAGCCAGTAAGGTTCAATCAAAGATAGTCCGAGGGTCACCAATGAGGTTCAGGACTGCTCTCTAGTTAATGGTAGGATGGTTCAATTATCATAAGTGGTAGGAGCGGAATTAGTCTATAGGGAGGTTTCACGGCAGTCGGGTCACGACCCCATGACCCGTACTGTTGCTACGCTACGCCAAATGGATTACACGCGATGAACTGCGGGTAAGCACTTACCATTGTTTCCAGCGTAGCGGGTCCGTTAAAACCCGCCGAAATGGTCAATTTTTGCGCTGTAAATAATTATGGAAATCGGGATAAGCGTGAGAGACATTTAGCCAACTTCAGAATTCAAAAAGTGAGGAGAAATGACGGTAGATTGAAGCGAGAGCTGAAAGGAACAACAACAGCCAGAGTGCTTGGCGAACATTGGCCGTTTGCTCACTGCATTTCATCAACTAAGGCATTATTTGTCTTTTTTCTTGATTCCTTTGGCATCTAAAGTTTCAGAAGGGATACATCTGGCTGTAAAATTTTAAAATCGCCCCTGGTTCTCGTTGGTTTTTACTTACAAAATTTACAACCAGATTTACCTCTTCTGAGACTTTTTAGATACCAAAGAAATCAAGAAAAAAAACAAATAATGCCTTACTGTTGATTAAATGCAGTGAGCAAACGCGATAAATCCCGATATTTTCAATTCCGATATCTGCACGGCCAATGTTCACCAAGCACTTTAGCTGTTGTTGTCCCTTCAGCTCTCACTTCTCTTTACCTTCATTTCGCTTCACTTTTTGAATTCTGAAGTTGGGTACATGTCTCTCACACTTACCCCGACTTCCACAATTTTTTACAGCGAAAAAATTCAACATTTTGGCGTTTTTTAACAGGCAGGAAAGTACGCGTTTCTAGCATTAATAACATATACCGGAAGTGACGGATGTCTTCCAGATGGATTGAGCGGCTCCGTGCGTCAAGCCCTATGACCCGGTGACCTTACGTGCAACCCCCCTATTCAGCCCATGAAGTCGACTCCGCCATTCAATCATGGGTGATCTATCTCTCCTTTCTAACCCCATTCTCCTGCCTTCTCCCCATAACCCTTGACGCCCATACTAATCAAGAATGAATCTATCTCTGCCTTAAAAAATATCCATTGGCTTGGCCCCCACAGCCTTCTGTGGTAGAATTGCCTGATAACAGCTGGGAATAAACTGTCCTTGAATCTGGAGGTGTGTGTTTTCACACTTGTGTACCTTTTGCCCGGTGGGAGTGGGGAGTGGCCATTGGGGTGGGGAGAAGCCCAGAGACCTCTCGTCCATCGCCGGGTATCGGACGTCCCGCTCTAGGATCTTTGGTCCCGCTTGCCCCGACTTCAGGTGCGGGTTCAAACCCGCCCGCCCGCCCGCGCAGGTCAGGGGTCAGCCAAAGAGCAAGCAGTTCCGGGAGCGGATGGCGGCCAAGTTCCCCGCCGTGCGGAGGATGGCGGCCTTTACCTTCATCGGTGAGTGTTGGAGCTGAAGGGCGACCCTGCACGGAGGACACTCGCTCGGACGCGGGCTGGCTCCCGGCTTGACCGAGGCCTTTACCGACAGTGGGCGGGCGGCTCCCTCCCTCCTGGAGGCCGTCCTGTGGACGGGACTCCCTGTTCCCTAGGCCCTTGCCGGCAGCTCCTGCAGCCTGGCGCCCGGCTCAAGCGCCCACACGCCGGCCGGGGCAAAGATTATAGAGCAGAGCAGATAGAGTATCTTTGGGCCGGGGTGCAAGCGCCCGGCCGACGGGGACCGCCCAGGTCGGAAGGGGAAGCACCCGGCGACTGCAATTCTCCCCACCGAGTCCGACCCACTTCCGTTGAACGACATCGCTCGCCCTGTCCTGCTTCATCCAGTGAACCACCTGCACTCTCTCCCTGTGTAGGAAGGAACTGCAGATGCTGGTTTACATCGAAGATAGACACAGAATGCTCTCCAGCATTTCCATCTCCTTCTCGTTGCGACATCACCCAGATGATACATCTCCTCACTTTAGTTGTACTGGGAATGTTGATGAAGCTGTCCTTTGCCTTGATAGTGGCAGTGGCTTTAGTCAGAGTGACTTGGAGATGACAGTACTGCCCGAAATACATATCCTGATATGTGTTGTGACAGAATTCCCATGAGTTGCAACTTTGCAGCAGTGCGTTTGGCGTATGATCTGTTTAAAATATAGTTTATGTTAAATCACGTTTTCTTTCAAAATAGTGCAGAAAATTTGATTTAATTATGTCCGTAAAAAAGACTGTTTTCCTCTGAATTATGTTGAAAACATTGAATTTCAGGACCAGGACATTTAACCATAAATATAGACTGATATAAATAAGACAATTGAATAAACATCAATCTAAATGAGTTATTGCGATGAAACTAACGCTTTTAAACACGGTTATCATAATAGGAGATAGTGTGAAAGCAAGATTGTTGCAATACAAAAGATAATATTTTGCTGTTACATTCGGCAACAAAAGTTGTTAACGGCTCCACTATGTTAAAGGAAAATGATAAAAGCATAGTTGGTAAATTCATGTGGAATCTCATTTCTACTTACCAAAGAGCACGAACAGCTGTGGACATAAATATTAGCACATTTTGCAGTCAGTCGGCGAAAGACAATGTACAAAATGAAACATGGCATATGTTTACTTAGACAGAAATAGACCTTTTGCTGACTTCAAGGCCTGGTGGCAAAATTAGGATTAAATACTTTTTATTTATAATGCATTTAAATGTGACTTTAACACTGAAATAAAAACAGAAACTAGTGAACATACTCAGGTGGTCAGACAACATCTGTGAGAAGAGAAACAGTTAATGTTTCAGTTCGGATCTTGGAATGTTCCCCATGTTGGGGGAGTCCAGAACCAGGGTTTACAGCTTAAGAATAAGGGGTAGGCTGTTTTGGACTCGGATGAGGGAAAACTTTTTCACCCAGAGAGTTGTGAATCTGTGGAATTCTCTGCCACAGAAGGCAGTGGAGGCCAATTCACTAGATGTTTTCAAGAGAGAGTTAGTTTAGTTTAGTTCAGTCCACCGGGTCCGCGCCGAACAGTGATCCCTGCACATTATCACTATCCTACACCCATTGGGGGCAATTTTTTACATTGACTAAGCCAATTAACCTACAAACCTGTACGTCTTTGGAGACATACTATGTCGTTAGATTTAGCTCTTAGGGCTAACGGAATCAATGGATATGGGGGGAAAAAGCAGGAACGGTGTACTAATTTTGGATGATCAGCCATGATCATATTGCATGGCGGTGCTGGCTCGAAGGGCCGAATGGCCTACTCCTGCACCTATTTTCTATGTGACTGGTTTTCTCTTTCCACATGCTGCTTTACCTTATGAAAATTTCCCACATTTTCAGTTTTTTATTTCAGACTTCTAGTATCTAGATTTTTTGATGTTGTGTTTTGGATACTGGTTGTTTTGACAGTTTGAGATTTATTTGTTGCAATTATCAGAACTTTTAAACCTTTTTAGGGATAAATGATAATATATCTATTATGTTCAATAATACATTCTGTAGTCACAGCGTGCTAATATTCAGTAGGTGGATATTAAGGCCAATGTCCTATTATCTTGAATAATTATAATGAGATTTTCCATTATTCTCTTTCCTGTTTGAAGAATTCAACATTTCCTGTTTGAAGAATTCAACCCTCGCATCTTAGTATTCTGATTCTGAAAATTATTTTTTCATTTTTTACTTTATTACCCTGGAGCCCAGAATAATTTATTGTCAAGATATCAGAACACAATGCTATATTCAGAATTATAGGTTGCTTTATTCTCAGTGATTTGTAACATTTTGACATTCTGCAAGAGATTTCAAACTAAAATAAGTGAAATGTCTCCAGCATGAATCATTTTTTTCCTTGCTTGTGAACTGATTGGATTGTGAATCAGCTTAGTTATAACCATTGAGTTGGTGCATTCTGGCCCCGTTGAATTTGTTTGGACGAATATTTACCCATTTTGATTTAAGTTAAGTTTAGAGATACAGTGCGAAAGCAGGCCCTTCGGCCCACTGAGTCCACACCGACCAGCGATCCACACAAATTAACACTATCCTACACACACTAGGGCCAATTTACACTTGTACCAAGCGAATTAACCTATTAACCTGTACGTCTTTGGAGTGTGGGAGAAAACAGAAGATCTCTGAGAAAACCCACGTGGTCACGGGGAGAACGTACAAACTCCATACAGATAGAACCTGTAGCGGGGATCGAACCTGGGTCTCTGGCACTGCAAGCACGGTAGGGCAGCAAATCTACTGCTGCCCCACCGTTCTGAACATAGTCTGTGAGCTAAAATATAACAAAAAACAAACTCCTGAAGGAACTGTGGAGGCAAAGTCATTGTGATATTTGTAATGGGACCCTGCATCTAACTTTTCCTCAGTAATTGTCTTCTTCCTCCTTTCTCATAATCTTCAATTATATCACTGTGGTTTAAAATAGTAGAAAATGATTGAACACTTAGCACACCCAAGGAACTGCAGAGGCTGGTGTACAAAAAAAGACACCAAGTGCAGGAGTGACTCAGTGGGTCAGAAAGCATCTCTGAAAAACATGGATAGGTGATGTTTCGAGTTGTGTCTGAAGTCCGAGGTGTAGATGGTGAACAGGAAGGGAGAGAAGATCATCCCCTGTGGGGCCCCTGTGTTGCTCACTACCATGTCCGAGACACAGTTCTGTGGCCTGACACACTGATCGTCCAGTCAGGTAGTTGGTGATCCAGGACCCCAATGGATCATCCACCCGCATCTTCGTCAGTTTACTCCCTAGCAGTGCAGGCCGGATGGTGTTATAAACACTGGAGAAGTAAAAAAACATGACTCTCACAGTTATCACACTCATCCAGGTGAGCATAGGAACGAAGGAGCAGGTGGATGATGGTGTCCTTGACCCCCACCTTTGTTTGGTAAGCGAACATAAGAGGTCCAGGTTGGGTTTAATCAGGGGTCGCAGGCGAGTGAGCACCAGCCTCTCCAGGGAGATTTATGCACAGATAGAAAGAGATAACATTCTTGGCAATTAACCTTTCATTATGATTTATCAGAAAGGTATAACTTGAAACAATAACTCTATCTTCTGTACCAACGCTGCCTAACCTGTTGAATTTTTTTAAATTTCCTATTTTAATTTTATTTCTAGCATGTAAAGTTTAATGCTTTTTTAATGAAACTAATTTGTTTTGTGGAATATTTATAAATTACTCATCTAAATTTAAATATAAAGTAGTTGCTTACTATTTAGATTGCAGGTACCATAATTGATTTATGGTCTCTGCTGTATTAGCTGACATGGTTAAAGTTGTGTAGAAGCGAACAGCAGATGCTGGTTTATACCGAAGATAGACACAAAGTGCTGGAGTATCTTGGCAGGTCAGGCAGCATCTTTGGAGAAAAAGAATAGACTGAAAGTCTGAAGAAGGGTCCAGACCTGAAACAGCACCTGTCCTTCTTCTCCAGAGATGCTTCCTGACCCACTGAGTTCATCCAGCACTTTGTGTCTATCTTCTGGTTAAAGTTGTAGTGTTTGTATGTTTGGTTAGGATGTGTTCCATTCCTGACGACCATTGACCTCTGCAGGAGGGTGAGAATAATTTTGGTCTTATCCTTCATCCCTGCCCCAATCCCTTAGTTCACATGTAAACGCAGATATTTGTTGTGTGAACAACCCTGCCATGTATAGGAGTAGATGCCCCAATAAATCGGTGTTAATAATCCAGGGATGAGAAAAACATTAAAAAACTATTGAGTTGCTAAAAAAATTGTATATCTTGATGACTTTTCCAGCACAACACTGAGATGATGTGAAGAGCTGGACATACGTGGCAACAGTTAAATTGTCTCTTGGTGATGATGTGCCACTGACAACATTGGCTTCCATTACTTTGCTGATAATTGTACATAGACTGACTGGATAGCAATTAGGTTTTTTTCCTGCTTCATGTGAACAGGACATGCTTGGGAAATTTTCTACATTGTCATATATATGCCGTTGTGGTAACTGTTCTGGAAAAAAACTAGGCTTGAAGCACTGTTAGTTCTTGAATATAGGCTACCAGTCCTGAAAGGTAAACATAATAGAAAAACTGTGTTAGAAATTAGAGTTGTGGAAGGGATGGAAACCTCATTCAAATATTCAAACACAGAAATATGACAGGCATATTGTACACATGTGGGTCCCTATAAAATGTGACAATAACCAGTTAATCTATTGCATGGAATTTGGTTGAGGAATGAATATAATATTGTTCTGGATGCCAGTGAGAACTCCCCTTTGAACAGAAGAAGCACTATCCTCATTGCTGCACAGGAATAAAGAGGAAGAAGATTGGACTTGTTTTGCCTTCCATCACAGTGAGGAATGTGGGGAATCAGCTGTGGTGGATGTTTATGTTAACTTTTATGTATTTGTGTGTCTTGTTGCTTTTTTGCGTATGGCTGTGTGGTAATTTCCATATCACTGTACCTTAATTGGTACACGTGACAATAAAAGACCTTTGAAACCTTAGAATGTTAAGGTAGATTATGTACTTCTCTTTGGACTGGGATAATAATAATAATAATAATAATTAATTTTATTTACTGGCGCCTTTCTAAAACCCAAGGACACCTTACAAGGCATAGAATCACAAAAATACAAAACACATAATCAGAATAAATTAAATATAAAAACACCACAGTATACAAATCAAGGACAGAATTCAATTTCAAAAGCACAAAAAAGAAAATAAGAAACACAATTTGAGGAGAGAGCAGCGGCGACCAATTCTAACAGGGAGGCAAGGATCCTGAAAGGTGAGCTAAGGCTGACCCTTGGGTTACCTGTGGTTGTGTGCTTCCCTGTGGCTGGCCAAAACAAAAACATTCATAAAGTCTTGTAGCAAAAGAAGGGCTCTGGCTTGAAATATTGCCTGTTAATTCTCTCCCTGCTTGCTGCCTGGCCTGTTGAGTTCCTCAACACCGGCACGTTGTGTTTTGTTCATAAATTATAATGCTGCTTTTAACAAATGAACAGCATCCATTGCCGTTTTCATTGTTCCAGGGAATGCATTTTCAATTGGATTGTTTTCTGAGGTGGTGCTTGTGTGGGCCAATTCATGGTAATTCAATAACACACTGTTTTTAATCCTTAATTGGGAATTGCTTTCATGCTAAAATATGTGAGGGAAATACACAAAAGCATTCACAATATAAATATTAATGAAGCTTCTTTAAGATATTTATAAACCTTATTGTTTTCAATGTAAAATAATTGACATAGATTTTCTGAAATGTTCTCTTGCCCTTTAGTGCTGTTTATTTTGTTTACTGTTTAATCCCGTAATCTCTTTAATTTATTTAATATTTTATTCATTATCAGACATTGGTATAAATCTGACTGATCCTATGTTTCATGGGATTTATCGTGGTACTCAAAAGCACCAAGGTAAGTTTAATAATTTAACCTATGTAATAATGTTTTCATACTATATTCAAAGAACGTGATTATCCAAATAATTTGTGAAATGCTGCTTTTTATGGTCGTGCACTGTAAGCTAACATGGTTAAGACACCCTATTGTTCTAATGCTTACATTTTGAAATTTTGTACATGAATGTAAGGTAACTTTCAGTCCCCTTTAATGGTCATTAATAGTGACGGTGGGATAAATAATCGCAAATTTGAATTAGTTTTTATTTCTAGTGAAATTTGTGCATACAACACAATTTAGGATTAAGTGTTTTTTATACCAGTAGCATTACCACGTGATCAAATAATCAGGGAAGAGCATTTTCACCTATTTGTCGTTATTTTTTGGCGTTAATTTTTGGTGGCTTCAAGATCTGTTATTATTTGGACGAGTACATGGATCGGATAGGTTTAGAAGGATGTGAGCCAAAAGCAGGCAGGTGAGACTGGTCAGCATGGGCAGGTTGGGCCGAAGAGCCTGTTTCCATGCTGTATGAATCTACGACTATCCATAAAAAAATATTGACAATCAAGGCTCATGCAAATTATATGAAGTCTGTAACACTTTTTAAAATTCAAAATCCTCTTTGTCTGGTATGTTATCACTTGGAGAACGCCATAAGTGTCTTATGGCATTCAGGGTTTGTGGTGTTGCACCTAAATTTTAGGAGTAACACTACACAACACTTTTTCCAGAAGCATGTATTCAAGTGTCTGAGGCTTGCCTCAGCATGATGTAATAGGGCCTAGGCAGCTGTTAATACTTGCTTGGGTCTCCTTAATACTTGCTTGGGTCTCCATAAGAAATACCATTCCCTCCACCATTCGTAATCCTCGGTGATCCCAGGTAGCCAACTCTTGCCTTAACAACTATCTTCATTGATAAGCCCTGATCTCCTCCTCCCACAACTGAGCATCTTGTCCACTGCTTTCCAGGGGCTCTGGTCTAAAGAAAATGCCTTTTTTTAATAGGACGAGATTGGTTATTTAATTTCCTAGCATCCTACCCAGAATATTGTTTGTTGGCCCGTCCCACAATAATGTGTTAACAGGTGTTTGTACGCCTGTTTCTAGGCAATGCTTTTTGGGTTTATGCCCACAAGTACTCTTTGAGTGACCTCTAGTGGTAGCAAGACTATCCTAACAACATTAGTAATAAGCGAGTTCGGTAAGGAATCATGGGATTTGTCAAAGGACATTCGGGATTAAAAAAAGCGAACGCAGTGCTGTATAAACTGTGTATAAATTGTTAACTATTCTACAAAGGATTTATTATTTTCATTTAAACCTTAATGTGTTTGCTACTGGAATAAGAAAATATTACTTGTGTTTGAAACATTTTCTTATCTTTATTCATAATTTATGTGTAAAAATATATTTAATCTGAGGCAGGCAGCGACTGTATCAGTGTGATGTGGGCTGATGCTTTACCTACATGTACCGTTAAGGCAAGATTAATCTCCGAGGAAAACTGAGTGCAGGGTTGGCCATGTGAAGGAGCCGCCAATCCGATATAAGACATTTAACTGCAAAATACCTGCCCTTTAGTATTGGATAGATTGAGTGGAGGGTCTGTGCTGTTCCATGTTTGCGGTGGTTGCGGTGCGTTTCCCCCCTTCCATCTCGCCCAGTGCATGTTGACCAGCACAGTTCGCCAGCCCTTGTTTGCAGAGGCTCTTTGTGCAGGTGTTACCCGAAGCCTAAAGGTTTTGTGGAAGTTCTCCGTTGGGATTGGGCAGGCAGTGAGCTATCGAGAGGGCTGTCAGATCAGATCAGCCCAGGTTGTTGAGTGGCCGATGGGTGGATTTTGATGGGTCGTTATTATAGCAATGTTACAAAATTTTGAGATTTTAAAAATAAAGTCTGCAATTTATCCCATCAGATAAAGCATAAAAAGAAGTTTAATTTGACACTTAATTCACTTTCATATCTTCAGTATTAAAAAAGTTATGGCCATTATCATACTCAGAAATTAGCATCTAGTTCCCTATTGCTTTTCCATTGACTTAACACAAAAGCTGTGATCGAGGACAGTTAAAAGCCCATAACTTTCTTAAAAATTATGGTAACTGAAAGAAATTTTCAGGTATTATAGATTGAAGCATTCTGAAACAAATATGAAACAATCTTACTTCGAAGACATGAAAGTAAAGCATATAATTAGTTAGTTACCTAATTGTAGCTAATTACAAAATTCAATTACTAGATCTAAACATCTATCAATTTCTTAAGAATAGATTAACATTTTTAAATAGCCTAAGTGTCCAAATAACATTCACACAATAATTCACAATATAACATAATTTTTAAATCTAATTTTCATGAATTTACAGGCCAAATGGAAGGAATTGAATGTTTAATACCTGTAAATTAATGGGGATTTAATTCATCTTGCGAGTGAGGATTACTGGAACGCGATCTTTTGGAACGTTGATTTGCGGTGAATTTAACCCCGTATTGGCATGAAAAATACTGCCGTTAATTCGGGGAATAAAATCACCGTGTCGCATGACAAAATGTGAATTAAAGGCTTCGTAAGAAGCACTTTTATACATTTAAAGAAAGCACTTTCGTTTACCTGTCCATTGTGTGAAATCCGTCCCCGTTATCGGCGTTGACGCTTCAGGAGCTACTTTTAAAATGACTGTAGCGCTGACATTGACGATTTAATAAAAATAAAAAATTCACAAAACCCCGGTAGGAACGATTTTGTCAGCCAAGGTTTGTACTCCAACAAAATATTTCCATGACCAGGGAGGGGAAACCCGCGTTTTAACCCCGCCCCCCTTAAAGGCACCAAAATCGCGCACACGGCCAGTGGCAGAATTACAGCGCGACTGAAGGTAAGTTTTGTAACATACCTAGTTATTAAACTGTTCCGTCTGTACGGCATCGCCAGCTCGCTCTCTCCCTGATCCCCCACCCCAACTGTTGACAAAATCTGACTGAGAAAATGCTCCCACTCATATTACGGGTTGGCTCCGCGTTTGCCCACTTGCTGGGGCGGGTGGCGCCTCCTTCAAAGAGATCGAGAACAGCTAGGGAGCTGTGACCCACTCCTGAGTGAGCCTCTAGTTTGGCTGCAGTTCAAATGGCTGCAAATTCTCATAATTATCACCGCCCGGTCATCTGGACCCGACTCCCAACTGTGTGCCCTGACAGACTGGAACCAACCCCAGAGGTTAAAGCGACCGCATCTTTATTTAAGCCAACCCACCTCGAAAGTTTAACCAGCCTGTTCGAATCCAATCTGAACTTTCCAACCTATCCCCACACGGCACATTATCCTCGTTTCCTTCAATCCAGGAAGATTGTTAAGATAGGAATGTAAGGACTGCCTCAAATTGGTTGACCGCACAACTTGTAATTCGTGTAAATCAATATCAAATTTGAATGGCTGTGCCTCAGGCTAATGCCAGGGATTTGATAATTGACAGGTTCGTTCCAGGCATTCTTGCGTTTTCAAGGCTGGTGCTGTATTGAGAATAATTTAAATAGATACATTGTGGATTTGTGCAGCCTCTACGCTGTGGCTACCTGCTGACATATTTGACAGATACATTTTAGGCAGGGGAGTGCTGGAATCTTACGTTCGGGAATGGCTTGAGTTGGAGGACCACGCCTCCCATGGGGGCTACGGGTAGGGAACGGGTGCATTGGAGGGGCAGACCCAGCACTTGGTCTAGTTTATTTATGAATATCATTGAAATTAATACGCAGGTCTGTACACACACAGTTGCTCAGCTGGCGAGAATGTTTATCCCAAATGACCCATGACCTGGACATGCGCTGTTGTAATACGGAACTCGCTTATTCAGGATTTTTTTCCAAATCCTAGCTTGTATCATTTATTGGATGCAAGATTTAGGTATGTTACAATACTTACCCTCAGCGGTGCTGTAATTCTGCCACTGGCCGTGTGTGCGATTTTGGCGCCTTTAAGGGGGGGGTCGGGTTTAAAACGCAGGTTTCTCCTACCTTGTCCTGTATTATATTTCGTTGGAGTACAAGCGTTTGCTGAAAAATCGTTCCTCGGGGCGTTTTGTGTATTTTTAATTTTTATTAAATCGACAATGTCAGCGCTGGAGTCATTTTAACATCAGCTTCTGAAGCCGACAACGGGGACGGATTTCACACACGATTAAAGAAGCCTTTAATTAATATTTTTTCATGTGAAACGGTGATTTTATTCCCCGAACTAACGGCAGAATTTTTCATGCCGATACGGGGTTAAATTCACCGCAAATCAACGTTACAAATGATCGCGTTCCAGAAATCCTCACTGGCAAAATGATTTAAATGCCCATTAATTTACAGGTATTAAGCATTCAATTCCTTCCATTTGGCCTGTAAATTCATGACAATGAGATTTAAAAATTATGCTATATTGTGAATTCTTGTGTGAATGTTATTTGGACACTTAAGGCTCTGTCTTACGGTGTTGCGGTCATCGGCGGTGAAGCGCGGCTTCGTCTGTAGAGTGGACCGCACGGCAACGGCGAGAGTGCCGAGCCTATGCCACGGGAGCTCCGCACGGATGCTGCGCGGGGGCCGAGTGATTTAAATACGGCTGGTCCCACGTGCTTGCGGTAAGTATAAAAAAAAGGGCGGGCCGACTGCGATGACGTCATTTTGGATCTGCAGGGCTGTGGCGGCGGCCGTCCTGATCGCGGCGCTGTAGCGGTGGCGGCGGCCGTGCCGCACTCGTGCCTCACTGGCGGAGGCTGTGCGGTAGGGGCATATTTTTGAACAGTGTTGGTTTTATTTTAGCACCGTGCGGTGTTGGGAACAACGCCGCACGGCCCCGGAATTGTGCGTTTGACCGAGTGCGCGGTCTATGGCGGCCCAGGAGCGGTAGATTCTTCCCGTTTCGCCGCCAATGACCGCAGACTCGTGAGACAGGCCTTTTAGGCTTTTTAAAAATGTTAATCTATTCTTAAGAAATTGATAGATGTTTAGATCTAGTAATTGAATTTTGTAATTAGCTACAATTAGGTAACTAACTAATTATATGCTTTAATTTCATGTCTTCTAAGTAAGATTGTTTCATATTTGTTTCAGAATGCTTCAATCTATAATAACTAAAAATTTATTTCAGTTCTCTTAATTTTTAAGAAAGTTATGGGCTTTTGACTGTCCTCGATCACAGCTTTTGTGTTAAGTCAATGGAAAAGCAATAGGGAACAAGATGCTAATTTCCGAGTATGAAAATGGCCATAACTTTTTTAATACTGAAGATATGAAAGTGAATTAGGTGTCAAATTAAACTTCTTTTTATGCTTTATCTGATGGGATAAATTGCAGACTTTATTTCTAAAATCTCAAAATTTTGTAACATTGCTACAAGATTATCTTGAAGCTAGGAACTTAATTTAGGTATTCTCTTATTAAAAATTAAAAAAAATTGCAGGAATTGTGGGGTGGGTGGATATGACACAGAAAATATTAGATAAATCCTGAACAGCTTTTGAAGTTTTCAAGGAGAAGCAAAAAAAAACAGACTAAAGAGGCGGAGCAGTGGCACAGCTGGTAGAGCTGCTGCCTCACAGCGTCAAAGAACCGGGTTTGATCCTGACCACGGCTGATGTCTGTGTGAAGTTTGCACGTTCTCCTAGTGAACTTGTAGGTTTTCTTCAGGTGCTACGGTTTGCTCCCACATTCCAAAGACATGCGGGTTTGTCGGTTAATTGGCCTCTGTAAATTGCTCCGGTGTGTAGGCAGTGGGAAAGTGGGTTAACACAGAATTAGTGTGAACAAGTGATTGAAGATTGGCGTGGGCCGAAGGGCCTGTTTACATGTTTCTTCAAACTAAACTAAACTGGGGCAAATTTTGAAATATAACACTTTTTACTTCAAAAAAGAACAAGCTGCATATTTGGTTTGCTGCAAAATGTGTTGCTAAAACTCCACCTAGCCAACCAATGAAACCTTTAGTGTTGAAATGTTATGATCTATTTACCATAATGCTGGTACCATCTCCTCCTGCGTGCAAAGTGTTGTTTAATTACTAGCGGCTTGGACAACAAAAGCATTTATTTACTTGTCTCAAATGATGCAGAATCTGTTTGTGGACTCTTACAGATGACTTTCTGGATGTAATCCAAAGGGCAGCAAAAATTGGAGTTCAGAAGGTAAACCAAATTGTCTTTTATGTGGAGGAAAAGCTTTTTACAATTTTGTTTGAAGTTCAATTTGTATATTGTTTGGATATTCAGAATTAAGATCGAGTTGCCAGATTGATGTGTATCAAATCCTGCAAGAAAACGCGGAATTTGCGGATAAGTTGTTAAAAGATGGCTGGAGATGACTCGTGAGTGACCCATATCTTAGCTAAAAAAATTGCACTCTTGATTATAAAATAACATCTTGGAATTTGTGTAGGAAAGAACAGCAGATGCTGCTTTCAATCAAAGGTAGACAAAATGCTGGAGTAACTCAGCAGGACAGGCAGCATCTCTGTGGAGAAGGAATGGGTAATATTTCTGGTCGAGACCCTTCTTTAAACTGATGTCAGGGGAGTGGGTGGGACAAAGATAGAATGTACTCAGTCAGTAAAACTGGTGGGAGAACTGGGAAGGGGAGGGTATAGAGAGAGAGAGAGAGGGAAAGCAAGGGCTATTTGAAGTTAGAGAAGTCAATGTTTATACCGCTGGGGTGTAAGCCACCCAAGCGAAATATGAGGTGCTGTTCCTCCAACAGGAGGCCCAGGACAGAAAGGTCAGATTGGGAATGGGAGGGGGAGATTACACCTCTGCTCAGTCCGCCTTAAAAATACCACCGCTCAGTCCGCCTTAAAAACACCTCCGCTCAGTCCACCTTAAAAACACCTCCGCTCAGTCCGCCTTAAGAACACGTCTGCTCAGTCCGCCTTAAAAAACTTCTGTACATTGGCGAGACCAAGCGCAGGCTCGGCGATCGTTTCACTGAACTCCAGTTCAGAACCCAGTTCTCCAACCAGTCCTACTGTCTCCGACTACATTCTATCTCTGTCCCGCTCACTCCCCTGACATCAGTCTGAAGAAGGGTCTCGACCCGAAACGTCACCCATTCCTTCTCTACAGAGATGCTGCCTGTCATGCCTTGGAATTTTGTCTTTAAAGAATCGGCTGAACACTAACATTAAAAAAAAAATTAAACCTTTGTTAGATCGTTCAAGGAAACAATTTGAAAAGTTTTTGAAAGAATTATATTGACATCACGCATTTCCTAATAATTAGTCTGTAATTAATCCTTTCTTGAACTTTTTGCATTCTCTGTGTAATTTAATATCTGTCCGCATTTCCCAATGGATGTAAAACAGGAAATAATGATAAAAAATGACACAATATGGCAGAGAAATTTCAGGCCACTTTAAAGGCTGTTAGATTGTCCTAACAGCAGAAGATCTCTAACCATTTAGATCCCTGGCTCCCCTCCTTTGTTTGCTAGTGTTGGGTTGGGTAGTGGAGTGGGGAATTGGGCAAAAATGCGGGAAAGCATTGGAGCCCAGCATTAATCACTGTTGTTGTGCTCTGACTAGAGGGTGCCCAAAACTAGATGGGTGGTTGGAGTAGTGGAGTTGTGCTGGTGGCGAGGGTATGGGTATAGGTTTGGTGGGGTGGGAGGGGTGGTGCATGGGGTGTAGAAGGAGTATCAAAAGGAGCCTGGCATTGAAGGATGGTTGTATTTGGTGATATTGATCATTTGAGGACATTGATATATTTGAGGTTTGCGGAAAATCAGGATGCCAGGGGCTGGGTCATTGGTTGGGCAGACCCCCATCTTAGCTGTTGATCCAGAAAGGATCACGATTGCATTCAACCGTCAAATTGCATATGCCAAGTGAAAGAATATAATTATATTTCTAGGCATACGCATTTAAACTTTGTCTTGCCTAATGATTTTTCTTTTAATCCTCAGTTCATGATTACAGGAGGCAGTTTGCAAGATAGTACAGATGCCCTGGAACTGGCAAAGACAAGTGGTAACAGAAGAAATTTATTCTGCTTAAGTATTTCTCTTAGAAAGCATACTGTACAAATTTAGGTGTAGCTACAGTTCCCACCATAATGTTTGGGACAAAGACCCATCATTTATTTATTTGCCTCTGTACTCCACAATTTGAGATTTGTAATAGAAAAAAATCATATGTGGTTAAAGTGCACATTGTCAGATTTTATTAATGGCCATTTTGATACATTTTGGTTTCACCATGTAGAAATTACAGCAGTGTTTATACATAGTCCCCCAATTCAGGGCACCATAATGTTTGGGGCACATGGTTTCACAGGCGCTTGTAATTGCTCGGGTGTGTTTAATTGTCTCCTTAATGTAGGTATAAGAGAGCTCCCAGCACCTAGTCTTTCCTCCAGTCTTTCCATCACATTTGGAAATTTTTATTGCTATTTATCAACATGAGGACCAAAGTTGTGCCAATGAAAATCAAAGAAGCCATTATGTGACTGAGAAACAAGAATAAAACTGTTAGAGACATCAGCCAAACCTTAGGCTTACCAAAATCAACTGTTTGGAACAACATTACAAAGAAAGAGAGTACTACTGAGCTCACTAATCGCAAAGGGACTGGCAGGCCAAGGAAGACCTCCACAGCTGATGACCGAATAATTATATCTATAATAATGAAAAATCTCCAAACACCTGTCCAGCAGATCAGAAGCATTCTTCAGGAGTCGGGTGTGGATTTGTCATTGACCACTGTCTGCAGAAGACTTCATGAACAGAAATACAGAGGCTACACTGCAAGATGCAAACCACTGGTTAGCTGCAAAAATAGGATGGCCAGGTTACAGTTTGCCAAGATGTACTTAAAAGAGCAACCACGGTTCTGGAAAAAGGTCTTGTGGACAGATGAAACGAAGATTAACTTATCTCAGAGTGATGGCAATAGCAAAGTATGGAGGAGAGAAGGAACTGCCCAAGATCCAAAGCAGTTGTGTTAAAGAAGGAACTGCAGATGCTGGAAAATCGAAGGTACACAAAAATGCTGGAGAAACTCAGCGGGTGCAGCAGCATCTATGGAGCGAAGGAAATAGGCAACGTTTCGGGCCGAAACCCTTCTTCAGATCCAAAGCATACCACCTCATCTGTGAAACACGGTGGTGGGGGTGTTATGGCCTGGGCATGTATGGCTGCTGAAGGTACTGGTTACTTATCTTCATTAATGATACAACTGCTGATGGTAGTAGCATAATTAATTCTAAAGTATAGACACATCCTATCTGCTCAAGTTCAAACAAATGCCTCAAAACTCATTGGCCAGCGGTTCATTCTACAGCAAGACAATGATCCCAAACATACTGCTAAAGCAACAAAGGAGTTTTTCAAAGCTAAAAAATGGTCAATTCTTGAGTGGCCAAGTCAATCACCCGATCTGAACCCAAGTGAGCATGCCTTTTATATGCTGAAGAGAAAACTGAAGGGTACGAGCCCACAAAACAAGCATAAGCTAAACATGGTTGCAGTACAGGCCTGGCAGAGCATCACCAGAGAAGACACCCAGCAACTGGTGATTGTCCATGAATCGCAACTTCGGAAGTCATTGCATGCAAAGGATATGCAACAAAATATGATTACTTTAATTTACATGACATTGCTGTGTCCCAAACATTATGCTGCCCTGAAATGGGGGGACTATGTATAAACACTGCTGTAATTTCTACATGGTGAAACCAAAATATATAAAAATGGCCTTTATTAAAATCTGACAATGTGTACTTTAACCACATGTAATTTTTTTTCTACTACAAATCTCAAATTGTGGAGTACAGAGGCAAATAAATAAATGATGGGTCTTTGTCCTAAACATTATGGAGGGCACTGTATACTTGTTACTTCTATATTTCCACAAACAGTTTAATGAGAGCAGCCGTTAACCTTCTCATAACTAGGGAGTGCAGCCTGGATATCTCTCATTCTTTAGACAGTCTCTTGCCTTGATGTATGGTTTTATATAAATCTCGCTGATGATTTCTTTTTCATTTTATTGGTTCAAAGATATTTTCTACAGTACGGTTGGTTGTCACCCCACACGGTGTGGTGAATTTGAGCAGAATAATCCAGAACAGTATCTGAGTGATCTGAAAACATTGGCCATAGAAAACAAAGGGAAAGTAGTTGCCATTGGGGAGTGTGGCTTGGGTAAGTTTAACATAAAATCATGGAACAGTTGATTTAGTTCTATTTTCTATTGAAAATAACCATTTAATATTTTTGTAAAGGAACGATAGAGGACACTTCTAAATGATAATTTTAGAACCGAAACGTAACTTATTTTTATTTATTTTATTTTTCATAGATTTTGACAGATTGGAATTCTGTCCAAAAGAGACTCAATTAAAGTAAGTATTGTTTTTTGTTTAAACCAATGTCAATGATATTTTGTTCTCAGCCCTCCACAGATTTCTTTCTAAGTTATACTGTAGACGCACAGTCACGGAAAGTAAGCATGCAGGTGCAGTGGCATGTTGATACAGCAGGCAGTGGCAACTAATGGCATGTTGGCCTTCATTGTGAGAGGATTTTAGTTTAGGAGCAAGGAGAGAGTTGTGAATCTGTGGAATTGTCTGCCACAGAAGGCAGTGGAGGTCAATTTACTGGATGTTTTCAAGAGAGTTAAATTTAGCTCATAGGGCTAGGGGAATCAAGGGATATGGGGAAAAACCAGGAATGGGATACTGATTTTAGATGATCGGCAATGATCATATTGAATGGCGGTGCTGGCACGAAGGGCCGAATGGCCTATTACTGCACCTCTTTTTCTATGTTTCTATGTTTCTACGTTTTTTGGTGAGAAACAGCCACCTGTCAATTACAACATCTTTTCAAGCTTTTCACAGGAAAGATGAGACAAGAAAGCAACAGTGCAGTGAAATAATTTTTCCCTACTGTCATGCAATGTGTCAGTGTTACCACAGTGTTTTGAGCTCCGAATGACAATTCATTTTTTAACGTGAAGTGAACACGTGTAGTTCAATAAATCATGGATAATCTCTCATATTATGTTCCTACAAATAGTAGTTAAAAAGTGACAAAAAGTCTCTGTCCAGGGAAAATAATGGTTTATGGAAGTCTTTAAACAATTTCTGTTGCGGCTAAGTATAAATTGTCATCGTGCATGTTTATTTTTGAGGTGCGGTTAACCTATTAGCCTTAGTGGCAAAATGTATCCCTATTCTATCATGATATGAGTGGCGTCAGTTAATTAATCTCATTTTATGTTTTCTTCTCACTTGAAATTTCCCTGTTTGAGAACAAATGTCTAATAATTCAAGACTAAGCCGTTTTTCAACATTATGCAATTGAAAATCAATATTTTCATCTGTACTGAAACAGAGAAACAATCATTTCCAGATTATTTCACATCACTCCATAATTTTAACTGGGCAAAAATTATCCTAGTTCCCTTGAAACAATTTCTGCATCAAGATACACAGGGCGAGGTATTTTCTCCTACAATAGTCCATTTAACACCATTATGGAGATCCTGGACCATTTTGCATAGGAATGCAGTTCTCTGGCACTCCTGGGCCACCATGTTTTAAGATAGAAAGGCAAGGTTGGGGAACAAACAATGAGAAATGTTGTATATTTAGTCAAAAAGGAAAAGGAAGCATAGGTAAGGTTAAAATGGACAGGGACGTGTGGTTTGTTTAGAAAGCAGGAAATAAATTCTTGGAGAGGCTACAGAACACGCTCAAGGGGAAGCAGCCAGAAGTGTTGTGCACGTCGGCATGAATGACATAGGTAGGATAAGGGAAGAGGTCCTAAAGAGTGAATATATGGAGTTAAGCAAAAGGTTAAAATGCAGGACCTTGGTGGTGATAATCTGGATCACTGGTCCCATGTGCTAGTGAGGGTAGCTATAGGAGGATAGAACAGATGAACCCAATTCTGCTAGCCTTTGCTGTCCCCTCCCCTTCATCAGCCCTCTGGTTGTCTCCTCCCCTCCCCCAGCCCTCAGGCTCCTCCTCCTCCTCCGCCTTTTTCCTTTTTTCCTTTCTTCTCCCCACCCCCTATCAGTCTGAAGAAGGGTTTCGGCCCGAAACGTTGCCTATTTCCTTCGCTCCATAGATGCTGCTGCACCCGCTGAGTTTCTCCAGCATTTTTGTGTACCTTAGAACAGATGAATGCTTGGCTGAGGAGTTGGGACAGGGATTCAGATTCATAGAGTGGCGGGGTCCTGGAACACATTATCAGGGGTGGTGGTGGAGGCAGATTCGATAATGGCGTTTAAGAGACTTAGATAAGCACATGGAAGTGCAGTGAATAGAGGGATAAGGATCATGTGCAGGCAGATAAGATCAGTTTAGCTAGGTATTATTCTGAACAAGGGTTCCAACCCAAAACTTCACCTGCCCTTTTTCCCCAGAGATGCTGCCTTACCCGCTGAGTTAATCCAGCACTTTGTGTGTATCTTTGGTATAAACCAGTGTAGATTGGCTATTGCATGTTAACCAATCAGAATGCTTAGTAATTATAACTCTGCCTAATGCATGCTTTATAGTGTAAGAACTCGTCTACTGTCTTCAGTTGCTGCAGTGGACTGAATATGATGTACTGCTTATGTGATGATGAGCTGAACATTAAAGATGCTTTTACCCTAACCAGTGTGAGAGTGAGGTACTTACATGGTGTCAGAAAACTGGGTCCAACCCTCGTCTGTTAACCGCGATTTATTTTCTTTATCAGTTTTTATTTGTGATTTTGATTTTGACGACATGGCTAACTCCTGCCGAAAGCCGAGTCCCCTCGTGTTTGATTCTGACATAGCCGAGTGCTGGCGAATGTTTGAGCGCGACTATGCTCACTACATCCGCATCGTTCACCGGAACGACCCCGACGATCTGAAGGCTTTGCTACTACTCAATCTAGCGGGTCCGGAAGCAATGATCCATGCAGACAACTTTGAATTCGCCCCAGCACACCTCGACGCGAATGGTCAGGTCCTGGTGCCAGCAGAAACTATCGATAACCCTACGGTCCTACTGAGAATGTTTAGAGAATTATGCGACCTGCCCTCTAACCGTATCCTCGAGAGAACACGATTCTTCACCCGTCATCAGCAGGTCGACGAACCTGTCGAACGATTTATCAGCGATTTACGACACATGGCTACATGGTGCCGCTTCGGTGAGTTGACTAACGAGCTGGTACGCGATTAAATTGTGGGAGGAATGAGCGACCGCAAGCGAAGAGCTGAACTGCTTCGGAACGCTGAACTGACTTTAGATCAAGCCATTCACTCGTGTCGAATGGCAGAGACTGTGGCCCCACTAGCAGATTTTGATCCTGCCAGCCCTCAACAGCAACATAACGTAAATCTAGCCAACTATTCTCCGCAGAAATTTTTAAACGCGTCTCGCAAAGATCCCAATATGCCTGCCACGAGGTGCCCCAACTGCAATTATTTCCACTCTAGGGGGTGCCAGTTTTGCGTTGCCCATGGGAAAGTTTGTCACAACTGCAAGAAGCTTAATCATTTTGCCACATGTTGTCGATCTCGTGGGAACACTGCTTGAAGGACAAATCTGAACCTGCTTCAACAAGAGCTGTCTGACTCTGATTCCCAAGAGCAAGATGATGTTTCCCACGGGAATGATTCCGATAACACAGACAACAACTCAACCGTGCTGTACCTCCTGTGCTCCTCAGGCAAGCTGCTGGATCCTGCGGTGACCATGGTAATAAACAACAAGGTTCTGACCGCCAAGGTCGACACTGGTGCAAAGGTGAACGTAATGTCACTCTGGGAGTTCAACAAGATAAGAACCACTGAGCGCAAATCGGAAATGCAACGCTGTTCTCGGTCCTTGACGCCAAAAGCTCTTTCTGGCAAATACCACTGGACCGGGCATCGTCTGCCCTAACAACTTTTGCCACGCCATTTGGTCGCTACAGGTTTTTAAGGATGCCTTTTGTGATCAACTCTGCCAGCGAAGTCTTCCAACGCGCCATGGAACAACTGTTCGCAGAATATCCATGTGCCATCATTGTTGACGATATCTTAGTCTACAGCCGCGATGTGTCCGAGCATGACGCTAACCTGAAGAAGATATTATTATTAATTAATTTATATTTTATTTTTATTTTTTTAATTTAATTTTTATTAGAAGCAGTGTACAAAAGTATAAACCGCGGCATATGACATAGTACAGTTATTGTACAGCAATTTTAATTTTTAGCTAAAGATGAGAAAGGAGAGAGAGAAAGCAAGAGAGAGAAAAAAAGCAAGAGAGAGAGAGAAAGTGAATGTGCAAGAATAGAACCCCTAGACTACTAAATTGGTGTAGCCGAAGAGTGAGTAAGTAAAAGAAATAAGAAAAACGTAGAGAAATAAAAAGACAAAAACAGAAAGAAAAAGAAGGAAAAAAAAAAAAACTGCTTCGTATTTCTCCCCACCTGAAGAAGATATTAAACCGTGCCAAAGACATCAACCTCAAACTCAACCATCTTAAATGCAAATTCCGGGTTCCGGAAGTTACCTACGTCGGTCATGTATTCACCAGCAATGGATTAAGACCTGATCCGTTAAAGACTGCAGCCATCAACGAACTGCCAGTCCCAACCGATGTCACCAGTTTGCAACGATTCCTCGGCATGGTCAACTACCTGGGTAAATTCATTCCCAACCTCAGTGAACCTTCTGCTCCTCTGCGACAACTGACTCACAAGGACAATGCATGGTCTTGGTACCCCCAGCACCAAAGAGCTTTCGAGACATTAAAGCTCCAGCTAGCCAGCGCACCTACACTAGCATACTTCAACCTCAACCTACCAGTCACCGTTACCTGCGATGCATCCCAGTACGGACTAGGCGCAGCGTGCCTACAAACAACTACCGACGGTGATGTGATGCCTGTCTCCTATGCATCACGTACCTTGACAGACACTGAACAACGCTATGCCCAGATTGAGAAAGAACTGCTCGCCGTTGTTTTCGCCTGCTCAAAATTCAAAGACTTTATTTTTGGCAAAACCTTCACGGTCGAGACTGACCACCAGCCACTGGTCACCATCCTAAACAAGCCCATCCATGCCGCCCCAGCTCGTCTACAACGAATGATGATGCAGCTGCAGCGGTTTGACTTCCGCATTGTATACAAGAAAGGTAAAGACATGCACATCGCAGACACGCTCTCCAGAGCCCCGCGTACTACCAGCGAACGTCACCCCATCGAACAGGACGAATTCTCAGTCCTAAAGGTCTCGTTCGTGCCTACCGATCGTTTACGCCGCCTTGCTGAACACACAGCTGCAGATAAAACCTCACAGCTGCTGACCTCCGTTATAAGAAACGGATGGCCAAACAAACAGTCAAGCATCCCGTTTGAAATACGACCCTACTTCCTGGTTCGTGACGAACTAGTGCTGCAAGACGGAATAATCGTCAAAGGCCACAAAGCTGTCATCCCCTCCACTCTGCGGAGTGAGTACTACGAAGATATCCACGGAGGCCACCCTGGTACAGAGGCCAGCCTAAAACGGGCCCAGAACATGATCTACTGGCCCGGGATGACAAGGTATATACGCGATAAGTCCGAATCATGTGCCATCTGCAACAGTTTAACACCACACCAACAGAAGCAGCCGCTCTTGCCTCAGCCGGCTCCCTCCCTTCCGTGGTCGGCACTGGCCACCGACATCTTTGAATGGCACGGGAAGCACTACTTCGTCCTGGTAGACTCCTACTCAGGCTGGTTTGAAGTCGACTTACTGCTCACGATAACCTCCAAAATCATGATCCAGAAACTGTCAATCTGTGCATGGTGCCCCCGTTCGCCTTCAAACTGATAACGGAACTCAATTCACCAGTCAAAAGTTCAAGAACATTGCCAAACGGTGGAACTTTCAACATGTCACTAGCAGCCCTGAGTACCCACAGTCCAACGGACTTGCTGAATGCGCTGTTCGCAGCGCCAAACAACTCATGGAGCGCTCCTACCTGGCAAAATCCGACGTCTACCTGGACCTGCTAAACTTGCGGAACATTTCAAGAGACAGTATTCTTGGCTCCCCCGCCGAACAACTAATGTTCCACCAGACGCGTCCACCACTGCCTGTCTCCCAGCAACAGCTGCAGCCGCAAGTCCGCTCTCCCACTGTGATACAAAAGCGTGTGCAGTTTAAACGAGACACACATAAGCGTTTCTATGACAAAACCAGCAAGCCACTTAAACCACTTATACAAGGACAAGTGGTGCGCCTACAAACTGACAAAGGACATACCAAACTGGGACACATTTATGGCCCCTCAAAGGAACCACGCTCTTACCTGGTCGAAGTCGATGGTGTCCTCTACAGACGCAACCTTCAACACCTCCTTCCTGTGGAGGAACATTGTCCGGCGCCCCTGGGTCCTGATGCCCCACTGCTCGTGTTGCAGCTGTTCCATCACCTGCCGCGACCAAGTCCGCCCACTCCCTGTGTCGGTCTGCCCCTGCGTCTCCTATTGTAACTGGTACCCCGGGCTGCCCGCGTCGGTCCACCCCCGGTTCCCCCACGGCGGTCTCCCCCACAGGCCCATTGGGTCTCCCGCGGTATTACCAACCCCAGCCCACATCTTTTCGGAGGAAAAGGGTGATGAGGCAGCCCCCTACCGCACGAGGAACGGGCGGGTTAGCAGGCCACCCATTAGATGTGGAGATTTTGTTTAACCCCACTATTAATCCCTCAGCTCACCGTTTAAAGTGCCTTAGTTACTTTTTCATTTCTACAAGAAGAGATGTAGATTGGCTATTGCATGTTAGCCAATCAGAATGCTTAGTAATTATAACTCTGCCTAATGCATGCTTTATAGTGTAAGAACTCGCCAACTGTCTTCAGTAGCTGCAGTAGACTGAATGTATGATGTACTGCTTATGTGATGATGAGCTGAACATTAAAGATGCTTATACCCTAACCAGTGTGAGAGTGAGGTACTTACAACCAGCATTTGCCGTTCCTTCCTACACAGCTAGGTATTATGTTCGGCACAAACATTGTGGGACAAAGGGCCCTTGTTCTGTCCTATAATTAAACAGGGAAGCAGGAAAACTAAAAGGGGCTATGGAATGTCCTTGGTGAGTAAGATAAGGAGAATCCCAGGGCATTTTATACGTACATTTGGAGTATTGTTTGCATTCATGATCATCCCATCGCAGAAGGATGTGGAGGCTTTGAAGAGGATGCAGAAAAATTCACCAGGATGTTGCTCAGATTATAATGCATTATAAGGAATGGGTGGACAGACTCTGATTATTTTCTCTGGAATGGACGGGCAACCTGATAGATCTTCTATCGTGTCCTTATGCTATATAGTGGCTCGCCTCTGCTGTACACATTGTTGTGCTATTGGAGTGTTAAGTGCAAGGTCTGCAGTCGTACATGGATTATCCAGCAATGGGCATTGCAGTAGGTGTTGCATTGTCTGGGTCTGTGTGCCACAGTCACAGGTTGTTGTACCCTTGAAGTAGCCCCATTTGTGCATTGTCACCCTTGACCGCCCGACCCCGGTTCACAGTCGGTTGGGACATGTCCAGTTCAGCCAGTGTTCATCAGCACCTGGTGGTAAGCACTCTGCTGCTGGTATGTGCCCATCTTGGTGGAAATAGGGACAGTGGCTAGTCTGTTCTTCCACATCTGGAGGCGAGCTTCAGTTGGTGTTGTTTCCAATGGGGTGACGCTGGTTAGGAAACTCTTACGGGATTTTAACCACCTAGGAGGGGGCACATGGTTATGTAATGGGTGTCTATCGTCTGTCAGTTGTTTCAGACGCTCCGTCCTACTTGCAACAGCTCTCCTGATGTCTGGAGGAGCGATGCCAGCCAGTAGGTAGATGTTGTTTATGTCCGTAGATCGAAGTCAACCAGTGATGCTGAGGCAGCTGGCATTCAAGGATGAGTCAATCTTCTTTGCATGTGTAGATCTCTCCCAAGCAGGGCAGGCGTATTCTGTAGCAGAGATGCAGAGTGCTAAGGCTGTAGTACGTGCTGTTGTTGGAATGGCACCCTATTTGGTGGTGGTGAGTTTGTTCAATATGTTGTTGCGGGTGCCCACCTTTGCTTTAGTTCTTTCCACATGTGCCTTGAATGTTAAGCAGCGGTCGAGTGTGACTCCAAGGTAGA
The DNA here is from genome assembly GCA_038087875.1 of Malacoraja senta. NCBI lineage: Eukaryota > Metazoa > Chordata > Chondrichthyes > Rajiformes > Rajidae > Malacoraja > Malacoraja senta. The sequence continues at coordinate 70,792,767 of CM075977.1, read as the reverse complement.
TTGGGTTTGGGCAATGTTTTAGTGGGAGTCCAGACCATGTGACCTGTAGTTGATGGTTAGCCTCTTGGTTCCTCAGGTGGAATGCACAGACCTGTTTTTTTGATGGGTTGGCACGCAGCTGGTTTTCCTCATAGTATTAAGATAAACCGGTGAGTGCCTCTGTCAGTGTTGTCTCAACATCTTGGAGCTGTGTACCCTGTGCTGTTATACAGAGATCATCAGAATAGATGAAACGCTTATTTACCAAGTCAGTTGACTGGTCATTGGTGTGGATGTTGCACAGGATCAGTGCCAGAACACTTCCTTGAGGGAGGTCGTTCTTCCGTCGTCGCCATCTGCTACGTTTCCCTCTTTTCTCGACAAAGAACCTTTGATTTTGGAGCATCGTTTGTATTAGCTCGGTTAGATGCAGGATCTTTTGTCATCTCAAGGATCTTTAGAGGAGTCGTTTATGGTTGATACTGTCGTATGCTGCTGACAAATCGACAAACAATGCTCCCGTGATTTGCCCTTGTTCGAAGCCATCTTCGATATGTTGCGTTAGGTTGTGGAGCTGACTTGTTGTGGACTTGCCTTGGCGGAAACCTGCCTGTTCTGATATTAGATGTTCATCTACATAAGGAGCAAGGCAGTTGAGGATGAGTCTCTCAAATAGTTTGTAGGTGTGGCTGAGTAGAGAGATGGGTCAATAACTCTTCGCCTCTGAGGGGTCTTTCCCTGTCCTTAGTGGTGCGATTACTCGAGTCTGGCGCCAAAGCTTTGGGATTGTCAGATTTGTGGAGCACAAGTTGTAGAAATTTAGAAGCAACTCTCGTGTCTGTGGTCCAAAGTGCTTGATTTGCTCAGTGGATATGTCATCGATCCTGACTGCTTTCCCATCTTTAAGAGTTGCGATACCGGCCTCTAGCTCTTCTGTCATGAGTGGTTTTATGAAGACCGGGTCTCTGGTGTATTTAGTGCAATCTAGTTTTTGCTTCCTGGTGGACTTGGTGGCTTTGCCATTCAGTAGTAACTGATGTGCAATTTGGTTGGCTGTGATGTTGCTGTGTTGTTCAGCCTTCCACCACTGAGTTTACGGATGAGGGACCATGCCTTTTTGCTGTTATTTGTCATGTCAGTTGACTCCAACAGGTTCTGCCATGATTTGCTATGTTTGGCGGTGATGACTGACATCAGCTGTTCTCCTGTGACAGTGGTCTCATCGGCAAATGGATCAGCTTGGAATTGCTTCTTGTATTCCTCATACAGAGCTGCACTCTCTGGTGTGTGGCCAGGGATGTAGTTTGTGCGGCAACCACGTGGGATGTACTTTCTAGATGTATCTTTGACCAGTTTGACAAATCTGCTGTAGGCTTCTGCTGATGGCTCTAGTGATGATACTGCTGCATCAAAACCCTCTGAGAAGCCTTTCCAATCAGCCTTTTTGTAGTTGAAGCGTCGTCGAAATGGAGCTGTGGTGGGAGTGACTGTTGCTCTGACTTGTATACCGATTGGGCGGTGTGTCTTCGGTATTGGATCTAGCATGATCTTGTTGCATAGTCCCATGATGCTTTTGCGAGGTCTGGGTTGTATCCCTGTTTCCATCGGCCACTATTGAATGAGCTAGGCAGTTTTGCGTCATGGACCAGACTAATTAGTTTCCACCCATTCTTCTATGAATACTCCATCTGCATTGGTCTCTTTGTAGCCCCATTGTGTGCTGTGGCTGTTGAAATTGCCAATTATCACCCGTGGTTTGTTTTGGGGATTGTCTTGTGGGTCTTTAAACTTAAAGGCCCACAATGAAAGAGCTAATAGTCAAATCTAATATAGTTTACAAAATGGAGTCGTTCTTCTACAAAAGCATGGTCTAGTCGAACAAAAGAATGGCTCGGTGCCAAGTCTGAATGACTTTGCAAATTATATGGAACACAATATGGAGGACAGGTTGTCTTTTTAATAAAGACATTAAGATGGAAACCTGTGAAATAACATGTGCTTCTTTCAAGGCCATAAAGAAGCCAAGATTGAAAAAATAGCTGACGCTCCAGGGATAAGTAATAACTTGTTATTGGATGAGCTTGATTTGGACCCAGCTTTTCCTATATTCTGAAAGGCTATAGAGTCTTTCAGTCATGCCATATTCAGACTTGGTAGGAGTGTTTTATGGATAAGAAAAATGTATAATTGCGCTAACTTTCCTTTGTTCTGTGAGTGGAGTCCGAGAAGCACTGAGCAACGTTTGAGCTCATTATAGATCTTGCCACTCCCGTCTGACGAATCGATTAAAGATTGCCATGGTTTACCTTTAATAATTTTGTAGCTGTCTGCTTTTTTAAGAGACAAACTTTGACAAGAACCTGGTGGTTTGTAGACTGATGTAATGATAACATTACTGAGTTCGAGAGTTCGGATTTCAATGTTATCCTCTTCAGACTTTGCGGTGATATTGATGTCTATGCCATCCTTAATAAAGATTGCACTACCTGATAGATGTATGTAGCACTTTGAGAGGCATAGATAGAGTAGATAGAATCTTTTTTCCAAAGTGGAATTGTCACATACTAGAGGGCATTGGTGGAAGTTGAGAGAGGGGAGGTTTAAGGATTATTTACAAGGCAATATTTTGTTACCCAGAGTAGTAGATACAGAGAACGTGCAAGGTAAATGGTGGAAGCAGATACAAATGCACTTTTAAAAGCCAATGAGACAGGCACATGAACAGGTTGGAAATGGAGGGATATAGACCATTTGCAGGCTGATGAGATTAGTTTAAATTGACATTGTGGTCAGCTAAGACATCGTAGTTTGAGGAGCCTGTTGATATGTTGTATTGTTCTATATTCAATGATAAGATTTGATAAGCTCTGAAGTAAAATAGACTATCCAGGTTTTGGGGGATTTGTTAGATACTATAGGGAATAAAACTGGGGTATTTCTTATTAAAACGGGGGAATACAAGTTACAGATGTTGTTTCCTGATTCTTTTTTTTCCTTGCTCATTGTACAAACCCCAAACATTGATTTGCTTTAAGCTTTTGTAATTAGGCATATTGATCTCAACTAGATGTCATTATATTTTCCCTGTCCCATTCATGAACGTATCTTTCCATTTTCAACATTTCCATTTCCCAAGCCCAAGAGTACATTATGTTTTAATATACAAGTAGCTCTGCTGCAGCACATGTTTCCATAACACAAATTTGATATAATGGAAGTGATGAATTAGGGAACTTCATTTGTATTAAGTGTGCCAAATTGGTTATAACACCATTTTCATCGGGAGCTACAGAACCACATAAATTTACTTTGTGAACTGACAAGCAAGAAAAAATAGCTGCTTGGGAGAAAAAAAGTGTAGGGCCTCCTTGCTGTAATCAGGCACCATTGTCTCTTGAGGAAACCGCTGCTACTGTAACTCTGGGTGGTCATAGAAATTGACAAGCAATTGCTTCTACTGACACGTATGCAATGATACTCTATTAAACAATGTAACATACGGGTTTTAGCATTTTTAGCTTGCAGGAATAAAAACCACATGTCTATTTTAAGGACCTTTATTTTTTTTAATCCTGCAGGAAGAATAAGCATGTTACTGCAAGGCTGAGATTCTCGAGCCCCTAACCCTGCTTTTTCCCCCATTGACATAATTGTTTTTATAACAAGATTTTCTTACAGGGGTGTTTCTCAGGAATGCAACTATTGTGTTATATAATGAGGGTAAACTGACATTTGGACCTAATAAGTAGAATGTTTTAAACTTTAAATAAAAAAGTGGTAAAAATAAATAATGAGAATATACTTTTTCTTTCAGATATTTTGAAAAGCAATTTGACTTGGCAGAAGCAACTAAATTACCCATGTTTCTACACTGCAGAAATTCACATCCAGAATTTCTAGGTATGCTTGAAATGACAAGAAAGGTTTCTGTGATATTATTAAATCAAGTTCTTTGACTGATAGTTGCTTCAAGTAATTGATCCACTGGTCCTTGCATACTTAAGTTTTATTTAGATTTGTAATGAATAAGCTGATCTCAAATGGGGCAGGAATAAGATGCACCTTGAGCCTGGAGAAGTGTTTGTTACCCTTGATTCCCAAGTGCTTGCTGATACCTCTGCTGTACACTGGGTTTACTTTTCCTTCTGACACAGATGAATTTTTAGCTATAAATTGCTGTACTTTTCTAGTAACAAAATTAAAAATAAACAATTTCCTGATTTCATTATAGAAACATAGAAACATAGAAAATAGGTGCAGGAGTAGGCCATTCGGCCCTTCGAGCCTGCACCGCATTCAATATCATGGCTGATCATCCAACTCAGTATCCTGTACCTGCCTTCTCTCCATACCCCCTGATCCCCTTAGCCACAAGGGCCACATCTAACTCCCTCTTAAATATAGCCAATATACTGGCCTCAACTACCTTCTGTGGCAGAGAATTCCAGAGATTCACCACTCTCTGTGTGAAAAATGATTTTCTCATCTCGGTCCTAAAAGACTTCCCCCTTATCCTTAAACTGTGACCCCTTGTTCTGGACTTCCCCAACATCGGGAACAATCTTCCTGCATCTAGCCTGTCCAACCCCTTAAGAATTTTGTAAGTTTCTATATGATTCTATTATCTATAAGTAAGATTTCTGTAAGATTCTATGTTTCTATTATCATTTAGTTGTTTATTTTCTGAGGCAATGTATCGCCCTGATTTTCTAAGCGTTTCTATATTTAAACCTTGGCAAGATTACACTTATTGCCCGTGTCATAGAGACATCAAATTATACAGATTAGAAATGGGCCGTTTGGCCTAACCAATCTATGCTAATCAAGATGTACCATCTGTACCAGCTAGACCCATATGTCCACATTTGACCCATATTCTTCTCAATCTTTCCTATCCATGTGCCTGTAAATGGTGTTATAGTACCTGCCTTAACCACTTCATCCGGCAGCTCATTCCATATACCTACTACCCTCTGTGTGGAAAAAGATGCTCCTCAGATTCCTATTAAATCTTTTCTCTCTCACCTTAAACCTATGCTCTCTAGTTCATGATTGTCCTACCCAGGGAAAAAACACTGTGCATTCACCCTCATGATTTTATCCATCTCTATAACTAATCCTCAGCCTCCTGTGCTGCAAGGAATAAAATCCCAGCCTGCCCAATCTCTCTCTATAGGCGTACGAGTTGTGGCAACTTACACGTAAATCTTCACTGAACTCTTTCCAGCTTAATGGCATTTTTCCTGTAACAGGGTGGCCAAACTGAACATAATACTCTGAAGTGCAGCCTCACTAATGTCTTGAATAAATGGAAAATAATGTCCCAACTTCTATACTCGATTCCCTGACTGATGACGACCAGCTCCTCAAAAACCCTTTGTTATCACTCATCCTCCTATGATGCCACTTTCAATATATTTGTGCATTGTGGGCTAAAGAGTCTATTCCTGTGCTCAACTGTTTTACGTTCTGTGTTCCACAACTCTTCAGACTCTACCATTCACTGTGAAGGTCCTACCTTGGTTTAACTTCTCAAAATGCAACACGTCACATTTATCTGAATTAAATCCCATTAGCCATTCCTTGGCCCACTTGCCCAGCTGATCAAGATCCCGCTGTAATTTTTTTGATGATTATCTTCACTGACTACGATGCCACTCTTTTAGTGTCATTGGCAAACTACCTGATCATATCTTGTACATTCTCATTCAATTTGTTAATAAAGATGACAAACAGCAATGAGCTAAACAGCAATGTCTTAATAACTCTTGATGCATAACAAGATAATTACATTCTTTTGAGTCTGAAAACATAAGCAACAGAATGCTGACAACATCTCTCAGAAAATATACTTGCTGAATATTTTGGCTACTGGCATTCATTGTTACTTTTTCAGTCCTCAATAAATGAGTTAATTTTCACAATTTGCCATGATGGGATTTGAATTCATAATTAGTGAACTGTTAGTCTAACATCACCATCAAACACACATTTTCATCCATACAAGTAATCATATTTTAATTTTCCAAATTGATACAACAGCTTCCAAATGTTGTTAATCTTTTAAAAATGACTCCATGTTTGCACTGGCAGCAAAGTCATAGCTTATTTTTTGAATTGTTATAACTTATCCTTGCCTCTCTGGTTCTTTTTCTGTGTCGAATAGCATAAGGTTAAATTTTTGGGAAAAGTCAAACTTGTTAAATGGCTGAGAATTTGTTGTAACCTAGCAATTGCCTCCAGCAATACGCTACACATTGCTGGCGGAGTAAAAAGGGAAATCTTCTCCAGGATCAAGTAAAACAGGGCAAGTTAATCAAATCAGATTGAAGGGTGCAGAGTGTGATTAAGAGAATATAACAATGAATATGGATGAACAAGGAAATAATTGCAGGTGATAAATTAATTGTCCAATCATTAGGGAAAAAAAAGGGAAAGAATGGTTGGATTATAAGCGAGTTTATAAAGTATTATTTTATACAAGTGAAACCTGAAGAAATTAGGTTGTTCATTTTCAATGCTGGAGAGGTAAATTGGTAGTCATTAATATTTATTGTAAGGTTAACAAACTATGTAAAAAGCCAAAGACCAACCTGTTGATTTTGGTTTTGTTTGCACATTCCAAGCAAATGCAAGAAAGTCATACAATTCAATTAATTTGAATGGTAAATCAGAGTGTGTTGCCATTTTTTGCAAAGTGGAGTGGTGCATCTTGGATAGCAACTTCCAAAATTTCATCGTAACTGTGGAGTTGTTTCAACAGATGTTTCCGTATGATTTTCACATTAATGGTTGTGCTTTGAGCTCACTTTTATTTCTTTGGCAAATGCAACATTTTAAGACAAACATGCTAGTTCGTGCAACGATAAATTCAAAATCATTTAATACGTATTGGTTGCAAGAAAAAGGTAGAAATATATAGCTGGTAATTATGGCCATATGAGGCCATAATGTGGCACCAGAAAACTGAAATCAAAAAGGTTTAAGCAGATCAGACCGCATCAATGAAGAGGAAAACAGAGTTGACCAGTTCTAATATCCTGAAAAGTTAACTCTGTTTCTTTCATTGCATTTGCTGCTCTGACCTGATGTATATTTTCACCAACATTTGTATTTATTTCACAGTATTAATGATGTGGCCAATATAATCCCAACTGCCTGGGATTTTGCGACATTGCAGTTTGTGAACTGCTTTGTAACACAGTTGTAAGCTGACTAAAATGTTGAAGTAGATTGTGTAGACGCTGGATAGCACGCAACAAAAGCTTTTCACTGTACCTCGGTACATGTGACAATAAACTAAACTGTAAACTATAGACAGCGTAAGGTTTTCATTAGTTGCTGATCTGAGTATATTCAATGCTGGCAATTTTATTAATGGGAGATTAATTCAGTATATTTTGCTTTATAAAATACAGTGCTAGAGGACCTTGGCAAGTCAGACAGCCTCTGTGGAGGGAAATGGACAGACGATGTTTCAGGTCAGTATCCTTCAGACTTATCAGTCTGAAGAAGAGATCCAACCTGAAACATCCTCTGTGTAGGAAGGAACCACAGATGCTGGGTTAAACTGAAGATAGACACAAAATGCTGGAGTAACTCAAGAAGGAATGGGTGACGAAGAACTGACTGAAGAAGGGTCTGGATGTGAAACATCACCCATTCCTTCTCCCCAGCGATGCTGCCTGTCTCGCAGAGTTATTCTAGCATTTTGTGTCTAAAACATCCTCTGGTTTGTTTCCCTTCACAGATGCTGCCTGATCCACTGAGTTCCCTCAGGAATTTTTGTTTGCTCAAGATTCCAGCATATGCAGTTCCTAATGTCTCTATTTTTTTTAATGGGGATCACTGGAACTCTTACGGCATCTGGGCATTGTGATACAAATCAGCTGTGGCAGGCAGCTAAATAAATGAGTTTTTTTCATGGAAATGTTGTGAAAAGAGTTTTTCAATGATGTATGATCTTCCTCTATCATATATCAGCCAATCCCTCACTGGCATGTTATAATGTGCTTGTTGAATTTTATTGACATTGATCTCACTCCCCATCCCCCCCACTCGTAACAAGGACAGAGTTCCCCTTGTCCTCACCTTCCAACCCACCAGCCATCACATACAACAGATTATCCTCCGACAGTTTCGCCACCTCCAACGGGATCCCTCCACTGGCCACATCTTCCCATCTCCTCTCCTTTCGACTTTCCGCAGAGACCGCTCCCTCCATAACTCCTTGGTCAATTCGTCCCTTCCCACCCAAACCACCCCCTCCCTTGGTACTTCCCTTGCAACCGCAGGAAATGCTGCACTTGTCGCTTTACCCCCTCCCTTAACTCCATCCAAGGACCCAAGCAGTTTTTCCTGGTGAGGCAGAGGTTCACCTGCACCTCCTCCAACCTCATCTATTGCATCCGCTGCTCTAGGTGTCAGCTGCTCTACATCGGTGAGATCAAGCGTACTCTTGCCGATCGCTTCACCTAACACCTCCGCTCAGTTCGCACTAACCAACCTGATCTCCCGGTGGCCCAACACTTCAACCCCCCTCCAATTCCGAATCCGACCTTTCTGTCCTGGGCCGCCTCCATGGCCAGAGTGAGTCCAACCGCAAATTGGAGGAGCAGCACCTCATATTTCGCTTGGGCAGTTTACACCACAGCGGTATGAACATTGACTTCTCCAATTTCTGGTAGTCCTTGCTTTCTCCCTCCTTCCCCTCCTCTTCCCAGCTCTCCCACAGCCTACTGTCTCTGCCTCTTCCTTTCTTCTTCCCGCCCCCCCCCCCCCCACCTCCACATCAGTCTGAAGAAGGGTCTCGATCCGAACCGTCACCTATTCCTTCGCTCCATAGATGCTGCCTCACCCATTGAATGTCTCCAGCATTTTTGTCTACATTTAAGAACACACAGGTCATCTATCGTATTTTATTCATCTGTCAGCAATGTATGTCTGCCCATTCTACATAGATACATAGAAAATAGGTGCAGGAGTAGACCATTCGGCCCTTCGAGCCAGCACCGCCATTCAATGTGATCATGGCTGATCATCTACAAACAGTACCCCATTCCTGCCTTCTCCCCATATCATTTGATTCCGTTAGCCCCAAGAACTCTATGTAACTCTTTTGAATGCATCCAGTGAATTCGCCTCCACTGCCTTCTGAGGCAGAGAATTCCACAAATTCACAACTCTCTGGGTGAAAATGTTTTTACTCATCTCAGTTCTAAATGGCCTACCCCTTATTCTTAAACGGTGGCCCCTGGTTCTGAACTCCCCCAACACCGGGAACATGTTTCCTGCATCTAGCGTGTCCAATCCCTTAATAATTTTATATGTTTCTGTAAAATCCCCTCTCATCCTTCTAAATTCCAGTGAATACAGCTCAGCTGCTCCATTCAGATCAGAATCAGAATCACACTTTATTCGCCAAGTATGTTTTGCAACATACGAGGAATTTCTTTGGCCAGGTCAGTCATTCAATAAAAAGCAACAGATCACTCAAAAACACATTTTAACATGAACATCCACCACAGTGACTCCTACACATTCCTCACTGTGATGGAAGGCGAAATAAAATTCAAGTCTCTTCGTTGACGGGACGATCTTGACTCCCGTAGCCGGCGGCGTTCGGGCCCTCCGCATCGAGGCGATCCGCTCCCGCATCATATGACAGTCCCGCCATCTCGGGAATTAACCTTGTGAACCTACGTGCACTCCCTCAATAGCAATAATGTCCTTCCTCAAATTAGGAGACCAAAGCTGCACACAATACTCTAGGTGTGGTCTCACCAGGGCCCTGTACAACTGCAGAAGGACCTCTTTGCTCCTATACTCAAATCCTTTCGTTATGAAGGCCAACATGTCATTAGCTCTCTTTTACTGCCTGCTGTACCTGCATGCTTACTTTCAGTGATTGATGTACAAGGATACCCAGGTCTCATTGCACTTCCCCTTTTCCTAATCTGACACCATTCAGATAATAATTTGCCTTCTTGTTCTTGCCACGAAGGTGGATAACCTCACATTTATCCACCTTATACTGCATCTGCCATGCATCTGCCCACTCACCCAACCTATCCAGGTCACCCTGCATCCTCTTAGCATCCTCCTCACAGTTCACACTGCCACCCGTCTTTGTGTCATCTGCAAATTTGCTAATGTTACTTTAATTCCTTCATCCCAGCACCAAGCCTTGCGGTACCCCACTAGTCACGACCTGCCATTCTGAAAGGGATCCGTTAATTCCTACTCTTTGTTTCCTTTGTATGCCAACCAATTTTCTATCCATGTCAATATCCTATCCCCAATATCATGTGCTCTAATTTTGCTCACTAATCTCCTGTGTGGGACCTTATCAAAGGCTTTTTGAAAGTCCAGATACACTACATCCACTGGCTCTCACTTATCCATTATATTTGTTACATGCACAAAAAATTCCAGAAGATTAGTCAAGCATTCTGTTGCAAAGTCATGTTAGTTTACATTTATTTGTGGTCTTGCCAAATGGCTGGCCAAATTTAAGGTTGAAACCACTTGATTTCTCTAACTTAGTTTTTGTATTTGTTTTCTATGCATTCGCAAAAATATAAAAGTACTTTGGGCATGAAAATAATAAAATGTGTAAAAATGTCATCTGTTTCATTTGTAGATATAGTGAAGAGAAATATGGATAAATGTGTTGGAGGAGTGGTAAGTCTAACCTTAATGCTTATGTCAATCTACCCAGCCCATGATTTGTGGAAATTGTGGAGGCCCTTGCAGGGATATTTGCTTCATCTTTGGCCATAGGTGAAGTTCTGGAAGGCTGGGCAGTAGTTAATGTTGTACTATTTAAGAAGTGCAGCAAGGGAAAGCAAGGAAAGGAGAGGCCAGTGAACCTGACATTAATGGTGGGTAAGTTACTGGAGGAGATTCTGAAGGGCATGATATGCCAACATTTGGATAAACAAGGACTAATTTGGGATACTCAACACGGATTTGTGCATGGAAATCATGTCTCGGGGATCGATACTTGGCCCATTGTTGTTTACCATTTATTTAAACAATTTTGAAGAGAATGTACAAAACATAGTTGGTAAAGTTGCAGATGACAGTGAAAAAATTATTGTTTTATACTGGGATCTTGATCGGCAAGTTAAGTGGGCTAAGGAATGGTTTAGTTTACTTTATTATTGTCACATGTACTGAGGTACCGTGAAAAGCTTTTGTTTGAGTGCTATCCAGTTAAATAAAACTATATGAATACAATGAAGCCGTGCACAGATAAAGGGTACAACATTTAGTGTAAGATATAACATTGATGTCCAATAAAGTCTGACTAAAGATAGTTCAGAAGTCTTCAACGGGATAGATGGACATAGGACAAAGGACATTTATTGTCACATACACCAAATGGTGTAGTAAAATTTGTCTTGCCATGCAGCACAAATTAGACACAACATTAAAGAAATTTAACATAAAACATAAAAACATCCCCCCACAATGGTTCCCACTGTGGGGGAAGGCACAAAGTCCAGTCCCCATCCCATATCCACCCATAGTCGGGCCTATTGAGGCCTTCACGGAGGCCTGATGTTCCAGGCCGTTCTCGCCGGGTGATGGTGCTCCGGTGTCGGGAGAACCCTCTCAGCAGCTTGGGACACCTGGAACGGCCGCCTCCTTACTCGAGACCGCGGCTTCCGAAGCCAACAGGCCGCGCTGGATGGAGCTCCCCCACTGGCGATCTCGGCGAGAGATCCCAGGCTCCCGTTGTTAAAGTTCAGCGCTGCCGCCCACAAACCCGCAGCTCCGCCATGTTTCACCTGCGGGCTCAGCTCACCAGAGCTCCAGCGCGGCGACCCGGGCAAGGCATCGCCCGCTCCACGATAGCACTCCAGCGCTGCGCCGAAGCCGAGGTCCTGTGCGGTCCCCTCAGGAAACGCTGCTCCAGGCCCGCTGGTAGGCCGCGAGGACGGGTCGAAGGTGCAGCCCGGAGAAAAGCTGCCTCTCCGACCAGGTAAGGACCCTAGAAAGTAGTTTCCCCCTTCCCCCCACCCCCCACATAAAAAAGAATAGAACTCCTAAAAAACAAAACAACTAACTAACTAAAAATAAGAAAAAAGATGAAAACGGACAGCTGCAGGCTGGGCAGCCATACCACACAGGACGGCGCCCCTTAAAAGATGGGAGGTCAGGAATGCATTTTAGTTGATGGGAGGACTGTTCAGTTGCCTGATAACAGTTGGGAAGATAGTGTCCCTGAACCTGGAGGTTTGCATTTTCAAACTTCTGTACTTTTTGCTTGAAGAGGGAGTGACTGGAGGAGACTGGTCCATGATTATGCTGGCGGCCTTGCCAAGGGTGTGAAGTGCAGTTAGAGTTAACGGAAGGGAGGTTAGTTTGTATGATGGTCTGGGCTACATTCACAATTCTCTGCAATTTATTGCTATCTTGGATGGAACTGTTCCCAAAACCAGGCTGTGATGCATCCCGATTAAAATGGTTTCTACAGAGTATCTGTAGAAGTTGGTGAGGTTGTTGAGGAGATGCCAAAATTCTTAAAGGGCCTGTCCCACTAAGGCAACCTTATTGGCGAGTTTTGGAGACTCTGCACTCGTCACAAGCTCGCAGCATGGTCGACACATGGTCGTAGGTGGTCTCTGGTAAGTCGCCTTCATGGTCGAGAGGAGTTCCCGCATAGTGGTTACTACTTGCAGCCTCAGTTTGGACGCGGAAAAATGTTCAACATGTTGAAAAATTTTCTGCAACCAAAAATTGGTCGGCATGGAGAAAATCGATAATTTTGAACTTGTAGTGCAGTGGTAGTGGGGTCGCCATGTCGTTGTAGGTAGTTGAGGTAGCCGTAGGTAATCTCCTTTGCTGACCGGGCATTTTAATTAGCTCATTTGGGAAAAGAAAACGTAAGCACGGGTTTTCAGAACCAAGGAAAACGGACCGGTAATGTTAAATGCCCGCTAAACTTCACAGATGTGTATCTCTGGCTTATTCAAAGTTGTCTGGCTTTTTAAAAGTGTCTCCACTCCTTCTCCCCGCTCTTTTAAAGGACTTACCGTACACTGTGCTAGACGTCTTTAACCTTCCTGTTTATCGCGGGTATCACCTTGGCTCTGCACCGTGTGAATTTCAGACAGCGCTCCCCCACTTTCCCTTGCCCCCACCTTTGCGATGTGTTTGTGTGTGTGTTCCGCGCTGATGGTTGTTCCAGCTCGCGTTTTTTCAGGCGAGTGCCCCCGAGCTTGAAGGTCACAGACAGTTTGCTGAAAAGTCGCGTAAGTGGAACAGGCCCTTTTGCCTTCTAAGGAAGTAGAGGTGTGGGTGTGCTTTCTAGGCCATAGCTTCAATGTGGCTGATCCAAGACAAATTGCTGGTAATATTTATTCCTAGGAACTTGAAGCTTTATGTCTCTACGTTGGCGGCATCAATGGTGTCTATGTACTGCTTGGCTTCCTGTAGCCTATCATAATCTCCTGTTTGGATAAATACACAATACCCTGTTATAGGAAAGTGGTCATTAAACAGGAATGGGAACAAACTAGATTGGTGAGAATGTTGTATAGACTTGAAGGCCTGAGTTATAGGGAGAGGTTAGGCAGGCTAAGGTTTATTCCTTGGAGCGTAGAACCATGTATATAATACCATGATGGGTATAGATAAGGTGAATGCGCAGAGTCGTTTTACCCACAGTACAGCACAGGAACTGGTTTCTCCCCACCCCCACCATGGTCTATGCTGACCATGATGCCAATTTAAACTCTTCCCATCTGCCTACACATATTTTGATAATGTAATCCAGATGTGCTAGCTGCATTTGTAAAGGAAATTTCAGAGTAATGCGTTCACAGAAACACATATGATTATTATCTATCCTACTTCAAGCAATAATATGATTAAAGCAAGCAAATATAAAGTTAGTGCATTTTTGGAACTGACTTGTTAATTTGACTTCATTTATTGTAGGTGCACTCTTTTGATGGCACAAAAGAAGAAGCTGCTGCCCTTTTAGAAATGGGCCTCTATATAGGAATCAATGGCTGGTAAGCTTGAATTGCAGTTACTGTGAGGTTGCAAATATTTCTCATCTTGTTAGTAGCTTAAAGGCCTGAGTTATCATTCCTATGTTTATGCCCTGATTTAATATTCCTGAAACTCAAGAGTATCTGAAAGAGTGAGGCCACACACACAAATTGGAGGAACAACACCTCGTATATCACTTCGGCAGTTTACAACCCTGCGGCATGAATATTGATTTCTCTAACTTCAAGTGACTCTTCCGTTCCCTCTCACTCAATCCCTCGCCCACCCTCGTCCTCTTGCTAATTTCACCGTTTGTATTCCTTCGTTATCATCTCGTCCCCAGCCAACAATGACCATGGTGAGCTTCACCTTTCTTGAGTCATCAATGCAGGCTCTGCTTTGTTCTGTACCTTCCCATATCTCCAGTGTCCCCCTCCATGACCCTTAGTCTGATGAAGGGTCTCGAACCAAAACGTCACCTATTCCTTCTCTCCAGAGATGCTGCCTGACCTGCTGAGTTACTCCAGCATTTTGTCTTGTCATCATTGTAAACCAGCATCTGCAGTTCCTTGTTACACACCTGGCCAGTTACTCTTCTGCTTCCTGAAGATATTCCATACTGCAATGATAGCTCATTGTCATACATTTAAAAATACATTTTGTTAATGAATCATATTTAATATTGCCTATGTAATCCATTATATATAGTCTTTGGTGCTGGTGCCAAAGTAGTTGTAGACTCTGTCCACAAGATGGTGGTATAATTCCACCGTCCTATAATGTATTTCTGACAGATCATCAGCACCTTTGGATAAGTAAAATGTCCCAAGACACCGATTATTATCAAACAAAATTTAGCGCATAGCCATGTTAGTTATTAGAGACTGGATTAGGTTTTTAGGTGCATTGAAATGAGAAAAGGCAGAAAGGCAAAGAAGTAATAAATGAATCCAGATCCCTGGGCTTTAAAAAAAACCCTGATGGCATGTATGCAATAGAGAATATACAAGAACAATAGAGGAGAGCAGTTACCTTTGACCAATGTTGGGGCTGGGGAGGGTAAGAGTGATAGGGAGGAGCAGCATCATTTGAAGGCAGGAATTAACATTTTAAAATTATTTAAGGTATTAAAGGTATTATCAGAAATGAGAATCAAAGAAAATAGGTGCAGGAGTAGGTCATTTGGCCCTTTGAGCCAGCACCACCATTCAAGATGATCATGGATCTTTCAGAATCAGTACCCTGTTCCCGCTTTCTCCCCAAAGCCCTTGATTCCGTTAGCCCTAAGAGCTCTATCTAACTCTCTCTTAAATACATCCAGTGAATTGGCCTCCACTGCCTTTTGTGCAAGAGTAACAGATTCACAACTCTCTGGCTGAAAAAGTTTTTCCTCATCTCAGTCCTAAATGGCCTACCGCTTATTCTTAAACTGAGACCCCTGGTTCTGGACTCCCCCAACATCGGGACTATTTTTCCTGTATCCAGCCTGTCCAATCCTTTAAGAATTTTATATGTTTCTATAAGATCTCCTCATCCTAAATTCCAGTGAATATAAGCCCAGTCGATCGATACTTTCATCATATGTCAGTCCCGCCATCCCGGGAATTAACCTGGTGAACCTACACTGCACTCCCTCAATAGCAAGAATGTCCTTCCCAAAATTAGGAGACCAAAACTGCACACAATATTCCAGATGCAGTCTCATCAGGGCCCTGTACAACTGCAGCAGGACCTCCTATACTCAAATCCTCTCATTATGAAATCAACTCTTGCTATGAATCAATTAGTTCAGTAAACATTGTGATTATGTGTGAATGGGACTTTATGGTGGATTATTTGTTTCCAATGCTTCATTTTAGGTTCTAAAGAGTTTAGGGAACAGAAATTATCATTTTTTCTTAGAGCTCTCATCCATTCATCTAACCTTGAAGATCAAACCAAAGATCAAATAGAAAATCTTCTATTTCAGCCCCATTTCAAATAACTTAAAGAATGTTTCAGAATTGAAGGGAATATTTCCACATGATTCTCCTGACTGATGGGTTTAAGTCTTGATTTTTTATTATAGCTGGGAGCAATGTCTGTGCTTTGAAAGCTTGGTCTTTATGTATTTGTTTGCAAGGGGTTAATATAATCCAAAGTCATTGAATAATTGGCGCCTTAATACATAGATAATTTTTAGTAAAGAAGATGCACAATTTAATACCATGAATTGAGTGCGGCACAGTGGCGCACGCCACAGACCTGGGTTTGATCCTGACTACATGTCCTGATCCTGTACTGAGTTTGTACCTTCTCCGTGTGACCACCTGGGTTTTCTCCGGGTGGTCTGGTTCCCTCCCACTTTCCAAAGACGTGCAGAGTTGTAGATTAATTTTCTTCTGTAGATTGTAAATTGTCCCTAGCTTATAGGATAGTGGTAGTGTACGGGGTGATCGCTGTGGACTCGGTGTGCCAAAGGGCCTATTTCCACAATGTATCAGAAGAAGTCTTTTAAAAAAAGCCTAAATTATACTTTTATAATCAAAATAATCACACAGGTGATTGCACATTAAACATCTGACAATACGTAGACGTAAATAAAACCTGAGTGGATCTTATAATCGATAACCATTCATTTTGTAGTTAAAATATCTAGACTAGAGGTTTAACACAATATACATGTATTTTTAAATACTATCTCTAGAAATGTCATCCAAAATCATTAGAAATAGATGAACAGCTTCAAATAGTTAAATAGAGTTCAATTGCAAACATTGGTTAGGACATTTTCTGTATTAATAAAAGAAAGGAGAGTATGTCAGACATCATTAGGTAATGCCCACTGGAAAGATGAATCTTAGTACATTACTAGACCAAGTGGGACCCGTTGGGTCCCATCCTCTCAACGCGTGGTGGCGGGGGGGGGGGGGGGGGGGGAGCCTGTGGCATCACACACACACACACAAACCACCCCCCACACACACTAATCCCCCCCCTTGATATATTAATATTATAATCAATATTAATTAATATTTAATTAAGAGAGAGACAGAAGGAACTGCAGATGCTAGTTGACCAAAAAAGACAAGTTGTTGCAGCTCGGTGGGTCAGACAGCATTTCTGGAAGACGTGGATAAGTGACATTTTGGATCAAGACCCTTCTTCAGATTTATTTTGTTAGTTGGATTTAAATCCCACAGATGCCTTAGAGGGATTTGAACACCCCTCTCTGGTTCCATGAACTATCAAGCACATAGTTTACTGATCAGGAACATTGACCTGTGGAGTAAATCTGACAATTCCAATTTGGAAAATATCCAATGTTGAAATGTTGTAGTAAATTAGTGGCTTTGGCACAAAGTGAGCATGGGGCACTTGGAATCCTCAGCGTCAAAGGTGGATGGTGCTCCAGGGTTTGTAGTGTACGAAATTGGTTTCCCATCCGCTTGCTTCCATTCACATTCTGGAACCTGGTCTATGGTTCTCTTCAAACTGATTTTCCATTGTTTGTTTTATAATCATCATGACATAAATGCAAATTGAAGTCTGCAGACTGTTCATCTAAATATATTAAACCTGGGAGCTTTGTTGAACAGCAGTCAGGTTCTAGGGCATTTTCAAATGTAGTGTTGATGTCAATTGTATTATAATGGAGCAGGTCAATGAATTAACTCCCCTTCCCATTCCAAAACTGACCTTTTTGTCCCGGACCTGCTCCGCTGTCAGTGTGAGGCCAAATGCAAATTGGAGGAACAGCACTTTTTATTGCTCTTGGGCAGCTTACAACCCAGGATTTGAACATTGACAGGACTCAAAATTAGCGGTTGCCCGGGTGCCAATGGCGACCTAAAGTACCGCCAGGCAACCTAAATGCCATGTCATTTTGCCCGGCTTGGCAAGCAACCGGGACGCCTATCGTTTAATTCTGAGCGGGCCCTCTCTCTATCTCTCTCTGTGTCACTCTCCATCTCCGCCCGCCACCGTATCTTAGTCAGGGTTTCGGGTCTCCGCTCTCTGCTCGCTCCTCATCTGCCGGCGCGGTCGGCCGCCTTACACATGCGCACTGCCGCGGCCTGCACATCCTCCCTCTGCACATGCGCACAACCACGGCCAGCACATCGGCAGTGGTTGTGCGCATGTGCCGCCCTGCGCACTGCCACGGCAACTGGTCGGCGTCGGCCACTTTCTCCCTCCCTTTGCATTGTGGGAGATCTGGCCGCCATTGCTGTCCGCTCGCCGCGACCGCTGAAAACCAACGCAGAATCAATCCCTGGAGCTGGAGTAACTCCCTGGAGTAACTCTTGCTTCTTGGTTTCCTGGTCCTCCAAAAATATTCCAAATGGAATTTAAACAGGAGTGGACCCACCACCACCAAATTCCAAACTCTGAAAAATAACAGCCTATTGCACTTTATCTGTTTATTTAATATGTATATATATGGTCTATGGTATATAGACACACTGAACTTTTATCTCCTGTTCTGTATTATGTTTACATATTCTGTTGTGCTGCAGCAAGCACGAATTTCATTGTCCTATCTGGGACACATGACAATAAAACTCTCTTGACTTGGACTTAAGCAAAAAGGGTTCTTGGGAAATAAGAGCTACCTTAAATCTAATTGCATCTGGTTGGGTAACTAAGGTAGGGTGAAGACTATTCCATGCTTTAATTGTGCGGGGGAACTCCATGGAGCAGCCAGCATCTCTGGATAGAAGAAATTGGGTGACGTTTCGGGTAGAGACCCTTCTTTAGATTTCCTCTGGTTTTAGTGTTTTTAGTTTAATTTAAAGTTACAGCGTGGAAACAGGTCCTTCGGCCCACCGAGTCCACGCCGACCACCGATCACCCATACACTAGTTCTATCCCACACATTAGCGACGTAAGTCAAGAGTCAAGAGTGTTATATATATATATATATATATATATATATATATATATATATATATATATATATATATATATAAAAAGGGTCTGAAAAAGGTTCCTGCACACCTTTGGAATGTGGAAGGAAACAAGAGCACCCGGAGAAAACCCATGCGATCAAAGGGAAAAGGAGCAAACCATACAGACAGCACCCATATTCAGGATCAATTCCGGGTCTCTGGCAATTTTAGGCATCAACCTTATGGCCAATGTACTGCCCCATAGTGAACTGAATTAAAACATACAGTAGCTGTAAAGGGGGACATAGTGTCACTTAGAGATTTAAGACTGGAAATGGATAGTTTCTTTTTTTTTTAGTAACCAAAGTTATCAATGTATAATTTTTTGTGTGTTGGAAAATAAAATATAGTGGCACAGCTAGGGGACTTGCGGCCTCACATGCCAGAGATCTGTGTTCGATCCTGTCCTCGGGCACTGTCTGTGTTGAATTTGCACATTCTCCCTGCAAGCATGTGGGTTTCCTCCCACATCCCAAAGACGCATTGGCTTTGTAGGTTAACTTGTCTCTGTAAAATTGCCCCTAATGTGTAGGGAGTGGGTGAGGAAAGTGGGTTAACAGAACTTGTGTGAATGGGTAGACATGCTGGAGAAACTCAGCATGTGGCAGCATCTATGGAGCGAAGGAAATAGGCGACGTTTCGGGTCGAGACCCTTCTTCAGACTGATGTGAGGGTGGTGGGGGGGGGGGGAGAAGAAAGAAAGAGGCGGAGACAGTGGTCTGAGGGAGAGCTGGGAATCGGAGGAGAAAGCATGGACTACCTGAAATTGGAGGTCAATGTTCATACTGCTGGGGTGTAAACTGCCCAAGCGAAATATGAGGTGCTGCTTCTTCAATTTACGGTGGGCCTCACTCTGGCCATGGAGGAGGCCCAGGACAGAAAGGTCAGATTTGGAATGGGAGGGGGAGTTGAAGTGCTGCCACCGGGAGATCAGGTTGGTTATTTCGAACCGAGCGGAGGTGTTGGGCGAAGCGATCGCCAAGCCTATGCTTGGTCTCACCGATGTAGAGCAGCGGATGCAATAGATGAGGTTGGAGTAGGTGCAGGTGAACCTCTGCAGCACCTGGAAAGATTGCTTGTGTCCTTGAATGGAGTCAACGGGGGAGATAAAGCGACAAGTGTAGCATTTCCTGCAGTTGCAAGGGAAAGTGCCAGGAGAGGGGGTGGTTTGGGTGGGAAGGGACAAATTGACCAGGGAGTTACGGAGGGATCGGTTTCTGCGGAAAGCCGATGGGAGGAGATGGGAAGATGTGGCCAGTGGTGGGATCCCGTTGGTAGACAAAGATGGAGAAAATCAGCGGGTGAGGCAGCATCTATGGAGCGATGGAATATGCGACGTTTCGGGTCGAGACTCTTCTTCAGACTGATGTCAGGAGGGGGGGGGGGGGGAAGAAAGGAAGAGGCGGAGACAGTAGGCTGTGGGAGAGCTGGGAATGGGAGGGGATGGAGGGAGAAAGCAAAGACTACCTGAAATTGGAGAAGCCAATGTTCATACCGCTGGGGTGTAAACTACACAAGCAAAATATGAGGTGCTGTTCCACCAATTTGCGGTGGGCCTCATTCTGGCCATGGAGGAGGCCCAGGACAGAAAGGTCGGATTCGGAATGGGAGGGGGAGTTAAAGTGCTGAGCCACCAGGAGATCAGGTTGGTTATTGCGAACTGAGTGGAGGTGTTGTGCGAAGCGATCGCCAAGCCTGCACTTCGTCTCACCGAGGTTGGTCATACGCTCAATAATCCAACCAGATTTTTGTTTGGAAGTGGAAAGAAATAATAGAAATTGCATTCATTGCAACGTGTAAAAAGAGATGAGATAGTGTATTGTAATTTTGCTGCATGTCATTGTGGGATATATCATGTCTTGATTGATGAATATGTTTAGTTTGTGACTTTATTTGAAGCAGAAATAATATGTGAATGCTTCATTGACCATAATTCCGACTGGTAACTACTCACTTCGTCCGAGCACATCATCGCACGTGTCATGCAAACAGTCTTAAATGACCACCTAAACTGTCATTTGGCAACCTAAAAAGCCACCTAGGTTGCCTGGCTGGCAACAGAGAAAAAAAGTTAAGTGAGGGCCCTGGTTGATTTCTTTAATTTCAAGTAATGCTTTCATTCGCGGAGGGGGTAGAGTGGGGGGAGGGAGGGTAGTGAGAGAGAGAGAGAGGGTAGAGAGAGAGAGGGGTAGAGAGGGAGGGGGTAGAGAAGGGGAGGGTAGAGAGGGAGGGGGCATGAGAGCAAGTGTAGACGTTTGAACAACTCTCCCTACCCCCTCCTCTCCCTCAATCCCCCCCCCTCGCACTCCTCAACTTCCCAGGATTTTTTCCTTCTCCACTCCCCAATCCCTCCCTCACCTCTTTGAATGGAGCCGATGGAGCTGGGCTTAGCGAGTCCGAGCCGAGCGTGCAGGGCCGAACGGGCCCGAGCGGGTCCCAGCTGGGACGAGCGGGTTGGAGTGCTGTAGTTCCCCTCGTAGGGGGGTAGAGAGGGAGGAGGAGGATAGAGGGAGGGGGGCAGAGAGGGAGGGGGGTAGAGAGGGTGGATAGAGGGTGGGGGGCAGAGAGGGAGGGGGTAGAGGGAGAGGGGCAGAGAGGGAGGGGGTTAGAGAGAGGGGGGTAGAATGAGGGATCCCAGCAGGGCTGAGCGGGTTGAAGTGCTTGAGTGACCCTTGTGCCTGGAGCATGCAAATGGATTGTGACGTCAGCCGGAATTTCTTTCTTGAAAATGAAAGCTTGAAAAACTTTAATATTTTGAAACTGTTTTTTAAAAGTTTAGTAACTTGGGAAATATAGGTTGAAATGCGACGGGAACATATTTACCGCGTCTGTGGGAAAAAATGTGAGTAGCATGTGTGAAAATGGGAAGGCTGTGGCCTAGCGTTTGGAAGAAGATAGGAATTAAGGAGATTGACAGAAAGCTGACACAACCCTGGCCCACACAGACACAAGAACAAAGTGAAGATAGATTACATGCACTATAGATAGATTACATGCACTATAGATAGATTACATGCATTGTGGACTAAGTACAGGAGATCGAATCTTGAACAGCTATAATTGGCACAACTTTTCTAAATCGTCAACTACTTACAAATTCATTGGATTTATGTTTGCCAGTTGTGTGGTATTTTAGTGGAAGAGCATTTTGGGGATAGTGATCACAAATCCATACGTTTTAAGATTGATTTGAGTAGGGAAAAGTCTGGACCTAGTGGAAAAGTACCAACTTGGAGTAAGGCAAATTGCAACTTTGTTAGGCAGGAATTCAGTTGGGTGCATTGGGAACAGTTGTTATTGGATAAGTCCACATCTGACACGTGGGAGTCGTTTGAAGGCTAGTTGATCGAAGTTCAGGACTGGCATATTCCAGTGAGGAGGAAGGATGAGGATGGCCAAATAAGGGAACATCAGATGAGCAAACTGATTGTAAATTTGGTGTAAAAGAAAAAGAAAGTGCTTGCAAGGCTTCCGAAGATAATAGACAATAGGTGCAGGAGTGGGCTATTCGGCCCTTCATAGATACATAGATACATAGAAAATAGGTGCAGGAGTAGGCCGTTCGGCCCTTCGAGCCTGCACCGCCATTCAATATGATCATGGCTGATCATCCAACTCAGTATCCCGTACCTGCCTTCTCTCCATACCCCCTGATCCCTTTAGCCACAAGGGCCACATCTAACTCCCTCTTAAATATAGCCAATGAACTGGCCTCAACTACCCTCTGTGGCAGAGAGTTCCAGAGATTCACCACTCTCTGTGTGAAAACGTTTTTTCTCATCTCGGTCTTAAAGGATTTCCCCCTTATCCTTAAGCTGTGACCCCTTGTCCTGGACTTCCCCAACATCGGGAACAATCTTCCTGCATCGAGCCTGTCCAACCCCATAAGAATTTTGTACGTTTCTATAAGATCCCCTCTCAATCTCCTAAATTCTAGCGAGTATAAGCCAAGTCTATCCAGTCTTTCTTCATATGAAAGTCCTGATATCCCAGGAATCAGTCTGGTGAACCTTCTCTGCACTCCCTCTATGGCTATAATGTCCTTCCTCAGATTTGGAGACCAAAACTGTACGCAATACTCCAGGTGTGGCCTCACCAAGACCCTGTACAACTGCAGTAGAACCTCCCTGCTCCTATACTCAAATCCTTTTGCTATGAAAGCTAACATACCATTCTCTTTCTTCACTGCCTGCTGCACCTGCATGCCTACTTTCAATGACTGGTGTACCATGACACCCAGGTCTCGCTGCATCTCCCCTTTTCCTAATCGGCCACCATTTAGATAATAGTCTGCTTTCCTGTTTTTGCCACCAAAGTGGATAACCTCACATTTATCCACATTATACTGCATCTGCCAAACATTTGCCCACTCACCCAGCCTATCCAAGTCACCTTGCAGTCTCCTAGCATCCTCCTCACAGCTAACACTGCCCCCCAGCTTAGTGTCATCCGCAAACTTGGAGATGCCTTCAATTCCCTCATCCAGATCATTAATATAGATTGTAAATAGCTGGGGTCCCAGCACTAAGCCTTGCGGTACCCCACTAGTCACTGCCTGCCATTGTGAAAAGGACCCGTTTACTCCTACTCTTTGCTTCCTGTTTGCCAGCCAGTTCTCTATCCACATCAATACTGAACCCCCAATACCTTGTGCTTTAAGTTTGTATACTAATCTCTTATGTGGGACCTTGTCGAAAGCCTTCTGATAGTCCAGATACAACACATCCACTGGTTCTCCCCTATCCACTCTACTAGTTACATCCTCGAAAAATTCTATAAGATTCGTCAAACATGATTTACCTTTCGTAAATCCATGCTGACTTTGTCCAATGATTTCACCACTTTCCAAATGTGCTGCTATCCCATCTTTAATAACTGACTCTAGCCAGCACCGCCATTCAATATGATCATGGCTGATCATCCACAATCATTACCCCGTTCCTGCCTTCTCCCCATATTCCCTGACTCCGCTAACTTTAAGAGCCCTATCTAGCTCTCTCTTGAAAGTATCCAGAGAACCTGCCTCTACCGCCCTCTGAGGCAGAGAATTCCACAGACTCACAACTCTGTGTGAAAAGTGTTTCCTCATCTCCATTCTAAATGGCTTCCTCCTTATTCTGTGGCCCCTGGTTCTGGACTCCCCCAACATCGGGAACATGTTTCCTGCCTCTAGCGTGTCCAAATCCTTAATAATCTTATATGTTTCAATAAGATGCCCTCTCATCCTTCTAAATTCCAGAATATACAAGCCCAGCCACTCCATTCTCTCAGCATATGACAGTCCTGCCATCCCGCGAATTAACCTCGTGAACCGACGCTGTACTCATTCAATAGCAAGAATGTCCTTCCTCAAATTTGGAGACCAAAACTGCACACAATACTCCAGATGTGGTCTCACTAGGGCACTACAACTGTAGAAGGACCTCTTTGCTCCTCTACTCAACTCCTCTTGCTATAAAGGCCAACATGCCATTCGCTTCTTTCACTGCCTGCTGTATCTGCATGCTTACTTTCATTGACTGATGAACAAGGACCCCCCTCCCGATCCCATTGTACTTCCCCTTTTCCCAACGACACCATTTAGATAATAATCTGCCTTCTTTTTGCTACCAAAGTGGATAACCTTACATTTATCCACATTAAACTGCATCTCCATGCATCTGCCCACTCATCCAACCTGTCCAAGTCATCCTTCTCATACCATCCTCCTCACAGTTCACGCTGCCACCCAGCTTTGTGTCATCTGCAAATTTGCTGATGTTACTTGTATCCCTTCATCCTCAATTGAATCAGTCAGGGCTATTGAGGAATAAAAGAAAGGAGGAAAGAACTCAAGTGGGCAATTAGAAGGGTCAAAACGGCCGTGCAAATGCTTTGGCGAGACAGATGAAATAAAATCCCAAAGCAATTTTTATCTATATAAAAAAACAAGAGGGTGAAGCAGGACTCACAAGTATAAAGGAACATATGTGTAATTTGCATTTGTTTTCACCAAGGAGAGGGACATTGAGGACAGTGTAAGGTGGAGGTGGTGTTAGGGTTCCTGAAGAACATTAAGGTGGATAAATGCCCAGGGCCTGATGGGATCTATCCCAGGTTTTTGAGAGAGGCAGGAGAAGATATTGCAGGGGGATTTGACAAAGACATTTGCATCCTCTCTAGCTGCAGGCGAGATCGTGGAGGACTGAAGTGCAGCTAATGTTGTTCCATTGTTTAAGAAGGAAAGTAGAGAGAATCCAGGGAGTTATGGGCCAGTGAGCCTCACATCACTGGTAGGGAAACCATTAAGACAATTCTTCCAGATAGGATTTACTCCCATTTGGACGACAATAGGTCACTTCGGGACAATCAGCATGGTTTTGTACAGTTTATCGTGTCTTACTACTTGATCGAGTTTTTTGAGGAGGCGACGAAGGTGACCATTGAGGGTACGGAAGTGGATGTTGTCGACATAGATTTTAGTAACGTTTGATAAAACCCTCTATAGTAGGCTGATCCAGAAGATTAAGCTGCACAGGATTAATAGTGACCTGGTCGTAAGGATTCAGAACTGGTTTATAGATAGCAGATAGAAGGTTGTAGTGGACGGACAATATTCAGGCTGGAGGTCTGTGCGGAGAGATCTGTGCTGGGACCTCTTTAGTCATAAGGAATAAATGCAATGAACACCAGTTCAATGAAACTGGATGAGATCTAATGATTGTCACAATTGAGCAGACGTGGATATCTAAAATATAAACAAAATGATGGCAATACCCTTATGTCAAACAGCAGCTGTGGAAGGAGAAATGGAGTTAATGGGTCAGGTCCAAGACCCTAAGTCAGAACACTGAAGGAAAAGAAACCAAGAAGTAAAAAGATCTAATAGTATACAAGTTGTACATATTTAAAAAATAGGAGTGTAAGGAGAGAAGCAACAGAAACATTACTTTTTTGGTGTCGCAGTCACTTTGCATGACCAATTTTATTTATTTTGCTGCCAGTTTTGGCAGTTTATTTATTGTAAACAAATATATGATGAATTATGGAAAAATCCAAGCAGAATATCAATTGACTAGAACCATCACTGATCACAGTGTCCTATTGTTGGACTCAAAGGTGACTCCAGAGATGGAGCAGGAGGTCAGATGCATTGATAACTGACCTCCAGCTCATCTGACTTAAGTATTTCAATGCATTGGTTTGGAAGTCACAGACATGCTGACTTATAATGATTTTCTACAGAACTACGAGCTCAAATTTGCTCAGTCAATATCGTAGAAATTGCCATTGAATAATTTGAAATATCCCAATTTAAAATCTAAATTATTTCTTATTTTGGAATGGACACATACTTAATTTTCTTTGCTCTAATTACAAACTTTTTTCAGCTCTTTAAAAACAGAATCCAACCTTGAAGCTATGAAATCTATCCCAAGTGAAAGACTGATGATAGAAACTGGTAAGTTGTTTTTCAAATAAGGAAGTGCTGTAATGACGGTTCAGGCCCCAGAGATGGAAACAGATTTATGTTTCAGGTTGATGATCTTTTTCACAACTGGGCCAAAGGCTGCGAAAGTAAGTTTGGGTAGATACTTGTGTTGTATGGCATATCCAAAGACTTTTTATACCTACATTACAAACAAGAGGGTAATAAGAAGTGAATGGACCATTCAAGGATGAGGGGATTTATGCTTGGAGTCAGAGGAACTAGTCTAGGTACTAAATAATTACGCATTGGTATTCACCAAGACATGGAGAATAGTGAGATCAAGATGGTAGTGGTGTTGTGTCTCTTGAAGACATTAATGTGGATAAGTACACAGGGCCTGATAGGATCTATCCTAGGTTATTGAGAGGCAAGAGAAGAGTTTTGTTGGAGCCATGACAATGATCTTTGCATTCTCTCTAGCCACAGAAGAGGTTTGAGAAGGTTTGAGAATAACTATGTTGTTCCTTTATTTAAGGAGAATAGAAATAAGCTAGAAAATTGGTGGCTGTTGAGCTGCACAAATAGTTTAGTTTACAATAGTTTAGTTTATTGTCACATGTACTGAGGTACAGTGAAAAGCTTTTCTTTTGTGCTATCCAGTCAACGGAAATACTACGTTGATTACAATTGAGCCGTCCGCAGATACAGGATAAAGGGAATAACGTTTAGTGCAAGATAAAGTCCGATTAAAGTTCGAGGTAATGGTAGTTTGGGACCGCTCTCTAGTTGGTGAAATGAATGAGTTAATTGGCCAAGTATTCACATACAAGTAATTTGCCTTGGTGCTCCACCCACAAGTGACAATATGACACAGTGATAGTTAGGAATGACACATTAAACATTAATAATAAAACATTATCGATTAAACATGTGAATTAAATAAAATACCAGACCAAAAGGAAGCTACTACTCGTGGAAAAAAAGCTGTTTTTCTGTCTGGCTGTGGCAGCTTTGACAGTCCAGAACATAAGATGGTTCGGTTGCCTGATAACATCTGGGAAGAAATGTCCCTGAATCTGGAGTTAGGCATTTTCACACTTCTGTACCTCTTGCCTGATGGGAGTGGGGAGACGAGGGAGTGTCTGCAGTGAGAGACATCCTTAATTATGCTGGTGGCCTTGCTGAGGTAGTGTGAAGTGTAGATAGAGTCAATGGAAGGGAGGTTGGTTTGTGTGATGCTCTGGGCTCCATCCACAATTCTCTTGCCATTTCTTGCGGTCTTGGATTTAGTTGTTTCCAAACCATACTGTGATGCCTCGTGATAAAATGCTTTCTATGGTACATCTGTAGAAATTGATGGGAGTTGCAGACCGTGAAGGCTGCTGTCAAATGATGCAGCAGGATAGCGCTAAATTATAGACATGGGCAGAGAAATGGCACGTGAAGTTTTGCACTCTGGGAGGTCAAATACAAGGGGAAAGTATAACAGCATTGATGTACAAGTCTATGGCTCTCTGAATGCAGTCCTTTTCTCTAGCACGGTAATGTCAAAGCCAAAAGGTCAGATGGAGAAAGTTAAAAGGAGTTGTGAGGGGCAACTTTAAAAATAAAATGTATATAGTGGTGGGTGCTAGAAATGTGCGGCCAGGGCTAGTTAGTGCTCAAAGCAGATATAATTGTGGGGATTGAGGCTTGTAGCTAGATCAACAAATATGGAGGGATATGCAGCTTGGGTTAGTTTAAATTGGCAACATGTTGAGCACAAACATCATATGCCAGAGGTTCTGGCTCTGTGCTGTACTCTTCCATGTCAATGTTATCTGAGATAGAGGACATTCTGTTGGCTGAAGAATCTGGGGCTAGTGTTACAGTGTCAAAATTATAGGAGGTCATTTAGGACTAAATTTAGAATTAGTAGAGCTGGCACCTCAGTGACAGAGATCCATCCTCATTCCGGACTTGGGTGGTGTCTGCACTTGCTCCTATTCCTGGTGTTTGAATATATGAACTCCAGCTCCAGAAAGGAAAAAATATTGTACTCCATTATCTGGATCAGATCTGTTCATTATAGATGTCTGTTTGGGTGTGTCATAGAGTGATACAGTGTGGAAACAGGCCCTTTGGCCCAACATGTCTCAGCTACACTAGCCCCACCTGCCTGCATTTGGTCCATAACCCTCAACCTGTCCTATCCATGTACCTGTCTAACTCTTTCTTAATCGTTGGGACGGTCCCAGCCTCAACTACCTCCTCTGGCAGCTTGTTCCATACACCCTCCATCTTAAACCTACGTCCTCTGGTTCTCGTTTCTCCTACTTTGGGCAAGAGATTGTGTACCCGCTCTATTCAGCCATGATCACATTGAATGGTAGTGCTGGCTCGAAGGGCCGAATGGCCTGCACCTATTGTCTATGTATCTATTCTCATGATTTTATACACCTATAAGGTCACCCCTCATCCTCCTACGCTCCAAGGGATAGAGTCCCAGCCTGCTCAATCTTTCCCTATAGCTCAGACCCTCCAGTCCTGGCAACATCCTTGTAAATCTTCTCTGTACCCTTTCCAGCTTGACAACATATTTCCTATAACATGGTGCACAGAACTGAACATAATACTCTAAATGCAATCTCACCAACATCTTATACGACTGCAACATGACCTTCCAATTTCTATACGCAATACCCTGAATGATGAAGCCCAATGTGACAAAAGCCTTTAGACTATCTTATCTACCTGCAACTCGACCTTCAAGGAACCATGCACCTGCACTCCTAGATCCCTCTGCTCTGCACTACCCAGAGCCCTACCATTCACTGTGTAGGTCCTGCCCATGTTAAGACTATCTAAAACGCAAACACCTCTCATTTTTCTGCATTAAATTCCATCAACCATTCCCCAGCCCATCTGGCCAATTGATCAAGATCCTTCTGCAATTTTTCACAACCATCACAACTATCTGCAAAACCACCAACTTTGGAGCAAACTTGCTAATCTTGCCATGTATGTTCTCATCCAAGTCATTGATGTAGATGACAAACAGTAATGGGCCCAGCACCAAACCGAGGCACACCACTCATCATAGGCCTCCAGTCTGAGCAGCAACCTTCCACCATCTCTCTCTCTGCTTCCTTCCATTAAGCCAATTTTCTATCCATTTAGCCATCTCTCCTTAGATGCCATGCGATCTAAACTTCCAGAGCAGCCTACCATGCGGAACCTTGTTGAATGCCTTACTAAAATCCATATATACGTCTACAGCCCTGCCCTAATCGACATTTTTGGTCACGTCTTCAAAATACTCAGATTTGTGAGTCATGATCGCACACGTACAAAACCATGCTGACTATCCCTAATCAGCCCTTGTCCATCCAAATGTCTGTATATCCTATCCCCCAGAATACCCACTAGTAGCTTTCCAACTACAGATGTTAAGCTCACTGGCCTATAGTTCCCAGCATTTTCCCTGCAGCCCTTCTTGAATAGAGGCACAACATTTGCCACCTTCCAGTACCTCTCCTGTATTTAAAGACGACTTGTAAATTTCAACTAGGGCTCTGGCAATTTCCTCTCTAGTTTCCCACAATGTCCTCGGATATATCTGCTCAGGCCCTGGAGATTTGTCTACCTTCAGCACTTCTTCAACTGTAACACTGACTGCTCTCAAGACACTTCCATTGACTTCCCCCAAGTTCCTCCGTCCTCCTGTCTTTGTCTTCAGTAAATACAGAGGAGAAATATTCATTGAGGACCTTGCCCATCTCCTGTGGCTCCACATAGAGGTGACCGCTTTGATTCCCGAGGGGTCCCACTCTCTCTAGTTACTCTTTTCCCCCCTGATGTATTTATTAAACCTTTTGGGATTGTCCTTAATGCTATCTGCCAGAGCTATCTCCTGGCCCCAGGTTCTTAAACCTCTGGTGTAATTTGTTTTGTTTTTAAAAAAAGATGCACCATGGTGTGGAGTAAAGAACACTCATGCCGGAGCTAAATATGTGAAAACAACTTTTCCAACAAAGAAGAAGTGGGAAGAGGGTTCTTGCCTCAAGGACAGAAATGAACCATGCCATATAATGTAAGTATCCATAGCAGGGAAAAACCCTGTTTCTCGGCCCCTGCCCCCATCCACTCCCAACACCCAGTCGATTCAGATGTTCACGTTTCATGGCAAGTATTTTGCTAGAATTTTCTCATGATTATTGAAAGCTATTAAGAAGCCATACTTTCAAGACATCACATATGCTGGAGATTAACGATGTGTGACCAAGAAACTGCTATTCCGTATGCTTCATTAACTAGATCATATTTTGGCATTCAGTAGTGTTATTACATTTTCTTGTGCTTCATCCAAGATAAATATAATGTATTAGTCGCAATGCCTGTAAATTACCAAATCAAGAAACTAAACCTCTTAATTTCAATTTATAGAATCAGGCATAAAATAAGAGTTTAAAAATTAGATGCCATCAACCTTTGATCCAGGGGATCAGATACACAGCTTACCAACTGAAGACAAATCCTCAAGGAAGGCAATATTAATTCATCATAGTAATTTATGATTGTGGGAAAAACAAATTAAAAATTGGAAACTGGAAATAAAATCATATTGGCAATGTTACAAACTGTGCAGAACCTATGGAAAGAGCAGCAGTTAATATTTCAGGTTTTCATACCCTTTTCCAGAGTTGATCTGACAAATGATCTAGAGCCTAAAAAGTTGACCATTTCTCTTTTTGTAGCTGCCTGGCCTGTTGAGCATTTTTTGTAACTATTTCATGATTATATAATCTATCTCTAATTCAAATATTGTGAACACCCTTTAGTTTCTCCTGAATTTTGTTGCACTTATCCCTCACCTATTTCCACGTAAGTTTGAATCTTCCACCTGTTCCTAATTAAGGTAGAACTGCCAGTCCTAATCTTTCATTTCACTGGGGTCCTCCATTATATTTCCAATTAAGCATTCTTTCCCGATTTCTCCTACCTGTTATCCTTCTGCCACCCCCATTTATCCATTTTCTTTTCATGCTTCTGTCTGCTTGCTGCTGCACTATTTTTCAAACTAAGTTATAACTTACAAATGAAATAGTCTCCGTAATTTTACAATTGCATTTATTCCCAACAACTCAGTTGGTCTGAAGAAGGGTCTTGACCCAAAACGTCAACCATTCCTTCTCTCCAGAGATGGTGCCTGTCCTCCTGAGTTACTCCAGCATTGTGTGTCTTTCTCAGTTGGGCAAACCATATTAACCATTGCATTTATTCGAGGTGTTAATCATGAAACTCTCAAACTTTCTGAGGTGAACTGGCTATTTCACGTACATTCAAATAGTGTCTAAGACAGAAGGGAAACTAGAATCCGCAAAGAGCTGAGGGTTATGTAATCCAGGAATAGAACATTTATTTTGGAACATAGATGCAAGAGTAAGCCATTTGGCCCTTCGAGCCAGCACCACCATTCAATATGATCATGACTGATCACCTAAAATCTGTACCCCGTTCCTGCTTTTTCCCCATATCCCTTGATTCGTTTAGCCCGAAGAGCTATATCTAACTCTCTCTTGAAAACATTCAGTGAATTGTTCTCCACTGCCTTCTGTGGCAGAGAATTCCAGATTCACAACGCTCTGGGTGAAAAAGTTTTTCCTCATCTCAGTTCTAAATGGCCTACCCCTTATTTTTAAACATGTGACCCCCAGTTCTGGACTCCCCAACATCGGGAACATTTTTCCTGCTTCTAGCCTGTTCAATCCTTTAAGAATTTTATATGTTGCTATAAGATACCCTCTCATCCTTCTAAATTCCAGTGAATACAAGCCCAGTCAACCCATTCTTTCATCATATCTCGGTCCCGCCATCCCAGGAATTAACCTGGTGAACCTACGCTGCACTCCCTCAATAGCAATAATGTCCTCAAATTAGGAGACCAAAATTGCACACAATACTCCAGCTGCGGCGGTCTCACCAGTAGGATCTCCTTGCTCCTAAATCGCAATGAAGACCAACATGTGATTAGCTTTCTTCACTACCTACCGTACCTGCATGCTTACTTTGTGACTGATGTACGAGCACACCCAGGTTTCGTTGCACCACCCCTTTTCCTAATCTGACACCATTCAGATAATAATCTGCCTTCCTGTTCTTGCCACCAAAGTGCATAACCTCACATTTATCCACATTATACTGTATCTGGCATGCATCTGCTCACTCAGCCAACCTATCTAAAATCACCCTGCAGCTTCAAAGCATCCTCCTCGCAGGTCACACTGCCACCCAGCTTTGTCATCCGCAAACTTGGAGATGTTATATTTAATTCCCTAGTCTAAATCGTTAATATATATTGTAAATAACTGGGGTCCCGGACCCCCACTAGTCACCTCCTGCCATTCTGAAAAGGAGCTGTCAATTCCTACTCTTTGCTTCCTGTCTGCCAACCATTTCTTTATCCATGTCAATACCTTACCCCCAATTCCATGTGCTCTAATTTTGCACAATCTCTTGTGTGGGACCTTGTCAAAAGCTTTTTGAAAGTCCAGATACCCCACATCCACTTGCTCTTCCTTATCCATTCTAAGGATTACATCCTCAAAAAATTCCAGAAGATTACCGTACTTCCGGGCAATGAAGACGCACCTGCGTTGAAGATGCACAGCCATTTTGAGTCACGAAATGTTGAGGAAAAAAAACGGACTTTCGCCGTGGTGGCGGTCATTTCCATTCGCGGCTATTTCCAGTGCAAAACACAGATAATGTATAGGTGTGGTAATAAAAAAAATACAGCGTTCGGAATAAAATAACATTTAATTGTGCACAGAACAAAGATTACAGAGATAACAAAAACGGAGAGCATTCTAGTCTTCAAATCCGAAAAATTCCCTAGTCATCCGAATCTTCAAAGCATAATCACGGTCATCACTGGTGTTCGAAGCATCACTATCATCAAAAAGACAGTCGTCTTAAACAACTTAAACAGAATTTACACAGCTTCTACCTAGACCAGGTGTTTGAAATGGCGAAAATCCCCACGCGCATGCATGTCGCTTCTGATTGGATTGCCATTTTGTACTGAAACGCTTCCTATAGGCCAGGGGTGTCAAACTCGTGGACCGCGAGCTGCATCCGATCCGGCACGCGGGATGATTCGCATTTCGCATGAAGTCGCATTTTGCCCGTGACCTAAAATGAGGTAAAATGAGTTTGACACACCTGCTATAGGCCTATGAACAGCCTAGCCTTCAGCCTCCAAGACGCATGTAATTTTTCGGGCCTTATTTTAGGGTAAAAAAAAATAGCATCTTCATTCTCGGGAAATACGGCCTGGGGATTTATCTGCCTACAGTCCCAACCATTTACCTAACACCGTTTCCCGACTCATGTGGATTTCCTTCAGTTCCTCCCTCCCACTAGATCCTCGGTCCCCTAGTATTTCTGGGAGATTGCTTGTGTCTTCCTTAGGGAAGACAGAACCAAAGTACTCGTTTAACTGTTCTGCCATTTCCTTGTTACCATTATAAATTCACATCTGATTGTAAGGGACCTACACTTGTTTTCACCAATCTTTTCCTTTTTACATATCTGAAGAAACTTTGTCAGTTTTTATATTCCCCGCAAGCTTTCTTTCATGCTCTTTTTTCCCCGTCTTTATTAACCCCTTTGTCCTCCTCTGTTGAATTTTATGAATATTAAACCATAAAACAAGTGAATAATTCTTATCAAAGCCAGCTTTCCTGAAACATTGTGCTACAGGAACTGGAAAATATTTACTATAGAATGTTGTTAATCTGCTCTCAAAATTAACTCTGCACACAAGATCTGTATATGCTTAGAAATGTATTATTTTCTAAATGAACGTCTCTGAAATGTTTCCTTAATAGTCAAATATTGGAAATAATGGCTGCAGTGCGAGAAGAGGACACGCGTGAACTGAGCAACACCATGTATAATAACACCGTGAAAGTCTTCTTTCCTAATAGCTGATCACCAAT
This sequence comes from Malacoraja senta, assembly GCA_038087875.1. Classification (NCBI taxonomy): domain Eukaryota; kingdom Metazoa; phylum Chordata; class Chondrichthyes; order Rajiformes; family Rajidae; genus Malacoraja; species Malacoraja senta. Next base: position 70,758,460 of record CM075977.1, on the reverse strand, counting down.
CATATCATTCCAATCTATTAGTTCTCAATTTGACACAACTTAACTGGCAGCTGACAGATACTTGGGCACAGTTCCTTAGTTTAATGTGTTATACAAGATGGATGTTGAACTCTTATACATATGCCATCATAGACTTAGTGTGAATTTTACCCTTGCCATTACTAGACACTGAAATTACCTGACCCAAGGAAAACATCTATTTGTAAAGGGAAATAGCTTCCCTTTAGTACTCACTTGAATAAGTCAAGATTATAATCAGAAATTCAGTTAAATACCTCAATGAGATTTTTTAAAATATTACCCAAAATGTAAACAATACATTTTACATTACTGTATTATTAAATACAAATCCTGATTGCTTCCAACATTGTAATACATCTCTGGTGTGAGGAACAGTGTTGTTTAAATGACCAGTTCCTATGTAAATAAAAATCAAATGGTCAATTATGTTATAATGGGCGAGTCTGCTTTGGACCACGAAGTGTGACAGTACCCAAACAACCAAGGAACTACATAGCATTAATGTGAAATTTTATCTAATCATTTCTAGCCCACATAGACATATTATGAACTTAGATGTAATGGAGTGGTTTACGTGGAGCAGGCCATTGTAAATTATTATAAAATAGCATGTTCATCTATGTATGTACAATCATGTTCCGGTGCTGATTCAGAAAATATATAGCAACGACTGAGTTGAACACAATGTTGTATACAATCAATGTTAATAAACCAACATTGTGACAAAGTAAATTATGAAAATGCAAGAAATAGTAAAGTATTATTGGATTGGTATATTCATTTGAAAAAATAAATAAAAAGCAATCTTTTGTGGTTAATATGTTGAAGTTGCCTATAATACTAGTTCAATGAAAAATACAACTAGGCGGAAAAAGAGAACAGCTGCTGGAAAATGGAACAAAAATCAGAACACGGAGAACTCGGTCATATTACCCAAAGCAGCAGTTATGGAGGCAACTGTTGTATTTTGAGTCATTACGCAGTATCAGGACTATGAAGCAAGTGAAAGAGTACCAATGTATTAACAGTGCATGGGCGGGTGGTCAGAAGCTGATAGGTGGAACCAGAAGGGGAATTTGGGCAGGTGAAGCCAGATGGGGAAGTATGGGAAAAATGAATGGAGGGAGAAGCAAACTAGGCGAACAGGGTGAGTAGGCATAGGAGTAGAACAAAAGGGGGTGAGGGTTACCAGTCATTGGAAAATTCAATGTTCATAGCATTGGTTTGCAAGACACCCATGTGGAAGACGAGACATTATTCTTCAAATTTGTGTTTAGTCTTACCATGGCAGTGGAGAAGACCAAGGACGGACAGGTTGGTGTAGGAGTTCGAAGGAGTTAAAATGACATGGGTTACAGAACAATTATGCTCGGCAAAACAGTTGCATAATCTACACTTGTTTTTTTGCTCAAGATTCCAGCATGTGCAATCTTTTTTGTCTCCAATATTTCATGCTAGTCAGGTAAATGAAAGTGAGGAAAAATGGTACAATAAATAGCAAAAGAGGTCACCTTAAATTGTTTAATCACAGAACTTAATTAATCTTCATAGCCGGCAGAAAAAAAAGTTTAACTGTAATTTAGATACTTTGAAACAGGAACTTGCACCGAAATAAACAATCTCTAAACTTTTTTGGTAAATTGAGTGAGTATATTAAGAACATGCACCAACTTTGCACCTCATCTTCCATTTGTTTCTATGGTCCTTTAGTAGGAGTTTTGAAAAACGGTATCATGGATGAAAATTTGATTTCCGCATGTAAATATGCACAAATGGTCACATGAACTTACTGTTCAATTTAAACTTTCACAACAATGATAGAATTACTTTTGGTCTCCCCCCCCCCACAGTGGAATGCAGCCGAAAAATTGGACTAGAGTTTTTATTAGAATGATTAGAATCTGTTCAGCAAAATCCCATTAAACAGCTGTTAGATAAAATGCTCAAGAATTATGATGAAATGCTAAAAAGAGACGGTAGAGTCCATGTAGACATTAAAATGTCAAAGCCAATTACGGAAAGTACACAAAAATACATGATACTTTCCAGGGAACTAGATTAGAAATACAGAAACAAGGAACTGCAGATGCTGGTTTGCAAAAAAAAAAAAATCATCTATTCACATTGTCCAGAGATGCTGCCTGACTCCAATTACACATTGTGTTTGTTTAGATTATAAATATCCCTTGCCAAACCACCAATAATTTAGTGTTCAGTTCTGCACACCAGCTTGGGAAGTAAATAGTCCAAGGATATATGGTATGTTTAACAGAACTATACCTAGAATCCAATGGTTAAATTACAAAAGATCACCTAAACCAAGATTATATTCCCCATACAAAAGGATTTGAGAGTTGATGTGATCAAGAATTCTATTATCTCCAATTACAGAATTATGGGGGGCATAATTTAAACATTAAAAAGGCAAATCATCAACCTAAAATGAGAAAACACGGTGTGCAAAATGTAGGAATTTTAAACACTATAGCTCAACCCAGTTGAGGCTTGGATATTCTAAATTCAAGTTTTTAAAGCAAATATAAATATTAATTTAAAAAAAATCAAATGTATTAAAGAATAGTGGAAGAGGACTAGTAACCAAGCCTGGCCAGCGATTAGCTGACAAGACAAAGTAGAGCTTGCTGTTTATGATCAAAAAGGTACTGTGTGATCCATTGGGTGGGAGCCACAATACAAGTGGACAATTGTACTTTGACTTGCTAAAAGTATCAGAACCAATATTTTAATTAAAATAGCAATCTATAAAATATCAACACAGCATCTTTAATTTTATAAATGTTTCTGGAATATATTAAAATTCAGCCTCATGTAATGATTCATCAGGTTTGTCCAATGTTAGGTGGATCAAGAACCATCGTAGGCAACGATTAGTTCGCTGATTGAAGCTGGAATGCTATTAAGGGATACATTAACTTTTTTAGTGTACAGTATTGGGAAGTGGATAATTGGCCAAAATGTTACTTCTTCAAAGAAATTAGCTAGAATGGACTAGGTACTATCGGCCATTTAAGAATGGAACATGGTCAGACGTTTTCCGAGGGTTCACCCTCATGAAGAATCCTCTGACATTGGCCTGTGACAGATCATGGTGTTGCTGGGGGCCACGGGGGCCTGAGAGGGTACATCGATGTTCTACCTTTTGGAGTGAGGTTCGTAGATGAACAATGGGCTTTGAGGAAGTTTGTAGATTGAAGACAATACATGTCAACATTAGAAATTGAACAAACTATAATAGGAAAATAAATCACCGGCAAATACCAATTACAGATAAGATGAAAATGTTTGTTTTTTGTGATTTAACCAGTCTCCACAGCAGTGATTTTTTTTTAAATGTCAAACTTCAATGTCAAATGTTAAATATTAAATGTCAATATTCTGATGTGGAGGAAACTACTAAATCAGTTATAGAAGAGAAACACAGGAAAGATCATGGAATTGGTCATGGACCTGGTTGATACCTGCTAGTATACATTTTAGAAGCTCCAGGTAGAGGAATTGTAAGCAATTTAAACCAAATCAATCTCATTTAACTGGAACTTGGATGGACAATTTCAGCAAAGTCCTTTACTATTGCTGGAAAATAGCAAGTTAAACCTGCAACTGCAGAGATTGGGACAATTGGGAAAGATTGAACAATTTGCACAGTAAAGCAGATGAATGGGATTTTAAATACTTCAGATCCTGTTGGGGGAATAAAAGATTAATGAACAAGATGGATATTGCATGTGTAAGAAAGGTTTCAACTTTTGAGCAAAAAAAAACTAGGGGTCATTAGAACAAATCAGTTTCTAATCAATCTAAAATGGAAGTGATAAAAATATATTTCCTCAGAAAAGAACCATCACAGGTTGAGGCAATAGCTTAAATTAGGGATATTCTATGGCCCAACTACCAAATTTGAGCTGTAGTAACTATTTTGCAAGCACAAAACAAGATTCCGTGGTACAAAAAAAAAAATGCTTCCAATCACTAAATAAACATTTTAGAACTTAAGGATGACTTAAAGATCAAAGAAGGATGGGGTTACTGCAGGAAAGATGGTGAATTTGAGGACAAAATCAAAGAATGTGGTTTTACAGGGATGAGAATAAGGAATTGCAAAAACTATATGTCAGCATATGTAAACATTGACAGTGAGCTGGAACAATGCAGTATGTAAAATTGTAATGCTAATGCAGACACCTACCTGAACTCCTTGGGCTCTCCAGCAGTGAACCCGTGTAGCTGTTGATGGTACAGGTTAATGGCAAGCAGAACCCTCAAGTTAAGGTTTGCTTCCCAGTTCTAGATCACTATTGTCAGCAACCCTTCCAAACCACAAGTACTGCAGTTTGACAACGTACATCATCAGTCCAGCACCCTTTCTGCACTAGTGCAAATCACAAGCACATACAGTGCCCTCCATAATGTTTCGGACAAAGACCCCTCCTTTATTTATTTTACCTCTGTACTCCACAATTTGAGATTTGTAATAGAAAACATCATATGTGGTTAAAGTGCACAGACAGATTTTATTAAAGGCCATTTTTATACATTTTGGTTTCACCATGTAGAAATTACAGCTGTGTTTATACATAGTCCCCCATTTCAGGGCACCATAATGTTTGGGACACATGGCTTCACGAGTGTTTGTAATTGCTCAGGTGTGTTTAAATGCCTCCTTAATGCAGGTATAAGAGAGCTCTCAGTACATAGTCTTTCCTCCAGTCTTTCCATCACCATTGGAAACTTTTATTGCTGTTTATCAACATGAGGACCAAAGTTGTGCAAATGAAAGTCAAAGATGCCATTATGAGACAGATACAAGAATAAATCTGTTAGAGACATCAGCCAAACATTAGGCTTACCAAAATCAACTGTTTGGAATATCATTAAGAAGAAAGAGAGCACTGGTGAGCTTACTAATGGCAAAGGGACTGGCAGGCCAAGAAAGATGGCCTGCTGATGACAGAAGAATTCTCTCTATAATAAAGGAAAGTCCCCAAACACCTGTCGGACAGATCAGAAACACTCTTCAGGACTCAGGTGTGGATTTGTCAATGACCACTGTCCACAGAAAACTTCATGAACAGAAATACAGAGGCTACACTGCAAGATGTAAACCACTGGTTAACTGCAAAAATAGGATGGCCAAGTTACAGTTTGCCAAGAAGTACTTAAAAGAGCAACCACAGTTCTGGAAAAAGGTCGTGGACAGATGAGACAAAGATTAACATATATCAGAGTGATGGCAAGAGCAAAGTATGGAGGAAAGAAGGAACTGCCCAAGATCCAAAGCATACTACCTCATCTGTGAAACAGTGGTGGGGGTGTTATGGCCTGGGCATGTATAGCTGCTGAAGGTTCCTGCTCACTTATCTTCATTGCTAATACAACTGCTGATGGTAGTAGCGTAATGAATTCTGATGTGTATAAACACATCCTATATGCTCAAATTCAAACAAATGCCTCAAAACTCATTGGCCGGCAGTTCATTCTACAGCAAGACAATGATCCTAAACATACTGCTAAAGCAACAAAGGAGTTTTTCAAAGCTAAAAAATGGTCAATTCTTGAGTGGCCAAGTCAATCACCCGATCTGAACCCAACTGAGCATGCCTTTTATATGCTGAAGAAAAAATTGAAGGGGACTAGCCCCCAAAACAAGCATAAGCTTGTTAGTATTCAAAAAAAAATTAAATTAAGAGAAGGACATTATAATTTAAGAGGGTTGTGTATTTTTGAAACATGTTAAGTGAGAACCAATGTAAAATATAGATGTGTCTCAGTTTTGGGAGACAAATTATGGAACGGGCTTAGTGATGAGTTGAAATTTTGTAGCTCTGTCGAGTTTCAAAAAAGTCTTAAAATGTAAAATAATTAAGGATTATAATGTAAAATTATTAAAATGTAAAATAAGTAAGGATTACAATTTTGAGTAATTTTTTTTTCTTTCCTTTGTAATGCTGATATTCTGGGTTATCTTATCTTATAGATTGTATAGGATAGGCAAAAATAAGCTTTGTGGCTTCAGCCTATTCCTTTTTCGGTCATTGATTATGTGAATGTTGTGTGAAATGGATAGTGTTGGTTCATATTCACACAGATGTAAAGTTTTGTTTTTAATGTATGACCGAAATAAACTATTCATTCATAAACTATTCATTCATTCATTAGCTAAAAATGGCTGTAATACAGGCCTCGCAGAGCATCACCAGAGAAGACACCCAGAATTCAAGCAGTCATTGCATGCAAAGGATATGCAACAAAATACTAAACAAGACTACTTTCATTTACCTGACATTGCTGTAAATAAATAAATGATGGGTCTTTGTCCCAAATATTATGGAGGGCACTGTAGATGCCAACAATATTTAGTCTACTGAGTGTTCTCCAAGCACAATAATTTTGGTTCCCATGGATGTCTTCAAAGCGTCAGAAACATGAATAGGAAGGTGGAATGGAATACAACTTGAGGGACATGAACATCTGCACAAACTAGTTGGATAAATAATCTATTTGGTTGCTGTGATGCAATGTAGATGACAAATCATTTCAAGGTGAGAAATTATAGCACATTTTTCAAAAAATCCTAGAGATAAAATTGAATTCAGTGCCATTGCACTTATGCTATTTAAGTATTTGACATGGAGTTAAATGTCTGAGGAATTTAAATATTCAGCCCAACGCCAGTTCCACATAATGCTGTAGACCAAGAGAAAAATGGACAGATGAGAAATAACATGTTATTTCAAAAAGGACTTTAAGCATTTAATTTGATAACTTCAAATGCCCATACAGATCAGAGAATGGTGATCCATGCTGTATTAATTTCACGAGCTGGCGAGCAAGGAAATATGTTGAAAATACTTATGATGCAACTTAAATATTTCTTGCATTAACTCACTCAAACATTTTTGGAAACCAAACAATTATGTAAGTCAAACTTTTTATTTCATGTACAGTATACACAAATTTATGGTGCACAAGAGGCCAGCAAGTTTTAAAGAGGTAAACCATACAGCAGATCATAATAAATAAGATGGCTGAAACAATTACTTGTCCATAACCAGTGTCTTTCACAGCTGTTGTGCTTTGTCCATTCAGCACTCCAGTGATAAGTGGAATGTAATTTTCACTTCCTACCCCCTTCAGATCACTGGTCTGAAGTGACTTTCAACAATCACCCAAGCAAAAAACGTCACTTTCTTCCCTGATGTTTCATTGGCAGTTTTAAAAAAAAAGTTGCGACATCTACAATCTCATTCATCACTTGCATCTGTATCATCATCAAGGTACTCATCCACCACCCCGACATTGCCATTCTGAGTTGCCCACTCCTCTTCATCATATTCAATGCTATCATTGTCTTCATTGAGATCACTGTCAGCATCAACAGCAGCATCTGCCATCACTAAGTGATCCACCACTTGTTGGTGCTGGGGAACATTTCCATTATTATTGACAAATACTGCACTTTCATTCTGATTCTCCTCAATGTACACTCCTTGATGGCACATGGGGCATGTATCCTGAATGTACAACCATTTGCGCAGGCAAAGCGCATGGAAATAATGATTGCAAGGTGTAATACGTGCTGAAGTAGTGAACTCTTGGTAGCAAATTGCACACACATCACCAATGTCATGCAAACTATCGCCTCTTATTTCTGGCAAAGAATTAATTTTCTTAACAGCAGTCCTCCGATTTATAAATGTTTTCCATCCATTCTTAGCTTGCAAATAAATGTTAAAGTAAGCATGTAAGCACATCATACAGGCACGGATTTTACTCCCAGATTCAAACATCATTGTGTACGCTCCATTTCCAAACATTATAACTCCAAAAATGAACTCAATAACGTTCCCTGTTGAACGAACATAGTAAATATAATCATCTAGTTTTTCCCACAGCACATTGTAATATCCATCAATTATAAACAAAGTATACACAGTAAGGGAAACAATTACTTTTAAGCACAATTCAACACAGAACGCTGTCACAGCAAACAACCAAGTGTTCAATGTGTGGACCTGCCACAAGGTGCAGCTGAGTATAATTGGAAGAATGAAAAGGCTAATGGAAACCAAGAGAACAGGCAAGTGTCTTCTGAAGGAGGAAACATGGGAGGCACCAAGTGACATGAGCACAGGATCTGTCATTCCATGAATGAAATGCAGGATTGCAGTCAACAGAAGGCACATATTTCGACTAAGGCGAACTAGTCTTTCTTCAGGTTCCAGTCCACTCAAACCTGTCTGTAGCGCCAAAATAAAAAATAAAACTGGAGCTACAAACCCCAATCGTTTGTCTTCTTCCTCGGTAGACCCAATGAAAGCCAAGATTCCAAGTCCCAGATAATGTGCTAACGATGAAATGACTGCACTCATGCCGAGAACAGTCAATGTTGAATCACAACCACTTATTATAAGATTGCAGAGCACCTCCCAACTGTCATTCCAGGAAATAAAATAACTTTTGTTCTCAGAGTCACCTTGCGTTACTTTAACAACGTAAACTAAAATGATGGCTTGTGCCATTAGCCGAGTCAACCAGAAAACTCTTAATACATCAGGGAAACGGATCCTCTTCCATGTATCTTCCACTATAACTTGTAATCCATAGATACGATACATATGTCGTACCAGCAAATAAACATACCTTACTGTATAATAAAACCATTTTAAATTCATTGTAATGTAAAGTAAAGTCTGTGCTGTTATATACATGCCTGAAAAGGCAACTAACAGATTCTGAAAGTCTTCCGGTAACTCCAAGGCCAGACCCAGTATAGGCAGTAGGAAATTTACCACAGTTAATGCAGAAAAGATTGATGGAATGCTGAGCAACGTTACATATCCAATACCAAGTGTGAGCTGAACAGCAATGAGCGCCATCCAGAGTGATGCACCATTACGCGGCAATAGCTGCATCCCAATCACTGCAGAGTAGTATGCATTGTAGAAGTCTGTGTGGAGAGTCGTGTAGTAGTTTATAAGGACAGAAGTTGTAGCAAGTAGAACCACGCAGCCAAACACGTACAGTCTGAAGAGAGCCCTTTGCGATAGGATCAGAACAACACACGATACTAAAAGACCTGAAAGACATTGCAAAAGATTGTCAAATATAACTGGAGAAAAATTTAAATACAATTTTATAACATGTTCATTTAACCCCTTGCATGATATATAAAACAAAGTAATGGAGGAATTCAGCAGATCAGGCAGCATCTGTAGAAGGAAATGGACAAATGACTGAGTTGGGACCCTTCTTCATACTGACATGATAGGATTCACATATTTCCAGCAGAAAAAAAAGACAATAATGATACTCCATCTAAACCTGTGTCCAGAGAAATGTCTTTCCTCCAGCTGCTTTATCAAATTCTCCTACTACCTTAAAGACCATTACAAGGTAAAGAATCGTCACCACAGACAATAGGTGCAGGTGAAGGCCATTTGACCCTTCGAGCCAGCACCGCCATTCAATATGATCATGGCTGATCATCCAGAATCAGTACCCCGTTCCTGCCTTCTCCCCCATATCCCCTGACTCTGCTATCTTTAAGAGCCCTATCAAGCTCTCTCTTGAAAGGATCCAGAGAACTGACCACCACCCCCCTCTGAGGCAGAGAATTTCACAGACTCACAACTCTGTGTGAAAAGGTGTTTCCTCATCTCCGTTCTAAATGCCTTACCCCTTATTCTTAAACTGTGGCCCCTGGTTCTGGACTCCCCCAACATCGGGAACATGTTTCCTGCCTCTAGCATGTCCAAACCAGAGGCAAGTCGGGCAGCATAGACAAGGCAACCATTTCCCTGAACACTTGCGCTCAGTCCAAGTCATGCTGGATTTCATTGTTGCAAACCATTTTAATCCTCTTTCCATACTTACCTTCTTTCTGTCTGGACCTCATCGCAAACTGGAGGAACAGCACCTCAAGATTCCGCTTGGGTGGCTGACAATCTAATGGTTTGAAAATTGAATTCTCCAATTTCAGATTCATCAATTTAACCAACTGACAACCCCCCTCCCTCCATTCCTTTATGCCTCATCTGAATTCACGTCAATTTCTCCCCTTCCACATGTATTCTTCCTCTGACTTTGCAATTTTCACTTCTATCGTGATCTCACATTTTTGGCTCTTCATCTCTGGCATTTCTTCAAACATCTAACCATCACCCCCCCAATCTATCAACATCTACCTATCACTTTGTTAAGCTCTGTCCTGCCGCCACCTCTCTCTCCCGCCACAATCTGAAGAGGGGTCCCGACCAGATACGTCACCCATTCATGTTCTTCGGAGATGCTGCCCGACCTGTTGAGTTACTCCAGCACTGTCTTTTTTATAAACCAGCAATTGCAGTTCCTTGTGTTTCCAAGAGTCAAGCGTGTTCATTTATCAAATGCAATGGATATGAACCGGGATAATTATATTCTTACTTGCTACAGCTTTAAAGGCATATTAGACAATGCCCTTATCAAGGGAACAGCTCTACAAATTTTGTTTCTTTTCCCTTTCCCTTACCACCCCACCAGTCTCACATCACCAATTCTGTTCCCCTCCCCCCTTCTGGTTCCATCCACTTATTACCCACACATCTCATCCACTGGATCAACTCTGCCATCTGACTCAATCTGCTTTTCATCTCTCCCCTAATGTTTCCCAGTGTCATCTTCTTATCATATTCCAGTACTGGTAATGTTCATGTCCCTACTTATCACTTCCCAGCAGCTATCTCAACCATTCCACTCTCCTCCACCACCCAAAAAAACAAAACTTGTTTCTATCTGCCCTTTTTCTCTCTTGTCTGTTTCTACCTATCTCACACCTACCTCTGGTGTTCTACTCCACCATTCCACCTCCTGGTTCCTGTCTGCCAGTCATCTTTTACCTATCTTCAATGCACCCATCACCCACTGGGCAATTTTCCACCTTTCTTTTTACTAGCCATCTTCCCTAATGTGGGGCTTTAAGCTGAAATGTTAACAATACCCCCTTCAACCCCACAGATGCAGTTTCCTTCAACTGTGTTGTTAGCTTCAGAATCCAAAGAGTTTGGACGAAAAAAGTTCCCAACACTAATCCTCGCAAAATATCACCTCATCTTTTGGCAACTCCTTTTAAACTTGTGTATTTTCTACTTTGTAGGTTGTTATCCTTTGAAAGGAATCCTTTAACTTTTAAGCAATGGACAGATTCTCTATTATGTCTTGGAAGTACAACATGCAAGGCCCACATGATAGGCTGCTCTGGAAGGATTGAAAAATACATTTGGACAGTATATGGATAGGAAAGCTCAATGTACTTCCCAATGAAGGCAAGTTTCCTAAAGTACTTCTTCACCACACTGTCTGTCTGACTCACCACTTTCATGGAGCATGCATTGGTACTCTCCGATCTCTATGTTCTTGCAACGCTCTTGTGGGCTCTACCATTTACTCTGCAGGTCCTGCCCTGGTTCAACTGCAACACTTCACTTATCAAAAATTTAATTCCATTTCCTATTGATAGTTTATTTCAGCAACTTTGGAAAATGTTGTGTTGTCACATTATCTGCACTTGCTGCCTCTCCCGCAAGCTAAATATGATGCAGATATGCAGACTTCTTGAAGCAGCTAAAGCAAATCTAGGCAAGCTGTATGGTGGGAGTATCCCAGCAAGCTACAGCCAGACCCACCAGCAGGCCTGGCTCACCTCCTGCAGACTGGGACTTGCCTGTTGGGGATCGAGGACCCACCCGGAAGTCCCAGCTCACCCGGGCACAGGGAACCAGAAGACCTGGCTTGGTAAGCAGAACGGCAGCGGGTGGGAGTGCACTGCATCAATGGTGGAGTGGCCTGCTGGAGGCCCAGCAACAGCCTGGGCTTCGTTGGCCCGGGTGCTGCTCTAAGAGGACTGGATGCGGCCTGCAGCAATGGAGGAGCGGCTGAGGACACCATGGCTATGCTTGGCCAGGCTGACTCTGCAAAGCCGCCTGGACAACAGGCCTTCATGGTCAGGCCAAGAACCTTCATGGTCAGGCCAAGAACCTTGCACTTACAACTGGGACTTGAAAATGGCACTAAATCTAGCGATTTTGTATACTGGCAATGTACTACTGCTATTGATTTGTACTGTATCTGAGAAGTTTATCTAAGAATTTAGAAGGCTTATCTAAGAAGTTTCCATGTAATTATGTATAATGATACTTGTACTGAACTGTATACAAAAATCCCCCCTCATCTTTTTTGAAGTCCTGTACATCCCCAGATCAACGTCAAATCCAGGCACATATATTGTTGATTCCAATCTAAACTACATGCTTAATCCTTTTTCGCATCATTATAACATCCCTGCTCTTCATGACACACCATGCACCTTCAAAATTAATATTCCACAATCAATAGTAATCTATTTCTCAAAACCCTATCAACGGTCAATAGGCTGCAGTTTGTTTCTACCAGTACTCATGTCAATGGTCTCTGCAACTATCAGTCTGGCATATAGCAATTTGTTGACGCCCTTGTATCTACCATTTAAAATAACACTTATTGTAAGCATCGATGCAATGTCTCTGCCACTTAACATTAAGCGTTATAATGCAGAAAGCTTCATTAATTGGGCATGTACATCCTGATGAGTTGGGGCAGCAGGGAAAAGGCCGCAGATGCCAACAGGATTAACAAACTCAACAGAAAGACTGGCTCCATCCTGGGGGCGGAGTTGGATTCAAGGGAGGTGGTCTTGGAGGAGAGGATGCCCCTCAAACTGCGGAGCATCTTGGACAATACAGCTCACCCTCTCCATGACACAAGCCAACCTGTGGAGGACCTTCAGCAACAGACTGGTTCCACCAAGATGCAGTACAGAACACCACAGGAGATCCTTCTTCCCTGTGGCTATCAAACTGTACAACTCATCCCCCTTCTGTTATGGGGTTGACTGACACCCCCCCCCCCCCCCCCAATCTTTGCACATCCCCAATCCTTCATGTATCTTGTGTTTTATGACTGTAGGCAGATCAATTTCCCTCCTGGGATAAATAAGGTTCTATTGTATCGTATCGAATCAATTACTCCATTAAAGGAAAAAAATCCTAAATACCTCTCCACTGAATTGGCTAACAGCCATCTCAGATGTGCTCAAATTGAAAGAATATCCACTTCCACAACTTGTCATGCACATTTCTCCACCCTCTCCAAAAGGTAATTGGAGACGGGACAGAAAATATCTAAAGAAATACAAGTCACATGAAGGAGTTGACTCAGATGTAATCTGTTTGGTGAATAGCTGATCTAAGCAAAATAGCTTGCAATTTAAAATGGACACTGTAAGAGCCATTAAGCTTGTCAGTATATTATAGCCATGTTTAACATTTTTAATATTTTAGTCTTTATCTGTCTGTATTTTTGTAGGTGGGATTTGATACGTAGTAGGGATGTGTTATTTTGTTCGAGGAGTCTCGCGCAGACTAGCAGATTAGAAATTTTATTTTTGTGTCGGAGTATGAGGGGAAATAATTTCCTACCATGATCACGGACACACATGTTACGAGACAACATACCTTTATAAGAAACTTTTATGTGATTTATATGACTTGAATGGAACAGCAATTAAGAACGGAAAGTTATGAGTTATTTGTTTTGTATTACTTCAATAAACGACTAATTAATCAAGAAACAACATCTGGAAGATTCATCTTCGCTGTCTTATGTGTCATGAGTGCATTAGGCTATACCTTCAAATCATCTCCGATAATTAATGGCTATCGAAGTTGGATTTTGAGAATGTTGTAAAAACTGCCATTATAGACACAATTCAAACAAAGAAAGTTAGAACAGACCTTAATATAATAGTGCAAATTATTTGAAGTATCACATTCAGTAATTGCTACTGAACCGATACTGGTCTGGAGCAATAGGTCAGATAGCACATCATTTGAAAATACAAATTTTAATACTGAAAACTTGGAAATATGCATTGGTAAAATAAAAGACTTACTGAAAATGTTCTAAGCCTGATTGACCTATACGGAAAATAGCCCATGACAGCCAGTTTTACTGCAATGTAATCGATTCCCAACCAAGCTCCCAAGTCACGCAACTGAATGAAATTGTGAGATATCCCACAATGTTTCCCAATGAATTACAATCAACATTTACAAGGGGATAGGAAATAAATGATAGCCTTGACAGAAATGCTAATATCCAGCTTTTATATAACTTTAAAGGAAACAGTGTCCCAAGCTACTTCACTGAAGCACAAATCAGAAACAAGCCGAACTAGATACAATATGAGGATATCTGCTGTTGTTTAAAGTGAAATTAAAGGGTGGCCAGGTAGGCTTATCAGCATAACCCTCGATGGCTGGTCGCTAAATTAAAACATCAATGCTATTCAGTGATATGCAGTTCTTCACACAATTAAAATGCCATCTCAGGAGCAGTACAGATATCACCAACAGAAATAGTAACAAAAAGAGAACATCATTCACAATTTCTGCAAGCAATATTACAATCATGAAGTGTTCAATCAAACATATGGACAGTTCTGCGAGCTCCTTTGCAGAATGCTTTGCCTTGTAATGCCAAACATAACTGCGCAGACATTTATGGAGATATATTAATACCAAAAATAGCTAATGTTGCTCAACAACTGAAATAAAATAATTGGATCACATATTCAAGCCCTGATCACATAATTAACAACTTTCTTTCAGTTGTTCTAACTTTTGTCTTTTTGTAGAAAAAATGTCTCTCTACCCTTAATCAATTTTCGGTTTGCTATCTCCTTTGTTCTCATATCCAATTCTATATCACATTGGTGGTTTTATCTGCATCAAGCAATGTTCTATTTCTCTATTTGGTATCACAGAAGACAAATAACACACATGTTAATTATGTATGTGCATGGATATAATTCTTTTTTCTTCTTCTTTTTTAAAATATTTTATTTATTAGAAGTAGTGTACATTGCAGTGATATCAGCTAAAAATAACATAATACATTTCCTGTACCACTTCATATTTTAAACTTTAAAAAGAAGAAAAATAGAAAGAGTTAGATAAGATAGTAAGTGCGTGAAAGAGTGATCAGGAGAAACCCGTAGGAACGTAAACCACAAGAGTTAAAAAGGAAACCAAAGAAAAAGAAAGAGAAAAATAGAGAACAGAAGATATAAGAAAGTAAAATAAGATAAGATAAAAGGGATGTACCTACTTCGTATCTTTACACACCCCTCACCAGGTCCTGAAACAATTTATTTTCAAAGTTATGTTGCACCTTATGCTTGTAATATGTCGATAAATGGAGACCAAATCTTTTGGAAATGGTCTGATTTGCCTGCTAAGAGGAATCTCATGTCTTCCAGGTGTAACAATTCGGACATATTTGAAATCCACATTTTTATCGTTGGTGTGGGAGCGTTTTTCCAGAATTTAAGTATACGTTTTTTTGCCATTATTAAGCCGTAATTAAGGAAGCTCTTTTGGAACGAAGTCAGTTCAAAGCTGGCTTCCATTGTTCCGAAAATAATCAATTCTGCATTCGGTTTCAGTTTTATTTTAAATAATTTAATTAAAGATTTCATTCCAAAATTTTTATACAAAAAACAAAGGAATGTGCTATAGTTGCTTCTTGGGAGCATGGATATAATTCAAGCAATGTTTTACCCTATATAAAATTCCTATGAACAAACTTAATGGAATGCATACTATTTACAATCTAGAAAGCAGCCACATAAAAATATTCAAACATGGGCAAATTCATATTATTTTCCATTACAACAATGGACAGCAAAACAGAAATATAAAAATAGTAACAGAATATAAAACTTTAAAATGAAGACTGAACTCTGCATACAGTGCCCTCCATAATATTTGAGACATAGACCCATCATTTATTTATTTGCCTCTGTACTCCACAATTTGAGATATATAATAGAGAAAATCACATGTGGTTAAAGTGCACATTGTCAGATTTTATTAAAGGCCATTTTTATACATTTCGGTCTCACCATGTAAAAATTACAGCTGTGTTTATACATAGTCCCCCATTTCAGGGCACCATAATGTTTGGGACACATGGCTTCACAGTCGTTTGTAATTGCTCAGGTGTGTTTAATTGCCTCCTTAATGCAGGTATGAGAGAACTCTCAGCACCTAGTCTTTCCTCCAGTTTGTCCATCACCTTTGGAAACTTTTAATGCTGTTTATCAACATGAGGAACAAAGTTGTGCCAATGAAAGTCAAAAGCCATTATGAGACTGAGAAACAAGAATAAAACTGTTAGAGACATCAGCCAAACCTTAGCCTTGCCAAAATCAACTGTTTGGAACATCATTAAGAAGAAAGAGAGCACTGGTGAGCTTACTAATCACAAAGCAACTTGCAGGCCAAGGAAGACCTCCACAGCTGATGACAGAAGAATTCTCTCTATAATAAAGAAAAATCCCTAAACACCTGTCCGACAGATTCCGACAGGAGTCAGATGTGGATTTGTCAATGACCACTGTCCGCAGAAGACTTCATGAACAGAAATACAGAGGCTACACTGCAAGATGCAAACCACTGGTTAGCCGCACAAATAGGATGACCAGGTTACCGTTTGCCAAGTAGCACAGTTCTGGGAAATGGTCTTGGGGATAGATGAGACAAAGATTAACTTATATCAGAGTGATGGCAAGAGCAAAGTATGGAGGAGAGGAGGAACTGCCCAAGATCCAAAGCATACCACCTCATCTGTGAAACAGTGGTGGGGGTGTTATTGCCTGGGCATTTATGGCTGCTGAAGGTACTGGCTCACTTAGCTTCATTGATAATACAACTGCTGATAGAAGCTGGTGTATAGACACACCCTATCTGCTCAAGTTCAAACAAATGCCTCAAAAGTCATTGGCCGGTGGTTCATTCTACAGCAAGACAATGATCCCAAACATACTGCTAAAGCAACAAAGGAGTGTTTCAAAGCTAAAAAATGGTCAATCCTTGAGTGCCAAGTCAATCACCCGATCTGAACTCAATTCAGCATGCCTTTTATATACTGAAGAGAAAACCGAAGGGGACTAACCCACAAAACAAGCATAAGCTAAAGATGGCTGCAATACAGGCCTGGCAGAGCATCACCAGAGAAGACACCCAGCAACTAGTGATGTCCATGAATCGCAGACTTCAAGGAGTCATTGCATGCAAAGGATATGCAACAAAATACTAAACATGACTACTTTCATTTACATGGCATTGCTGCTTCCCAAACATTATGGTGCCCTGAAATTGGGGGGGGGGGGGGGGGGGACTATGTATAAACACTGCTGTAATTTCTACATGGTGAAACCAAAATGTATAAAAATGGCCTTTATTAACATCGGACATTCTATTATATATCTCAAATGGTGGGATAGAGGCAAATAAATAAATAATGGGTCTTTGTTCCAAACATTATGGAGGGAACAGTACTTATCACCAGAAGACAAGTAGTCTCAATTGAGCAGTGGTACAGCTAATAGAGCTGCTGTCACATGGTTTGTGTTCATAACCTATGGTTGTCTGTGTGGTTTTCCTGGCGATTGAAGGTTTCCCCAGTTTCCTCTCAGAAACCAAAAACGTATGGGTTGGCTGGTTAATCGGCCTTTGTAATTATTCCCAATGTGCAAGTGGTAGAATCTATGGAAGAGGGGCTGTAAACGAGTAAAAGGAGGAGTAAAGTGGATTTGGATAGGATCACTGTAAACAAAGAGTGCCTGAAGATCAGCACTGGCTTGGTGGCTAAAAGGTCTGTGTTCATGCTGTCTCTCTAATGACACTGACAATTTTAAATAAGTTTGCCCATTACTTAGGTATGTTACAATACTTACATTCAGCGGCGCTGCAATTCTGCCACTGGCCGTGTGCGCGATTTTGGCGCCTTTAAGGGGGGGGGGGGGGGGGCGGGGTTAAAACGCGGGTTTCTCTTACCTTGCCCTGAATTATATTTCGTTGGAGTACAAGCGTTTGCTGAAAAATTGTTCCTACGGGCATTTTGTGTATTTTTATTTTTATTCGATCGACAATTTCAGCGCTGGAGTCATTTTAAAATCAGCTTCGAAAGCCGTCAACGGGGACGGATTTCACACACGGGACAGGTAAACGAAAGCAGTTTATTTTTTTGTATAAAAGTGCTTCTTAAGAAGCCTTTAATTCACATTTTTTAATGCGAAGCAGTGATTCTTTTCCCTGAACTAACGGCAGAATTTTTCATGCCGATACAGGGTTAAATTCACCGCAAATCAACGTTCCAAATGATCGCGTTCCAGAAATCCCCATTCGCAAGATGATTTAAATGGCCATTAATTTACAGGTGTTAAACATTAAATTCCTTCCATTTGGCCTGTAAATCCATGACAATGAGATTTAAAAATTATGTTATATTGTGAATTCTTGTGTGAATGCTATTTGGACACTTAGGCTATTTAAAAATGTTAATCTATTCTTAAGAAATTGATAGATGTTTAGATCTAGTAATTGAATTTTGTAATTAGCTACAACTAGGTAACTAACTAATTATATGCTTTAATTTCATGTCATCTAAGTAAGATTGTTTCATATTTGTTTCAGAATGCTTCAATCTATAATAACTGAAAATTTCTTTGTTCTCTTAATTTTTAAGAAAGTTATGGGCTTTTGACTGTCCTCAATCACAGCTTTTGTGTTAAGTCAATGGAAAAGCAATAGGGAACAAGATGCTAATTTCCGAGTATGAAAATGGCCATAACGTTTTTAACACTGAAGATATGAAAGTGAATTAGGTGTCAAATTAAACTTCTTTTTATGCTTTATCTGATGGGATAAATTACCAATGTTTCTAACTTTTCCAGTTCTGCAATCATATTTACAATCATACAAAATTGAGTAATGTCATCCCTTTTTGCTCCTGTCCATAACACTACAGGGAACAAATACAAACTGTATACAGTATTTTGCATATAATAGAAACTGCAGGTGGTGGAATTTGCAGAAAAACTAAGGTCAGGCAACATCAGTGGAAATAGATATTAATGTTTCAAACATATTAATGATTCTTCATTGAAACTGAGACACAAATAAGTTAGGGAGCAGAGAAACATAGAAAATAGGTCAAGGAGTAGGCCATACGGCCCTTCGAGCCAGCATCACCATTCAATATGATCATGGCTAATCGTTCAAAATCAGTATCCCGTTCTGGCTTTTTCCCCCATATCCCTCGATTCCCTTAGCCCTAAGCTAAATCTAACTCTCTCTTGAAAATATCCAGTGAACTGGATATCCACTGCCTTTTGTGCAAGAGAATTCCAGATTCACAACTGGGTGAAAACGTTTTTCCTCATCTCAGTCCTAAATGGCCTGCCCCTTATTCTTAAATTGTGACCCCCTGGTTCTGGACCCCAACATCAGGAACTTTTTTCCTGCATCTACCCTGTCCAATCCGCTAAGTTTTTATGAGATTCCCTCTCATTCTTCCAAATTCTAGCAAATACAAGCCCAGTCGACCCATTCTTTCATCATATGCCAGTCCAGCCATTCAGTTAATTAACCTGGTGAACCTACACTGCACTCCCGCAATAGCAATAATGTCCTTCCTCAAATTAGACGACCAAAATTGCACACGATACTCCAGGTGCGGTCTCACCAGGGCCCTGTACAACTGCAGTAGGAAGTGCTCCTGAACTCAATTCCTCTCGCAATGAAGGCCAACATGCAATTAGCTTTCTTCACTGCCTGGTGTACCTGCATGCTTACTTTAAGTGACTGATGTTCAAGCACACCCAGGTCTCGCTGCACCTCCCCTTCTCCTAATCTGACACCATTCAGATAATGTGCAGGAAAGAACTGCAGATGCTGGTTTAAATCGAATGTAGACACAAAATGCTGGAGTAACTCAGCGGGACAGGCAGCATCTCTGGAGAGGAATGGGTGATGTTTCGGGTCGAGACCCTTCTTTAGACTTCAGTCTGAAGATGAGTCTCGACCTGAAACGTCACCCATTCCTTCGCTCCAGAGATACTGCCTGTCCCGCTGAGTAACTCCAGTGTTTTGTGCCTCCCATTCAGATAATAATCTCTTCCTGTTCTTGCCACCAAATTGGATAGCCTCACATTTATCCACATTATAGTGCATCTGCCATGCTTCTGCCCACTCACCGAACCTATCTAAGTCACCCTTCAGCCCCTCACCCATAGCATCCTCCTCGCAGCTCACACTGCCACCCAGCTTTGTGCCATCTGCAAACTTAGAGATGGGTGCAGCAAAGGAATTTGATAAGGCAAAATTATGTGGCAGTTAAGCCTCTTTCCCGCAAGGCTCGGTGCTGAGACCCCAGTTCTTTACAATATATATTAACGAATTAGACGAGGGAATTAAATGTAACATCTCCATGTTTGCGGATGACACAAAGCTGGGTGGCAGTGTGAGCTGCGAGGAGGGTGCTATGAGGCTGCAGGGTGACATGGATAGGACTGAGATGAGGAAAAACTTTTTCACCCAGAGAGTTGTGAATCTGTGGAATTCTCTGCCACAGAAGGCAGTGAAGCCAATTCACTGGATGCTTTCAAGAAAGGGTTAGATTTAGCTCAGGGCTAAAGGAATCAAGGGATATAGGGAAAAAGCAGGAACGGAGTACTGATTTTAGATGATCAGCTATGATCATATTGAATGGCGGTGCGGGCCCAAAGGGCTGAATGGCCTACTCCTGCACCTATTTTTCTATGTTTGTCTGTGTAATGACTTGTTAATGTTGGACAATAGCCTACTACGACATGCCCAGCAGGTCAGATGATATGATCGCTACTGCCCTATGAGACGATTCCCTTCAAACTGACTATTAACTTGTTACTTTGTGATTTATGATTTATCTTTTGATGACCTATCATTCTTTTAATTCCCTTCATCTCTTGCAGTCTTTTTTTTCCATACCCGACAGATTGTCACATAATACTCGTGTTGGCAGGCCTTGCCTTGTAGAGCAACAAATGGGTCACTGTTATGGCACACCTCACCACGTGCTAGGTTAACTATTTGGCGAAAGCCACGAAAATAATCCTACTTTACTAATGACAGAACGAGTGACAAGGTGAGTAGCAATTAGGATGCAAAGCAGTTTCAATAGGAGAATGAAGCTGAGTAAATGAGCAATAGCTAAGTGGACAGGCATACAACTTTTAAAAATTGGGTAATTTGCTTTGCTAGAAAGAACGTTGAGTATTTTTTTAAATAGTGAAACAGGAAAATGTTGATGTTTAAAGGCACTTTGGTGTCCTTGTACACAGTTCATTTAAACCTACCATGCATGTGCAACAAGCAAATAAGGGTAAAATATTACCCTTTTTTACCAGCATTTACTAGCATAAAATATTACCAGCATTTTTGTCACAACCTGATCTCCCGGTGGCTCAGCACTTCAACTCCCCATCCCATTCCGAATCCGACCTTTCTGTCCTGGGCCTCCTCCATGGCCAGAGTGAGTCCCACCGCAAATTGGAGGAGCAGCACCTCATATTTTGTTTGGGTAGTTTACACCCCAGCGGTTTGAACATTGACTTCTCCAATTTCAGGCAGTCCTCGCTTTCTCCCTCTTTCCCCTCCCCAACTCTCCCACAGCCCACTATCTCTGCCTCTTCCTTTCTTCTTTCCGCCCCCCCACACATCAGTCTGAAGAAGGGTCTCGACCCGAATCGTCACCTATTCCTTCGCTCCATAGATGTAGTGTTGTTACAAATTCCTGCCATCAGGCGCTCTTGATCTGCTCACTGCCTGTGCATGCGACTCGAGAGGCTGTGGGGTGGGGGTTAGTAAAATGCAGATTTTATTGGTTGTCAGGGAGGGATTTCCTCGTAAAACAAGCTTATGAGGAAATTTCGTTCTGTCATCCCGTGCGCGATTTTCTTTTAAAAACTTTGTTTAACTATTGAATCGCTGGATGAAAATCAGGTCGCTTCAACGCCTTCAAAATCACGGATCGCAAGTTCAGTAATAAACAAAAGGTTTGTACTGTCAGGCGTTTATTTAACATCTTATCTAGTCTTTGGTGTAATTTCATTTTAATCTGAAATAAGTTATGATATCGGCCATGTCCTGCCTGTCGGCTGTTACTGTGCGCAAAATCATGGCGGCGGCCACAATCCGATTTCTGTATCACAATCCACAAACATCCACTCTCAAATGCATTATTTTTTGCACAATCATGTCATAAGAACATCTAAATTACCTATATCTTGTGTTGTTGTCTATCCATGATCAATATTTTCATACTAAATATCTGACTAAAAACTTCCACAGTACAGTTTTTAGTCAGATATTTAGTATGCAAATATTGATCATGGATAGACAATTACACAAAATATATATAATTTAGATGTTCTTATGACATGATTGTGCAAAAAATAATGATTTTGATTAACTTGAGTGGATGTTTGTGGATTTTAAACACGGCTGTGCAAAACGGCCCTTGCCTGCTGCAGTGTTATAAACCAACAGAGTCAAATTTATGGGAATTAAACATTCAATTCCTTCGATTTGGCATAGAAATTAATGACAAAGTGAGATTTAAACATCATGTTATATTGTGAATTCTTGTGTGAATGGGATCAGTTTGTTATTTGAATACTTTGGCTATTTAACAATTTATTTTTAGCCTTTTCTTAAGAATGGGATAGATCTAGTAATTGAATTTAGATGAATTTAATTGATTTGATGACTGATGAATATGATTTTTTTTGTTGGGTATTTACTATTTGTTTTAACGTTACAATAATATTAAATTTCTGATCTTGAGAATATCACATTTTTGAATTTTCAAGGCAGTCTGGGTGTTTCCTTCACAACGGTTAATTTTGTAATTAGCAACTTAATTAGGTAATTAACTAATTATATACTTTAATTTCAGGTCATCCAAGTAAGATGTATCATATTTGTTTCAAGATGCTTCAATCTATAATAATTGAAAATTTCATGCAGTTCTCATAATTTTTAAGAAAGTTATGGGCTTTTATGTCAATTGACTGTCCTCGATCACAGCTTTTGTGTTAAGTTCATGGAAAAGCAATAGGGAACAAGATGCTAATTTCCAAGTATGAAAATAACCATAACTTTTTTAATACTGAAGATATGAAAGTGAATTAGGTATCAAAATAAAGTTATTTTTATGCTTTATCTGATGGGATAAATTACAGGCTTGATTTTTTAAATCTCAAAATTTTGTAACAGATGCTGCCTCTCAGTTTCTCCAGCATTTTTGTCTACCTAGGGTAAAATATTATGTCAACATGGAAACTGTCCGACATGTTCATGCTGACCAAGAAGCCCCATCTAACTAGCCACATTTGCCAGTGTTCGGCCCATATCCCTCCAAATCCTTCCTAACGATATACCTGTCCAAATGTTTTCTTCAATGCTATTATACTTGCCTCCACTACTTCCGCTGGCAGTTCGTTCCATATAGTTACCATCCTGTGTGAACAAGTTAGCGCCTTCGCCCCTAACCTTAAATAATGCCCTCTGGTTCTTGATTCGCATAACCTTGGAAAAATACCTTGTGCATTCACCCTATCTATTGCCTTACGATTTTATATACCACAGTAAGATGACCCCTCAGTCTCTTGTGCTCCAAGAAATAATGTCCAAGCCTGCCTAACCTCTCCCTAGAGCCCAGGCTCCCAAGTCCTGGGAACAACATAATAAATGTTCTCCATATCATTTTCTGCTTAATGACATTATTCTTATAGCAGCATGACCAAAATTGAACACAATATGCCAAGTGCCCCCTCACCAATATCCCAACTGTAACAATATCCCAAATTCAATACTCAACTGCCTGACTGATGAAGCCTTCATCACATTATTTATCTGCAAAGCTGCTTCCAGGTTACTAGGTATTTGCACCCCTCAATCACACCGCTTTATAACACTCCCAGGGCCCTAATGTGCACCATGAAGGTCTTGCCCTGGATTGATTCCCAAGATGCCAAATCTCATACTTATGGGCCTGTCCCACTTACGCGACTTTTTCGGCGATTGCCGACACCCGTCGTAGGTCGTTGCAGGTCGCCGAAAATGTTCAACATGCTGAAAATCCAGCAGTGACCTGAACAAGGAACAATTGTTTAAGAAGGAACTGCAGATGCTGGAAAATCGAAGGTAGACAAAAATGCTGGAGAAACTCAGCGGGTGAGGCAGCATCTATGGAGCTAAAGAAATAAGCAACGTTTCGGGTCGAGACCCTTCTTCAGACTGAGGAACAAGGTCTTTGGGCGACTACTCACGACCATACAGGCTTCACCCCGCGACATGTCGCCGGGGTGTCGCCTGTATGGTCGTGAGTAGTCTCCTCAGTCGCCCAAAGAGTCATAGCGTCTTTCTGGTCGCCGTTGGATTTTGAACATGTTGAAAAATTTCGGTGACCTGCAACGACCTATGACGGGTGCCGGCAGTCGCCGAAAAAGTCGCGTAAGTGGGACAGGCCCATTATCAAAATTAAATTCTATTTGCCTCTTCAGTCCACTTGCTCAGATGATCAAGATTCTGCCACAACTCTTGATAACCATCTTCACAACCACCTATTTTAGTATACTTATTTTAGTGTCATCTGCAAACTTACATTGTTGTACATTCTCATACAAATCGTTGCACTCACAAGAACCCATGAGCTCACCTTCCAGAGCAACCTACCATGTAGAACACTTGCAAAAGTCAAAAAGGTCTATAGCCTTGCCCTCATCAACCTTCTTAGTTCTTTCTTAAAAAACAATTAAATTTGTGAGACACGTTCTCCCACGCACGATGGCCATAACTATCCGAAATCAACCCGTCTTTCCAAATGCATGTATATCTCAGAATCCTTTATAGTAGCTTTCCTACCACAGATGTCAGACTCACCGTTTATAGCTCCCAGATTTTTCTTTGCAGCCCTTTTTAAATAGAGACATTAGCCACTCTCCAGTCCTTTGGCACCTCACGTGTGGCTAACAATAATTCATACATCTCAGCCTGCAATTTCTAAAATAGCTTTCCAATATCCTTGGAAGTATCTGATCCAGCATGTGAAATTTATCCACTTTCAAATGTCTTTGGATGTCCAGCACCTTCACAACTATAATACAGACTGTCCTCAAAACATCTCCATTAACTTTCCCAAGTTTCTTAGTTTCAATGTGTTTCAACAATGAAACAATGAAATTATTACCTGTAGCAGCACAAAAGGCCTGCAAACACATTACCAATAGATGTAATAAAAAATCAATACACTAATAACCCTAATACTTGTACAAAAAGTCCAAAGTCCTTAATGCAACCAAAGACAGTCCATAGTTTGGCTAGTATTGTGTCCAAGAGCCTGATGATGGTTGGGAAGAAGCTAAACTTGAAACTTGTGGTCACAGACTCTAACACCTTCTTCCCAACAACAAGACTGAAATGAGAGTGTGGTCATGATGGTGTGGGTCTTTGATGATGGTGACTGCCTTTGAAGCAGCAACTTCTATAGATCCCTTCGATAGTGGGGAGGTCAGTACTCGTGATGGACCAGGTAGTGTCCACTACATTCTGTAATCTCCTCTGTTCCTGTATTAAGTTGCCGGCCCAGGCTGTGAGGTTAAAATGCTCCTGAATGTATACGTCTAGAAGTTCAAGAGTATCCGTTGACATACTAAATTTCCTCAATCTTCTAAGGCAGTAGAGGTATTGGTGGGCTTTTCTTTATAATTGCATTAACATGCTGGGCCCAGGTCAGATATGCAGAGATATGTACATCCAGGAACTTGTTGACTCTCTTCACTGCTAACCAGTCAATAAAGACAGGTTCATTTAAAAGTTCAGCAGCCTCTCTAAAGCCTTCCTGCAATGCTGCGACAAGAATTGGACAAAATACTTCAAATGTGGTCTAACCAGTTTAATACAGCTGCAACACGATTTCCCAATTGTTATACTGAATGGCCCAACTGATAAGGAAAAGCATGCCGTACACCTCCTATGCCACTCAATCCATTTGAGCTGTTAGTTTCAGGGGACTTATGTACTTGCACTTTCAGTGAATGGACAAAATTATCTACATGCACTTGTTTTTCTTCAATTATATTCTCCCCTTTACTAATATGGGTACAACAGCAGAAGCCTGTCCAAGCTCTTTCCTACCGGACACTCAAGTATTGTAGACCCATTTCTTCCCAACTGATGGGGGTAAAAAAATGAACGAAATTAAAAAAGTTATCCCAGGGGACACAAGAAACTTCAGGTTCTGGAATTTGAACAAAAACAAAGTACTGGAGGAACTCAGCAGGTTAAGAGCATCTGTTGAGGGAATGGATAAACGATGTTTCAGGCTGGGATCATTCTTCAGACTTGAAGAGTATACAGGGTGTCCTGCTTAATTGGGAGTAGACACGGGGGGGGGGGGGGGGGGGGGGGGGGAGGGGAGAAGAGAGATATGACAGACTCAAATTATTTGGAGACGATTTTGGCAGGCAGGAGCAGGCAGAAACAATGAGTCTGCCAGGGCCGTCTTGCATGTGGACTTTTGGAAGGAGGTGCAGGGTTGGAGATCGCTGGAGGTGGTGAGATAACTGATTGCTTGGGCGTTGGTGGCTTATCCATGGGGTCACTGTCAAGGGGTAGGTACGAGGAAGTGACAATGGCACCTTCCTTGTCAACAGATTTGATGACAATATTGGGATTGTTACTGAGTGCATGTTCAGAGGGATCGACGTAGGCGTGGATGAGGGGAGTGGAGAAGTCAAGATGGGTGAAGGGAGTGGAGACTCAAGATGGTTGATGTCATGCCAGCAGTTGGAAATTGAAGTGTCCAGAGTGGGTAGAAGACCAGCAGAAGTCCAGAAGGAGCAGTGAAAATGTTCAGGGATCATCACTGTGGGGTGGTGAGTGCAACGAGGCCTCTTTGCCAGAGACCAGGGCGGCAAAGGCGTTAGAAGAAGAGTTCAATATCATGGTGAGCTCGGAGGTCATTGAGGTGTAAACGCTGAGATCCCTTGCTGAGATCAGACCCTTCCAAATTGGAGAAAGGAAGGTCAGAGAAGATGGTGAGAAAGTCTTGCCAGCCGGATTGCAATAGTAAATGATCGGCCGACAACTCTGCGCACTTTCCCACAGGACTGCGATTGACCGAATACAACTCCAGTAACCTTTACTTTTAGAACATCACCCGATCCAAATAGGAGAGATCAACTTGTGCGAGGGGGCGCTGCGGGCGTCCTGCCAGTAGCAAGTGTAACTCCGGGGCCTGTGCTCCTCCCTCCCTCCCTCCCCGGCGGCGGTGGCTCCGACTGCCCTCACTCACTCACCCAACAGCCGCCGCGATACTTGCCGAGCCACCACGGGCAACGGCTCGTCCGCGTCGTAGTAGGAGTTCAAGATGGCGTCGATGAGGAAGATACAGGGGACCCTGAGGGCCACGTCCAGGACCCCTCGCAGGTGACTCCCCATGGACACCCATTGCGCGGACATCGCCAACGGTCGCCCGCCGCCGCCGTCGGGTGGGGCTGGGAAGCCGCCACGCTCCTCCCTACCCCCCCTTTAGCAGGCCGGGATGTGGCCGCCGGTGAGTCAGCTGTCGTCGGCGCTGTGCTGTTGCTGTTGTTGTTGTTGTTGTTGTTGTTGTTGCCGCTGCTCGGCCGCCGCTCTGCCTCCCCTCGTCCCCTCCATGTTGCGGCCGTTGCGTGCGCTCTCTCTCGCTCGCTTCCCTCCTCCCCCACCCCCCCCCCTCCTTACGTCACACGCCCCCGCGCGTCATAATGGGACGCACGCAGAAGCGTCGCGGCGCTGAGCTGCGTGCCGCAGGTCACGTGCGATGGAACGTCCTGCGTCACGCGTGTGCGATTGAGAATGGACGCCTGCCGACGTCCGCAACGTCACAGTCGGGCGCGCGCGGAATACTTTGACTTTCAGACGTCGAAGTGGAATTAGGCCATTCAGCCCGTCGAGTCTGCTCCGCCTATCCCCATTATGGCCCATCTATTTCTCCCTCAGCTTCATTCTGCTCCTTACAAATCAACACTTTCAATTTCTGCTTTGAAAATAACCCAACAACTTGGCGTATAATATATAAGGAATTGCGGAATAATCAGGGAACTACTTACAATGCACAGAGATCAGCGATGAAAAGTAATCTAAATGAAATATCGGTTCTGCTTCAGCTAGCAATGTTACAAAATTTTGAGATTTTAAAAATAAAGTCTGCAATTTATCCCATCAGATAAAGCATAAAAAGAAGTTTAATTTGACACCTAATTCACTTTCATATCTTCAGTATTAAAAAAGTTATGGCCCTTTTCATACTCGGAAATTAGCATCTTGTTCCCTATTGCTTTTCCATTGACTTAACACAAAAGCTGATCGAGGACAGTCAAAAGCCCATAACTTTCTTATAAATTAAGAGAACTGAAAGAAATGTTCAGTTATTATAGATTGAAGCATTCTGAAACAAATATGAAACAATCTTACTTAGAAGACATGAAATTAAAGCATATAATTAGTTAGTTACCTGATTGTAGCTAATTACAAAATTCAATTACTAGATCTAAACATCTATCAATTTCTTAAGAATAGATTAACATTTTTAAATAGCCTAAGTGTCCAAATAACATTCACACAAGAATTCACAATATAACATAATTTTTAAATCTCATTGTCATGGATTTACAGGCCAAATGGAAGGAATTGAATGTTTAATACCTGTAAATTAATGGGCATTTATATCATCTTGCGAGTGAGGATTTCTGGAACGCGATCATTTGGAACGTTGATTTGCGGTGAATTTAACCATGTATCGGCATGAAAAATGCTGCCGTTAGTTCGGGGAATAAAATCACCGTTTCGCATGAAAAAATGTGAATTAAAGGCTTCTTAAGAAGCACTTTTATACATTAAAATAAACCACTTTCGTTTACCTGTCCCGTACGTGAAATCCGTCCCCATCGTCGGCGTTGACGGCTTCAGAAGCTGATTTTAAAATGACTCCAGCGCTGACATTGTCGATGTAATAAAAATTAAAAATTCACAAAACGCCCCTAGGAACGATTCTTCAGCAAACGCTTGTACTCCAACGAAATATAATACAGGACAAGGTAGGATAAACCCGTGTTTTAAACCCGCCCCCCCCTAAAGGCGCCAAAACCGCACACACGGCCAGTGGTAGAATGACAGCGCCGCTGAAGGTAAGTATTGTAACATAGCTACTTCAGCTGATCATCCAACTCAGTATCCCATCCCTGCCTGCTATATTTAAGAGGGAGTTAGATGTGGCCCTTGTGGCTAAAGGGATCAGGGGTTATGGAGAGAAGGCAGGTACAGGATACTGAGTTGGATGATCAGCCATGATCATATTGAATGGCGGTGCAGGCTCGAAGAGCCAAATAGCCTACTCCTGCACCTATTTTCTATGTTTCTCTCCATACCCCCTGATCCCTTTAGCCACAAGGGCCACATCTAACTCCCTCTTAAATATAGCCAATGAACTGGCCTCAACTACCTTCTGTGGCAGAGAATTCCACAGATTCACCACTCTCTGTGTAAAAAATGATTTTCTCATCTCGGTCCTAAAAGACTTCCCTCTTATCCTTAAACTGTGACCCTTAGTTCTGGACTGCCCCAATATCGGGAATCATCTTCCTGCATCTAGCCTGTCCAACCGCTTAAGAATGTTGTAAGTTTCTATAAGATCCCCCCTCAATCTTCTAAATTCTAGCATGTACAAGCCGAGAATTTAGAAGATTGAGGGGGGTCTTTCTTCATATGAAAGTCCTGCCATCCCAGGAATCAGTATGGTGAACCTTCTCTGTACTCCCTCTATGGCAAGAATGTATTTCCTCAGATTAGGAGACCAAAACTGTACGCAATACTCCAGGTGTGGTCTCACCAAGACCCTGTACAACTGCAGTAGAACCTCCCTGCTCTTATACTCAAATCCTTTTGCTATGAATGCTAACATACCATTTGCTTTCTTCACTGCCTGCTGCACTTGCATGCATACTTTCAATGACTAGTGTACCATGACACCCAGGTCTCGTTGCATCTCCCCTTCCTAATCGGCCACCATTCAGATAATAGTCTACTTTCCTGTTTTTGCCACCAAAGTGGATAACCTCACATTTATCCACATTATACTGCATCTGCCATGCATTTGCCCACTCACCCAACCTATCCAAGTCACCTTGCAGCCTCCTAGCATCCTCCTCACAGCTAACACTGCCCCCCAGCTTCGTGTCATCCGCAAACTTGGAGATGTTGCATTCAATTCCCTCATCCAGATCAATAATATATATTGTAAATAGCTGGGGTCCCAGCACTGAGCCTTGCGGTACCCCACTAGTCACTGCCTGCCATTCTGAAAAGGACCCGTTTATTCCTACTCTTTGCTTCCTGTCTGCCGGCCAGTTCTCTATCCACATCAATACTGAACCCCCAATACCGTGTGCTTTAAGTTTGCATACTAATCTCTTATGTGGGACCTTGTCGAAAGCCTTCTGAAAGTCCAGATATAACACATCCACTGGTTCTCCCTTATCCACTCTACTAGTTACATCCTCGAAAAATTCTATAAGATTTGTCAGACATGATTTACCTTTCATAAATCCATGCTGACTTTGTCCAATGAATTCACCACTTTCCAAATGTGCTGCTATCCTATCTTTAATAACTGACTCCAGAATTTTCCCCACCACTGATGTTAGACTAACTGGTCTGTAATTCCCCGTTTTCTCTCTCCCTCCCTTTTTAAAAAGTGGGGTTACATTAGCTACCCTCCAATCCTCAGGAACTACTCCAGAATCTAAAGAGTTTTGCAAAATTATCACTAATGCATCCACTATTTCTGCGGCTACTTCCTTAAGTACTCTGGGATGCAGCTTATCTGGCCCTGGGGTTTTATCGGCCTTTAATCCATTCAATTTACCTAACACTACTTCCCGGCTAACCTGGATTTCACTCAGTTCCTCCATCTCATTTAACCCCCGGTCCCTTGTTATTTCCGGCAGATTATTTATGTCTTCCTTAGTGAAGACAGAACCAAAGTAGTTATTCAATTGGTCTGCCATGTCCTTGTTCCCCATGATCAATTTGCCTGTTTCTGACTGCAAGGGACCTACATTTGTTTTAACTAATCTTTTCCTCTTCACATATCTATAAAAACGTTTGCAGTCAGTTTTTATGTTCCCTGCTAGTTTTCTTTCATAATCTAATTTCCCTTTCCTAATTAAGCCTTTTGTCCTCCTCTGCTGGACTCTGAATTTCTCCCAGTCCTCTGGTAGGCTGCTTTTTCTGGCTAATTTGTACGCTTCATCTTTTGTTTTGATACTATCCCTGATTTCCCTTGTTATCCACGGATGCACTACCTTCCCCGATTTATTCTTTTGCCAAACTGGGATGAACAATTGTTGTAGTTCATCCATGCAGTCTTTAAATGCCTTCCATTGCATATCCACCGTCAACCCTTTAAGAATCATTTGTCAGTCTATCTTGGCCAATTCACGTCTCATACCCTCAAAGTCACCTTTCTTTAAGTTCAGGACCCTTGTTTCTGAATTAACAATGTCACTCTCCATCCTAATGAAGAACTCAACCATATTATGGTCACTCTTGCCCAAGGGGCCACGCACAACAAGACTGCTAACTAACCCTTCCTCATTACTCAATACCCAGTCGAGAATAGCCTGCTCTCTCGTTGGTTCCTCTACATGTTGGTTTACAAAACTATCCCACATACATTCCAAGAAATCCTCTTCCTCAGCACCCCTGCCAATTTGATTCACCCAATCTATATGTAGATTGAAGTCACCCATTATAATTGTTTTACCTTTGTTGCACGCATTTCTAATTTCCTGTTTGATGCCATCCCCAACTCCACTACTACTGTTAGGTGGCCTGTACAGAACTCCCACTAGCGTTTTCTGCCCCTTAGTGTTTCGCAGCTCTACCCATATCGATTCCACATCCTCCAAGCTAATGTCCTTCCTTTCTATTGCGTTAATCTCCTCTCTAACCAGCAACGCTACCCCGCCTCCTTTTCCTTTCTGTCTATCCCTCCTGAATATTGAATATTCCTGGATGTTCAGCTCCTAGCCTTGGTCACCCTGGAGCCATGTCTCCGTGATCCCAACTATATCATATTCATTAATAACTATCTGCACATTCAACTCATCCACCTTATTACGAATGCTCCTTGCATTAAGATACAAAGCCTTCAGGCTTGTTTTTACAACACACTTACCCCTTAAACAATTATGTTGAAAAGTGGCCCTTTTTGATTTTTGCCCTGGATTTGTCTGCCTGTCACTTTTACTTTTCTCTTTGCTACCTATTGCTTCTACCCTCATTTTACACCCCTCTGCCTCTCTGCTCTTGCACCCATCCCCCTGCCACATTAGTTTAAATCCTCCCCAACAGCACTAGCAAACACTCCCCCAAGGACATTGGTTCCATTCCAGCCCAGGTGCAGACCGTCCTGTTTGTACTGGTCCCACCTCCCCCAGAACTGGTTCCAATGCCCTAGAAATTTGAATCCCTCCCCCTTGCACCATTTTTCAAGCCACGTATTCATCTGCAATATCCTCCTATTTCGACTCTGACTAGCCCGTGGCACTGGTAGTAATCCAGAGATTATTACCTTTGAGGTCCTACTTTTAAGTTTATCTCCTAGCTTCCTAAATTCACCTTGTAGGACCTCATCCCTTTTATTACCTATATCATTGGTGCCTATATCTTTTTTACCTATATCTGTTGAATACAACAGATTAAAGCAGACGATGATCAAGGAAAAGGTAGAATGGCTCAAGGATAGTGGAACTAGTCTGAGAACTAGGGTGGGGGAGGGACGGAGAGAGTGGGAAAGCAAGGGTTACTTAAAGTTAAAGGCCTGTCTCACGAGTCTGCGGTCATTGGCGGTGATACAGGAAGTATCTACCGCTCGTGGACCGCCAGAGACTGCGGGTTCGGTCAAACAACCACCGCCGGGGCCGTGCGGCGTTTGTCCCAACACCGCACGGTGCTCAAAAAAAGTCAGCAATGTCCAAAAATAATTTCTTACCGCACAGCCGCCGCCAGTGAGGCACGAGTGCGGCACGGTCACCGCCACAGCCGCCGCCAGTGAGGCACGAGCGCCGTGAGTCGAACTTGTGGGACCGGCCGTACTGAGATCACTCGGCCCCCGCGCAGAATCCGTGCGGCGCTCCCGCGGCATAGGCTCGGCGCTCTCGCGGTTGACGTGCGGTCCCCTCTTCTGGCGACGCCGCGCTTCACCGCCAATGACCGCAACACTGTGAGACAGAGCCTTTAGAGAAATCAATATAATTTTGCTGGGTTGTAAGTTGCACAAGCGAAATATGAGGTGCAGTTCCTCCAATTTGCGTTTGACCTCACTCTGACAGTGGAGGAGGCCCTGGACAGAAAGGTCAGTGTGGGAATGGGAGGGGGAGTTAAAGTGTTTAGCAATCGGGAGATCGCATAGGCCTTGGAGGGTTGAGCAGAGGTGTTCACTTAATGTGCGATAGAATGTTCAGCGGGATGGGTGATTATGATTGGAGGGCGGCAGACGTCTACCACGTCACAGTCTGACGCACGCAGAAGACTGACTGACTTTCAGGCATTGTTTTCATCAGACGTAGGAGCAAATTCCATCCATTCGACCCATCGAGACTGCTCTGCCATTCCCCATCATGGCTGTTCTATTCTCCCCTCTCAGCCCCATTTTGCTCCTTACTAATCAGGAACCTATCAATCTCCGCTTTAAAAACCACCTACTCCGCAGGTACTTTCCACAGCAACCGCAGGAGATGCAACACCTGTCCCTATACCTCCTCCCTCGAGTCCATCCAAGGATCCCAACAGTCCTTTCAGGTGAGGTAGAGGTTCACTTGCACCTCCTCCAACCTCATCTACTGTATCCGCTGTTCCTGGTGTGGACTCTTATATATCGGTGAGACCAAGCGCTGACTCAGCAATCCTTTTGCTGAACACCTCTGCTCAGTCTGCCTCGACGTACATGATCTCCCGGTTGCCAAACATTTTAACTCCCCTTCCCATTCCCATACTGACCTTTCTATCCTGGGCTTCCTCCACTGTCATATTTCGCTTGGGCTGCTTATAACCCAGCGGTATTATAGGGCCCTTGCACGGCAGGCGAGGTCAGGACACCTAACCCGTACTGTTGCCACGCAACTTCTGGAGTACAAGTGGTAAGTGATAGGTATGGGTAGCCAATTCAAAAGAGATTATTACTTTTCCAGGCAGGCAGAAGTTAACAAGATTAACTTTCCAAGCAGGTAGAAGCAATGTGACCACGGTGCTGTCAGGTTGGAACCCAAACTGCATCTAAAATATCCTCATGCGGCAGTGTAAAAGCACTTTCAGACTGATTTTAAATCATTGTTTGTGCATTTAACTTTAAACCTATTCCAGGAGGCACTGCAACTTAATAAAATATTCATCAGTAATTTTGCAAAGAGAAAAGAACCTTCAGCCAAATGGCTGCCACAATTGTGCTAGATATCATCTTTGATTCACGCACATTGCAAATGTCTAATAAACCGTCTAATGAAACCCCATCTGAAACAATAAGGGCATTTACTTGAGCACCATTTGAGAACACAATTTAATTCCTGAGCAATGACAGACATTGTTTAGGAAGAAAGGACAGAGCAAGCACAAATTCAAGCATTTACCGGAGACCATTTCATTCATTTATGTCGTAACACAGCAAAGCTCCGAGTTTGTGTGTGTGTCATTTTCTACCATACAATTATTGAACCTACGATTTCATTACCAGAGATGTAGATGGAATGCTTTAATTAGCATAATTAGGTAATTCTCAATATTTTCAATCTTGATATCTGCACGGCCAATGTTCGCCAACCACTTTAGATGTTGTTGTCCCTTCAGCTCGTGCTTCTCTCTACCATAATTTCTCCTCACTTTTGGAATCATGAAGCACGATAAATATCTCTCACGGTTACCGCTATTACCCCTACTTTTTACAGCACAAAAAGTGACCATTTTGGCGGTTTTTAACAGGTAAGAATGTACGTGTTTCGTGTGTTACTCATGTATGCCGGAAGCTGCCTTGTACTCCAGAAGGATTGCGCTACTCCGTGCTTCACGCCCTTTGACCATATGACCTTTCATGCAACCTCCCTATTGATTTCTCTAACCAAGTAACACTTGCTTTCCCTCTCTCTCCATCCCTTCCCCACCCTAGTTCTCCGATTAGTTTCACTGTCCAAGGAAGAGATATAAAAATTGGCAAACCAGAGAACTGGGAGAATTTTTTAACTCAACAGAGGAGGACAAAGGGGTTAATTAAGAGGGGGGGGGGGGAAAGAGCATGAAAGAAAGCTTGCCGGGAATATAAAAACTGACTGTAAAAGTTTCTTTAGGTATGTAAAACAGAAAAGATTAGTGAAGACAAATGTAGGTCCATTACAGTCAGAGACAGGTGAATTTATAATGGGAAACAAGGAAATGGCAGAACAGTTAAACCAGTACTGGTTCTGTCTTCACTAAAGGGCCTGTCCCACTGGGCGATTTTTTCGGCGACTGCCGGCATCATTGACTGACATATCAGGTCACCAGAAAAAGTTGCGGTGTGACGCAGCGTGTTGATGTATTGACGTGTGGTGTTTCCTCAAGTGTCGCAACATTTTTTTGTAGCCGCTGAATTTTGAAATGTTCAAAATCTTTTGCTGACCCTGATATGTCAGCCAATGACGCCAGCAGTTGCCGAAAAAATCACCAAGTGGGACAGGCCCTTAAGGAAGACACAAATAATCTCCCGTAAATACGAGGGGACCGAGGATCTAGTGGCAGGGAGGAACTGAAGGGAATCCACATTAATCAGGAAATGGTGTTAGGTAAACTGTTGGAACTGAAGACAGCTAAATCCCCAGGGCCTGATGGTCTGCACTCAAGGAGGTGATCCTAGAAATCACGGATGCATTAGTGATCATTTTCCTATGTTCTCTCGACTCTGGATCAGTTCCTGTGGACTGGAGGGTAGCCAATGTAACCCCACTTTTACAAAAAGGAGGGAGAGAGAAAACGGGGTTTTATAGACCAGTTAGCCTTACATCTGTAGTGGGAAGATGCTGGAGTCGATTATTAAAAATGTTATAGCAGCGCATTTGGAAAGCAGTGACGGGATCGGTAAAAGTCAGCATGGATTTATGAAGGGGAAATCATGCTTGGAATTTTTTGAGGATGTAACAATTAGAATGGATAAGGGAGAACCAGTGGATGTGGTGTATCTGGACTTTCAAAAAGCCTTTGACAAGTCCCACACAAGAGATTAGTGTGCAAAATTAGAGCTCATGCAAATTGGGTGTAGGGTATTGATATGGATAGAGAACTGGTTGGCAGACAGGAAGCAAAGAGTAGGACTTAACGGGTCCTTTTCAGAATGGCAGGCAGTGATTAGGGGTGCCGCAAGGTTCGGTGCTGGGACCCCAGTTGTTTACAATATAATAACGATTTAGACGAGGGAATTAAAATGTAACATCTCTAAGTTTGCAGATGACACAAAGCTGGGTGGTAGTGTGAGCTGCGAGGAGGATGCTATGAGGCTGCAGGGTGACTTGGATAGGTTGGGTGAGTGGGCAGAAGCATAGCAGATGCAGTATAATGTGGATAAATGTAAGGTTATCCCATTTGGTGTCAAGAACAGGAAGGCAGATTATTATCTGAATGGTGTCAGATTAGGAGAAGGGGAAAGACCTGGGTGTCACTGAAAGTAAGCATGCTGGTACAACAGGCAGTGAAGAAAGCTAACGGCATGTTGGCCTTCATTGCGAGAGGATTTGACTTTAGAAACAAGGAGGTCCTACTGCAGTTGTACAGGGGCCTGGTGAGATCGCACCTAGAGAATTGTGTGCAATTTTGGTCTCCTATTTTGAGGAAGGACATTATTGCTATTCAGGGAGTGCAGTGTAGGTTCACCAGGTTAATTCCCGTGATGGCGGGACTGACATATGCTGAAAGAATGGGTCAACTGGGTTTGTATTTACTGGAATTTAGAAGGATGAGAGGGTATCTTATAGAAACATATAAATTCTTAGAGGATTGGATAGGGTAGATGCAGGAAAAATGTTCCTGATGTTGGGGGAGTCCAGAACCAGGGGTCACAGTTTGAGAATAAGGGGTAGGCCATTGGTGTGATCTAACCAGTGTTTTGTAAAGTTGCAACATTATGTCCAAAATATTACATTCTATGTCCTGTCCTATGAAGGTGAGATCTTCATGTGCCTTCTTCACTACTATCTTTCACTTTACAGGAACTATGGACTTGAATCCCAAGGTCCCTCTATTCATCAATATTCCTTCACACCCTGTCATTTACTATATATTTCTAGTAAGGAACTGCAGATGCTGTTTTATACCAAAGGTAGACATAAAGTGCTGGAGTAACTGAGCGGGACAGGCAGAATCTCAGGAGAAAAAGATTTGGGTCAGAATCCTTCTCAGACTGGAAGAAGACCCCCAGTATGAAGAAGGGGTTTGACCCGAAATGTTACTCATCCTTTTTCTCCAGAGATGTTGCTTGACCCACTGAGTTACTGCAGCACTTTGTGTTTATTTACAATATATAAATGACTACATATGAATTGCCCCTATTTGATTTCCAAAAATGCATCATGTAGTGGGGTATGGATTTAACCCATCAGATGTTTATTAAATTGTGGATCTGTTTTGGCTAAGCATTGAATAGTAATAAAACCCTTGAAATATAATTGTGTTGAGTGGTCCACTTGCCACATAGGTTAATCACATGAGAAGGGTCAATAATACCTCTAAATTGTTAGGTGTTATACTAAATTGTTAGGTGTTATAAGGGTTTAATAATACCTCTGTGCAGTTCCTTGAAATGTTTTGCTGTATTAACCACATTATATTCCGTAAATGTAACTCATTTTATAATAATGTAATCACATAAATAGTAATAGGGCAGTCAAAGGAGGATTGGGGCTGATGGGGGATGAGAAAGAAGGTCATCTGCTGATGGAGTACTCAGCTGAAGTACTAAACAACTATGTATTTATCTCCACCCGAGAAAAGGCTACCTACTACAGTAAATGATCAAAGTGTTTGCAGTAATTGGAGAATATTTATAAAAGATTGTCAATAAAGTAGAAAGTCACCCAATCCGGAAATAAGTTCATCCAAGGTTAAAGGAGTACAAATGATGAGACTGAAAATGATCAGTGACTGAAAGCAAAGAATATTTTTCAATGGTCGCTTTTTATTTTCCAGACTTGAGAGAAAATGAAACAGTCATCGACCAAGAATTGTGAGTAGAACTACTGCTCAACCTAGGCTTGATAGATATGGGTGAACAAAGATTGCAGCATGATACTTGGGACGACAGTAAACAAGAGTGGGATAGTAATAGGCTCCTGAACATCCCAGTTGTTGAAATCCACAAATACAATACAATACAATTTATACAATACAATACAATTTATTTGTCTTTTGGACAAATTTGTCATTTGGACCCCGTTGAGGTCCAAACGAAATATCGTTTCTGCAGCCATACATTACAAAACGAAGAAGACCCGAGACACAACACAATTTACACATACATCCATCACAGCGCTGTGATGGAAGGCAAAAAAACATATCTCTCCACTGCACTCCCCCCCCCCCCCCATGTCAGAGTCAAAGCCCCCGGCGAGCGATGGTGATTATCCCACGGCCATTAAAGCCACGCCGGTTAATGCAAGGTCGCGCACCGGTTCTTGGTGTTAGAGCCCCGGCGCGCGCTCGCAAAGTCCGGTGGCCATTCCAAGCCGTGCGGGGCGACGATGTAAAGCCCCGCTCCAGGTGCTCTTCAACCCCGCAACTCGGGCGGGAGAAGTCGCCGCTGCGGAAGCCCCGAAAAGCGGTCTCCCACCAGGGGACCCGTGGGCTTCCGGTGTTGCCATCCGCCAGACCCGCGGTTGTAGCCTCCGAATCTCCGGGGGGTCGGGTAGCAGCAGCGATTCTCTCCACCACAGCTCCACCCGCTCTGGACTCGGCCAGCCCCGCGACGGTGAGTAGTCCGCAGCTCCGCAACTGGAGCCCCAGGTCGTTCCTGCTGGAGGCCGCTCCACGTTGCCCAGCCCCAACGACAACGGAGACCCGACAAAGAAAAGGTCGGGTCTCCCGTGCAGGGGAAAGATTTTACTCTAAAGTTCCCCCCCCCCACCCTCACCCCCACCACCCCACACACATACCCCGACAAAAAAAAAAAAAAAAAACTACATAAAAACGAGACAAAAAATAATAAAAAGAGAGACGGACTGCAGAGGCCGCTGCAAACGAGAGTCGTGCCGCCCACCGAGATGTACTGAAGATGGAATATACATACCATAAGAAAATGTGAACATATTTTATAATGAAGAGAAAAAAGCAACATGAAAGTGATCATGATCCTAAAATCCGAAAGCTTTTGGGGTAATTAAGGACAGGCACTTATACTAACTCAACCCACAAAACCCACATCTCTTGAATGGATAAACAAACCCTGACCTGGGCGACGTTTACAGCAGAGGGCAGTATAGTGATGCAGCGGTAGAGTTGCTGGCCAACAGCACCAAAGACCTGTGTTTGATCCTGACTGTCTGAACGATGTTTGTACTTTCTCCCTGGGATCGCATGGGTTTCCTGTGGGCATTCTGGTTTCCTCCCACACTCCAAAGACATGCCGGTTTGTAAGTTAATTAGTTTCAGTAAAATTGTAAATTGTTTCTAGTGTGTAAGATAGTGCTAGGGTACGGGGTAGTCGCTGGTTGACACGGACTCCGTGGGCCGAAGGACCTGTTTCCGCGCTGTATCTCTAAAGATTAGTCTAAACATGAAAAGGTGATGCAATAAATTGAGAAAGCTATTAAAATGATCGTTGGTTTATTGGGTTTATTAATGTAGGAATGCAAAAATGACACAGAATTATTTTAACGTGTGGTTGATGTGATTTGGAACGTACTGTTTGAAAGTGTGGGTTTCAGAAGGGAACTTCATAAAAACTTGACAGGAAATAATTTTCAGGATTACAAAGAAAGAACAGGGAATGTTTTTATTGGGTAGCTCTACCAAATTCTCCAGCACAAGATGATACAAAAGCGGGTGGTTTTGCAGATAGTGAAGATGGTTGTATTAATATTGGCTAAATTAAAGACACCATAAAATGGAGGATCCCTGCACTTGTCAGAATTGCTTAACCCTTGTCAGCTGAACTTTACAGGCTTTGATTGGTGCCAGCCAGTCTAGGCGCAGACTGATATGCAGGATGGTATGGGGTCCAGGTGTTCTCCCTGTTTCTCTTAAATTGCTAACATGTATAGTGGTTTTGCAAACTAACCTTAAATGTGTCATTTCTGTTGGATCGCTGCAAAAACCATTGTAAATAGTATACATAATGTTGCAAGACGGTCATCCTGTTAATTGATGATTGGTCGAACTGTTGAGCCTTGGAGAAATTGTTTGAATCTCAGGGCACATGTTTCAATGTTTGTTCTTGTTAGCTTCCTTCGAGAGCTTTCTTTCTTATACAATGTATTGAGCTGCTGTATTATTGGGTTAGGGAAATGTCTGTTATGTATGGGGTTAATCGATATCTGTAATTGGATTATTAAGAGACCACCCCCTCGAGGTGGTTTGGCCCCGTCGAGGTCCCGGGACATATAAAAGTCCGCTACCACGAGGTCCAGGGTCGATCCTCTGGGAGAGCGCTTGGGACTGCATGACTTTCTGGAGTGTCTCTGTCTGAGCGAGGCCTACAGGGCTTGACCAGGCAGATACGAGGATCGAACCTGCTGTGGGATAGGTACAGTAGTTGAACTGACGTGCTTTTGTTAAAATAAAGATTAGTTGTTCAAGTGCTTGATTCAGTCTTTTTACTGACACTAGACTGGGGGAAGCTATGAAATTAGCAATTATCATTGGGGGCTCGTCCGGGATCTCAAAAGACCGCCAAACACAAATGTGCAATCAAGGGTTTTGAGCTGTTTCGATCACGAGTGCAGAGATCGGGCCCACGGTGCAGTTTTCGCATTGATTTTCGGCACTTCGTTAGTCGGAGCGGATCGATCATTCACGGGCTTGGGAAAGGGTCTAATCGAGATCATTAGAACAGAGTCTAGCAAGCAATGGGGAGTGGTTAGCACGCCTTTGGGTTGGAGGCCCATAAAACCAGGGTGGGCTTAGAGGCCCTGCTGGGGTTGGGTTAGAGTCCCTTTCCTGGGTTAGAGGCCCAAAACTTTGGTCGTAGTTGGCAGACTACAGCTGCTTTAACGAGAGCCAAACGTGCTTCATCGGGCGAGGCGTGGCCCAGGGTTAGACTTGGTATCCAAATTGGTGGGGTATTAAAATACAGGTCTCGCCTTCGATCGGATCTTTGCCGGGAGCATGAATTGAAAAGGTGCGCTCTGAAAATCGGCATCGATAACTCACAGCGCGAAGCGGCTAGGCGCTGGATCCTCGGTGCCCAGCAGAGAGGAGTGTCTGCGTGAAGGTATTGAGTCTCTCCCTGAAGTGACAGACGAGGAACCTCGTAAAGGTACTGGGCTTGGATGGACAGAGTATAGATTGGCCGGAATACTCCAGTCCGCTCAAGAATTCAACTGGGCAATTTTAGTTTGATTCGAGAGCCCGCGTAGTTGAAGAGATACGCACTAAAATTAGGAGTTCGAGTTCGAGTCTATATTTACAAGTAGTTTAGAGTTGCTTCCTTATCCAACAGAATGGGAAACCATGCAAATAAAGATATGACCGCTGAATCGGAAAGTCCTCTGCATGAAATATGCAGTGAATTTCCACAAAAAGCTCATTGATTGAGAATCTTTTCCGGATCGTTAAATAGAGAATTAGGGAACGAATTATGGCCTTGAAGGGGCATAGATACAGTAAAGGGATTAAAATACATTGAGCAGATTATATTGCAGTGCAGCAATAATACAGAGGCACAGGAATTAATTGAATTGTGGAGAAATTATTATGAGGGACAGATAGCGAGTAGAGCATAGGAAAGAATGGCAAGTTGGAAGGAAGCAACTCTAAAATGGGGGATAGTATTAGAAGATACTGAAGCATTTGAACCTCCATGTGGCCTAAGGGAAGAGCCTGAGAGTATTAAAGATAAAGGGAGAAGGAAATCTTTTACAGAAAGTTTATCATTCATAAGTCTTAAACACGAGAACCCGTTGGTTGGCACTGGTTATGAGGGGGATGATAATGATTATTTAGAAGACTGGGAGAACTAGAAATTCAGGTCCACCACCTTATTC
Source organism: Malacoraja senta (assembly GCA_038087875.1). Taxonomy (NCBI): domain Eukaryota; kingdom Metazoa; phylum Chordata; class Chondrichthyes; order Rajiformes; family Rajidae; genus Malacoraja; species Malacoraja senta. The sequence continues at coordinate 70,716,201 of CM075977.1, read as the reverse complement.
ACCTTATGATCCCAATACCTCAAAAGCACATCGCGGAGTTCGTAATAGGAATAGACAATCAAATCCCAGGGGACAAACTTCCTTAACCCCGACCGTTCCGTCCATTACAGACAGTCCTAGAGTTCACAGTACCAGAAGCCAAACTAGGAAAAGACTAAATTAGTTATGGAAAAAGAAGAGCATACCCCTAGACAAATTGAACGAGCAGTTAAGGAAGGAAGGAAATCCTTTAGAAAGTACCATGAAGGGGAAGATACATCTGGGTGTGAGACCATAATTGAAGAGGCTGAGGTAGATCCTGCGGCTAAACAAACGACCCTTAGACAGTTGTTTAAGAAGGAACTGTCGAAGGTACACAAAAATGCTGGAGAAACTCAGTGGGTGCAGCAGCATCTATGGAGCGAAGGAAATAGGCAACGTTTCGGGCCGAAACCCTTCTTCAGACTGATAGGGGATGGGGAGAGGGGGGGGGGGCGGGGAGAATAAAGGAAAAAGGAGGAGGAGGAGCCCGAGGGCTGAGGTAAAGATAGGAAGGGGAGGAGACAGCAGGGGCTAACAAAATTGGGAGAATTCAATGTTCATGCCCCCAGGATGCAGACTCCCCAAGCGGAATATGAGGTGCTGTTCCTCCAATTTCCAGTGTTGCTCGCTCTGGCCATGGAGGAGGCCCAGGACAGAGAGGTCGGATACGGAATGGGAGGGGGAGTTGAAGTACTGAGCCACCGGGAGGTCATGTTGGTTATTGCGGACCGAGCGGAGGTGTTTGGCGAAACGATCGCCAAGCCTCCGCTTGGTCTCACCGATGTAGATCAGCTGACATCTAGAGCAGCGGATGCAATAGATGAGGTTGGAGGAGATGCACCTGTCGCACCTGGAACGACTGTTTGGGTCCTTGAATGCAACCGCAAGAGATGCTACACTTGTTGCTTTACCTCCCCCCTCGACTCCATTCAAGGACCCAAGCAGTCGTTCCAGGTGCGACAGAGGTTCACCTGCATCTCCTCCAACCTCATCTATTGCATCCGCTGCTCTAGATGTCAGCTGATCTACATCGGTGAGACCAAGCGGAAGCTTAGCGATCGTTTCGCCGAACACCTCCGCTCGGTCCGCAATAACCAACCTGACCTCCCGGTGGCTCAGCGCTTCAACTCCCCCTCCCATTCCGTATCCGACCTCTCTGTCCTGGGTCTCCTCCATGGCCAGAGCGAGCAACACTGGAAATTGGAGGAACAGCACCTCATATTCCGCTTGGGGAGTCTGCATCCTGGGGGCATGAACATTGAATTCTCCCAATTTTGTTAGCCCCTGCTGTCTCCTCCCCTTCCTATCTCTCCCTCAGACCTCGGGCTCCTCCTCCTCCTTTTTCCTTTCTTCTCCTCGCCCCCCCCCCCCACCCACCCCCTATCAGTCTGAAGAAGGGTTTCAGCCCGAAACTTTGCCTATTTCCTTCGCTCCATAGATGCTGCTGCACCCGCTGAGTTTCTCCAACATTTTTGGGTACCCTTAGAAAGTTCCCTGTTAGGGAAATGCCTAATCCTTCTTTTCATCCAGCCAATGCAGTGAGTGGAAATAATCCCCTAACAATTAGAGTCTATTCCCCATGGAAGCCTAACGAGATGATGGCTATTTTAAGTCAAATACCCAATCGTAGAAAATCACCCGCTTCTTTTGTGGACCACTTAAGGACTACAATGCGCGTTTATCACGCTGTTTCCCGGGATTTATGGGCAGTGATCCAGCAAATAATTACCCCAAGTGAGCATGCCAGATCCTAACGAATTTAGGACATCCGTCCCATGAAGCTCTTGCAAATATAATAGCGGACAATGGAGCAAGGGAGGAAGCTGTTTTAACAGCTCTTGCCAACACCCTTCAGAAACCAATCGATTTGGCCAGAATATTAGATATAAGACCAAAATGGGGAGAAGGAGCAGATGAGTTTTTAGAGCGATTCTCTGAATTATATATGGATCAATCGGGTGACTTAAATTACAGGAATGAAGTAAATTCCCCTCAATAGAGTACCAGCAAACTATGGACTGGGAGAAGTTACAGTTCCGGAATATCCAGACCGATGTTATAGGGAAGCATCTTCCCTAGAGCCAGTCCGCCAAAGACCAGGGTTAAGGACAGGCCGGCCACCAGGAATGAGCCAGTGTTATCATTGCAGAGGGATAGGTCACTGGAGTAGGAGGTGCCCAAGTAAAGAAAGGAACGACAGAGGGGGTCACAGAAAAAATCTCCATGATCAAAGAGAATGGAGGGATCAACGGGATCCCAGAGAGCACAGAGGGAACTGGCAGGAAAATCAGGAGCCAAGGGGACAAATCTCCTTTTTTCAGAGTAACCCATTTACACACCTATGATTAGCAAACCTGGTAGTGACTGGATGCACGTCTGATGAGGAACCTATATTGTCTCTACAGGTTGAAGGTAAAATCTGCACTTTCCTAGTAGACACAGGCGCATCCATGTCATCTCTTCAATCAATTTATAATTTACCAGAATCAAGTCACATTTATTTTCATATTTATTTTTATAGCACATTTAAAAAACAACTCTCGTTGACCAAAGTGCTTTACATTTGTTATAAGAATAGTATAAACAAACAAACTACATACATATATACATATAGCCCTCGCTCAGAGGATGTCAGGAAAGGCTTGGGAGTACAGATAAGTTTTTAGTCTAGACTTAAAGGAGTCGATGGAGGGGGCAGTTCTATTGGGAAGGGGGATGCTGTTCCACAGTCTAGGAGCTGCAACCGCAAAGGTGCGGTCGCCCCTGAGCTTATGCCTAGACCGCGGGACATTCAGCAACCCCAAGTCGGCCGATCTGAGGGACCTGGAGGTGGTGTGGTGGGTGAGAAGACTTTTAATGCAGGTGGGTGCAAGCCCATTGAGGGCTTTGTAGACATAGAGGAAGGTCTTGAAATTTATACGGAACCGCACAGAGAGCCAGTGGAGAGAGGCCAGGATCGGGGTGATGTGGTCCCTTTTCCGGGTGCCCATCAGGAGTCTCGCTGCGAATCAAGAGAATCAAGGGAAGTTCAGAATCTGTCCGGGTTTCAAGGACAAATTTGCCAGTATCCCATCTCTGAGCCAGTCGAAGTAGTGTATGGAGGAAAGACAATCAAACATAGATTTGTGATAACCACCGGATTAGATTGCAACCTGATGGCGAGAGATTTACTCTGTGCTTTCCAACTAAAAATAGAATGTGGCGATAGAGGTATAATAGTGACCCCCTGGGCCCCTGCACGATAATGTTACTCCAGGTGACCCCTCAATGATGGTCCTTAGATCTGGACGAAGAACCTCCACTTCACATTACACTGGCTTACGATAGAGTGGAAGGGACAGTGAGCTGGAAACCTTCTTTAAATCATACGAAGGACAGGAATGGGAAATAGAAGTATTGGCACTAGTGGAGGGAAAAGAGGGAGCTGCCGAATATGCTAAAATACCAGCACAGTTATGGAAAAGAACTGACGAGGCTGCTCCTCACATCACCCGAAAGGTGAATTTCCCGGCTAGAGCTAAAGTCCTAGGAACGGTGGTAAGAAAGGCAATTACCTTGGTAAACCCGAATAATTATCAAAAGCAAAATTTATCGCATCAATTTGTTGTTGAATTTTACCAGGCCTCAAGGAAGGTTGTTACTCACTTACGTCATCATCTGGGGAATGAGGTATATGAGTATGTGAACCCTAAAGGTCACTGCTCAGGTAGGATTCGTGAACATCATTCCCATCTGTGTAGCTCTCCAGAAAGGGGTAACACTTCCTTCAATCCAACAATATCCATTGAGACTACAGGCCATCAGCAGCATCGACAAATTAATTTGGGCTTTGCTAACTTCAACAAGGAATATTGGTGAAGTGCCAATCTATCTGTAACACCCCTATTCTTACTGTTGCAAAACCGGGAAAGGAGGGTCATTATAGACTCGTACAAGACTTAACCACTTCATGCCCTAGTGCAAAATCGTGCCCATATCCTAGCCCAAATACCGGCTGAAGCCAAAGTCTTTTCGATAGTCGACTCACAACATGCATTCTTTTCTCTTCCTCTTCATGAAGACAGCCAATATTTGTTTGCCTTCACCTATAAGGGCCAACAATATACCTGGACCAGGTTGCCTCAAGGATTTGTCTACTCGCCTACTTTATTTACCAGGTGTCTGCAGGATCAGCTAAGTACTTTAAAGTTTAAAATGAATTCAACATTAGTGCTGTATGTAGATGACCTATTGGTGGCTAGTAAAGATGAATCTAGAAATCGGAAAGACACTGCACACTACTAAATCATCTAGCCGATCTAGGATATGTGGTCTCCCCATCAAAAGTACTGGTAGCTCAGGAGGAAGAAGTCTTGAGAAGAGCAGACTCGAACCTATCTGCGAATTTCCAGTCCCAAAAGAAGCCAAACAAATGAGGCAATGGCTGGGCATGGTTAATTTTTGCAGACCCTGGTTTCCAAATATAGCTCAAGAAACTAAGGAGCTAACACCCTACACCAGCAAGGAGGGTGAATTTAAACTAACAAAGGAGGCGAAGGAAGCATTTGAGAACCTGAAAAGATCATTGATGCGAGCCCCAGCATTGGGAAGGCCATTATACGATCGTCCTTTCCAGCTGTATTGTACAATTCTATCCGATTGTGCCACTTCGGTATTAACGCAAAAGCATAGGGATAGACATAGACCAGTTGCATATTACTCCTCCAAATTAGATCCAGTAGCTAGGGGACGTCCTCTTTGCATTCAAATCTTAACTGCAATCTACAATAGTTTACAATCGGCTGCTAATTTGACACTTAACCATATAACCATATAACCATAACAGCACGGAAACAGGCCATCTCGGCCCTTCAAGTCCGTGCCGAACACTTTTTTTTTAACTTCCCCCTAGTCCCATCTACCTGCACTCAGACCATAACCCTCCATTCCTTTCCTGTCCATATACCTATCCAATCTATTTTTAAAGGATAAAATCGAACCTGCCTCCACCACTTGTACTGGAAGCTCATTCCACACAGCTACCACTCTCTGAGTAAAGAAGTTCCCCCTAATGTTACCCCTAAACTTCTGTCCCTTAATTCTCAAGTCATGTCCCCTTGTTTGAATCTTCCCTCCTCTCAATGGGAAAAGCTTATCCACGTCCACTCTGTCTAACCCGCTCATAATTTTAAAGACCTCTATCAAGTCCCCTCTTAACCTTCTGCGCTCCAAAGAATAAAGACCTAACTTGTTCAACCTTTCTCTGTAACTTAGTTGCTGAAACCCAGGCAACATTCTAGTAAATCTCCTCTGTACTCTCTCTATTTTGTTTTTTTATTTTTTTTATTTTTATTTTTAAATTTTTTTATTTATTAGAAGTACATTACATTACAACCACATACATTAGTACTCATCACTTATGTCTTCTTACAATTAATGTACTTACTCCATTTATTTTTTACACTAGAAAAGGAAAAGATTGAAAGAAAGAAGAAAGTGAAGGAAAAAGTGAGAGTGTAGAAAATGTGACAACTAAAAAGGACAAAGACCCTATAAGAACAAAATTAAAAACAAAAGAAAAAGAGTTAAGAAATAGACCCTAGAAAAGAAAGAGAAAGAGAAAGAGGAAAAAGAGAGATACAAATATTTTTATGAGCATTACGCAAATGGGACATACCAACTCTTCAACTATCATCCCCCCTTACCTGACCTCAATTTTTTTTTTTTAAAGGTACCTTTGCACCCTATATTTGTAATAATTCTATAAATGCAAACCACGTCAGGTGGAAGTGATCTGGTTTACCTGCTAGGAGGAGTCTTATCTCTTCTAGGTGTAATGTGTCGAACATATTTGAAATCCACATGTTTATAGTTGGTATTGGAGCCTTCTTCCAAAATTTTAGAATTAGCTTTTTTCCAGTTATTAACCCATAGTCTATTAGTTTCTTTTGAAACACATTTAGTTCTGGACCATCTTCCGTTATTCCGAAGATAATCCATTTTGCTTTGGGTATCAGTCTTATTTTAAATAACTTTGTAAAGATTTCAAAAATTTCATTCCAAAATTTTTGAATTTTTGTACAGAAAACGAATGAGTGCGCTATAGTAGCTTCTTGGGATTGACATTTATCACAAATAGATGATACATTTGGGAAAATTTTATGAATTTTAGTTTTGGAATAATATAATCTATGTAAAATTTTAAATTGTATTAAAGTGTGTCTTACATTAATCGAACATTTATGCACGTTTAATAAGTGTTCATTCCAACTTTCCTTTGAAATTTTAATAGCTAACTCTTGTTCCCAGTCTCTTCTGATACCCTCCGTAGATGGTATTTGTACATTTAAGATAATATTATACAAATATGATATTAAGTTTGCTGATTCAGCTTTTATCTGCATTGCCTCATCCAATACATCTACTGGGTTATTATAATGATCTTTTGTATATTTTTTCAAATAGTCGCAAATTTGAAAATATTTAAAATATTGATTATTTCCGAGTTTATATTTTATTTGTAATTGTTGAAATGAAAGTAATTTTCCAGTTTCATACAAGTCACCGAGCATTTTAATTCCTAGTCTATCCCAGTGTGTAAAAGCTTTATCTATAATAGAGGGATTAAACGAAGGGTTATTAACTATAGGTAATAAAAGTGATAAATTTCTTAATTTTTAATTTTGTTTTATTTGTTTCCAAATTCAGATTGTACTATGAACAATTGGGTTCTTATTATAATTTATATTATTCAATTTCATTGGAGAGAGGAGGATCGCTCCAATGTTTCCAGAAGAGCAATCCTCTTTCTCCATTACAATCCAGTCCACTTGCTGGGCGGAGTTATCCATCAGTTGAATCATATTTTTAATATTTACTGACCAATAATAATACATAAAATTAGGTAGTGCTAAACCCCCTAATACTTTAGGTTTATTCAGATGAGTTTTTTGTATTCTATGTGATTTATAGTCCCATATAAAATTAGTGATATCTGAGTCGAGTTTTTTTTTTAAACTTCTTTGGTAAGTATATAGGAATCGATTGAAATAGGTATAAAATTTGTGGTAGAAAGATCATTTTTATTGCATTTATTCGGCCTATTAAAGACATCGGGAGCGTTTTCCAGAATTTAATTAGTGTGTTTAATTTATTAAGTAGGGGATCAAAATTTGCCTTAAACATACCTTGATATGTTCTGGTAATTTCGATTCCCAAGTATTTAAATTTTTCTGTAGCTATTTTAAAAGGGAATTTTAAAAGATGTGTTGAATCTTTCGGTTTTATTGACATAATTTCACTTTTATTCCAATTTATTCTATATCCAGAAAAAGATCCAAAGTCTTCAATTAAATTTAATATATTTGGTATAGTGATTTGAGGTTTTGTAATGTACAGTAATATATCATCCGCGTATAAATATATTTTATTATATGAGTCTTTAGTATTATATCCATGGATATCAGGGTGTATTCTAATTTTTTCTGCTAGCGGTTCAATAATGAGAGCAAACAGCTGTGGTGATAATGACATCCTTCCTATAATTAGGCGACCAAAATTGTACTCCATACTCCAGAATTAGCCTCACCAATGCCTTGTACAATTTTAACATTACATCCCAACTTCTATATTCAATGCTCTGATTTATAAAGGCCAGCACACCAAAAGCTTTCTTTACCACCCTATCTACATGAGATTCCACCTTCAGGGAACTATGCACAGTTATTCCTAGATCCCTCTGTTCAACTGCATTCCTCAATTCGCTACCATTTACCATGTACGTCCTATTTTGATTTGTCCTACCGAGATGTAGCACCTCATATTTATCAGCATTAAACTCCATCTGCCATCTTTCAGCCCACTCTTCCAAATGGCCTAAATCTCTCTGTAGACTTTGAAAATCTACTTCATTATCCACAACACCACCTATCTTAGTATCATCTGCATATTTACTAATCCAATTTTCCACACCATCATCCAGATCATTGATGTACATGACAAACAACAGTGGACCCAACACAGACCCCTGAGGCACCCCACTAGTCACCGGCCTCCAACCTGACAAACAGCCATCCACCATTACTCTCTGGCATCTCCCATTCAGCCACTGTTGAATCCATCTTGCTACTCCACCATTAATACCCAACAATTGAATCTTCTTAACCAACCTTCCATGAGGAACCTTGTCAAAGGCCTTAAAGGCCTGTCTCAGGGGTATGCGGTTACTGGCGGTTACTGGCGGTGAAGCAGGAAGTCGGGACTGCTCGTTGACCGCCAGAGACCGCGCATGGCCCGCGGGGTCGGTCCCACGCACACCACCGGGACCGTGCGCTGTTGGTACCAACACTGCACGGTGCTCACAAAAAGTCGACAACGTTCAAAAATGTTGTCCTACCGCACATCCGCCGCCAGTGCGGCACGAGCACCGCCACAGCGCCGCCAGTGCGACGCGAGCGGCACGAGCACCGCCACAGCGCCGCGAGCCGAATTGACGTCATCGCGTAGCGCGTTGCGTTGCGCGATGACATCTTCACCCGACGCCACGCGACATCCATTCCAGTCGACCCGTGGGACAGGCCGTGCGGTGACCACCCGGCATACGCGCGGCAACAGTTTCCGGTAAGGTTTAATTTTTTTTTACTTACCGCAAGCTCGTGGGACCGGCCGTGCGGAGATCACTCGGCCCCTGCGCGGCATCCGTGCGGCGCTCCCGCAGCATACGCGCGGTAGCCGCGCGGTCCCCGCTTCCGACGCCGCCGCGCTTCACCGCCAGTAACCGCCTGCCCGTGGATCAGGGCCATTACTGAAGTCCATATAGCCAACATCCACTGCTTTACCCTCATCAATTTCCCTAGTAACCTCTTCGAAAAAGTCAAGAAGATTAGTCAAACATGACCTTCCAGGCACAAATCCATGTTGACTGTTCCTAATCAGACCCTGCTTATCCAGAAGCTTATATATATTATCTTTAAGTATCCTTTCCATTAATTTGCCCACCACTGACGTCAAACTAACAGGTCTATAATTGCTAGGTTTACTCTTAGAACCCTTTTTAAACAACGGAACAACATGCGCAGTACGCCAATCCTCCGGCACTATTCCCGTTTCTAATGACATTTGAAATATATCTGTCATAGCCCCTGCTATTTCTACACTAACTTCCCTCAATGTCTTAGGGAATATCCTGTCAGGACCTGGAGACTTATCTGTTTTCATATTTTTCAAAAGTGTCTGCACCTCCTCTTCTTTGAATCTCATAGTTTCCATTGCTACTCTGCTTGTTTCCCTTACCTCACATAATTCCATATCCTTCTCCTTGGTGAATACCGAAGAAAAGAAATTGTTCAATATCTCCCCCATCTCTTTTGGCTCTGCAGATAGCTGTCCACTCTGACTCTCTAATGGACCAATGTTATTCCTTGTTATCCTTTTGCTATTAATATAGCTGTAGAAACCCTTTGGATTTACTTTCACCTTACTTGCCAAAGCAACCTCATATCTTCTTTTAGCTTTTCTAATTTCTTTCTTAATATTCTTTTTACATTCTTTATATTCCTCAAGCACCTCATTTACTCCATGCTGCCTATAATAATTGTAGATCTCTCTCTTTTTTCGAACCAAGTGTCCAATTTCCCTTGAAAACCATGGCTCTTTCCGATTTTTACTATTTCCTTTCAACCGAACAGGGACATAAAGATTCTGTACTCTTAAAATTTCACCCTTAAATGTCCTCCATTTCTCTTCTACATCCTTCCCATAAAACAACATGTCCCAATTCACTCCTTTTAAATCCTTTTGCATCTCCTCAAAGTTAGCCTTTCTCCAATCAAAAATCTCAACCTTAGGTCCAGTTCTGACCCTCTCCATAATTATATTGAAACTAATGGTATTGTGATCACTGGACCCGAAGTGCTCCCCGACGCATACCTCCGCCACCTGCCCTGTCTCATTTCCTAACAGGAGGTCCAGCACTGCCCCTTCTCTAGTAGGTACCTCTATGTATTGCTGCAAAAAACTTTCCTGCACACATTTTACAAACTCCAAACCATCCAGCCCTTTTACAGAATGTGTTTCCCAGTCTATGTGTGAAAAATTGAAATCTCCCACAATCACTACCTTGTGCTTACTACTAATATCTGCTATCTCCTTACATATTTACTCTTCTAATTCTCGCTCCCCATTTGGCGGTCTATAATACACCCCTATAAGTGTTGCTACACCTTTCCCATTTCTCAGTTCCACCCAAATAGCCTCCCTAGACGTGCCCTCTAATCTATCCTGCCAAAGCACTGCTGTAATATCTTCAATGCAACACCCCCACCTCTTGCCCCTCCAATTCTATCACCCCTGAAGCAACGAAATCCTGGAATATTTAGTTTCCAATCACAACCCTCCTGCAACCATGTTTCACTGATCGCCACAACATCATACTTCCAGGTGTCAATCCAGGCTCTAAGCTCATCCACCTTTCGTACAATGCTCCTAACATTAAAATATAGACATTTAAGAAATCCACCACCACTTATTCTCTGTTTATTATCTTTTTCTTCTTTCTCCCCTACATTTTGGGTCCGAGTGCTTCCCTTCTCTGCCTCCTGCCTCCCACATTTTCTACTAGCTTTCTCTATTTTAGTCCCTCCCCCCAACCGTTCTAGTTTAAAGTCTCCCCAGTAGCCTTTGCAAATCTCCCCGCCAGGATATTGGTCCCCCTCGGGTTCAAGTGCAACCCGTCCTTTCTGTACAGGTCACACCTTCCCCAAAAGAGGTCCCAATGATCCAGAAATTTGAATCCCGGCCCGCTGCACCAGTTCCTCAGCCACGCTTTTATCCTCCACCTCATTCCATTCCTACTCTCACTGTCGCGTGGCACAGGTAGTAATCCTGAGATTGTTACCTTTGCGGTCCTTCTCCTTAACTCTCCCAACTCCCTAAATTCTCCTTTCAGGACCTCTTCTCTTTTTCTGCCTATGTCATTGGTACCTATATGTACCACAACCTCAGGCTCCTCTCCCTCCGATTTCAGGATATCTTGGACGCGTTCAGACACATCCCTGACCCTGGCACCAGGGAGGCAAACTACCATCCGGGTCTCCTGACTGCGTCCACAGAATCGCCTATCCGACCCCCTAACCATAGAGTCCCCTATTACTATTGCCCTCCTCTTCTTTTCCCTACCCTTCTGAGCAACAGGGCCGGTCTCCGTGCCGGAGGCCCGGCCGCTGTCGCTACCCCCAGGAAGGCTGTCCCCCCCAACAGTACTCAAACAGTAGTACTTATTTTCAAGGTGTACAGCCACCGGGGTACTCACTAGTCCCTGCCTCTACCCCTTGGAGTGGCCACCTCCCTATAACTCCTTTCTATGACCTTCTCACTCTCCCTGATCAGACAGAGGTCATCGAGCTGCTGCTCCAGGTTCCTAACACGGTCCCTTAGGAACCCCATCTCGACGCACCTGGCACAGATTCAGCAGGAAATTGTAGTGTACAGTTCACATTTGGTATCGGCATTGTTGGGGCAGCTTCAAACCCAGCATTTGACAATGGCCCGCCAAAATAAGTGTGAGATCAATCGAACAATCCGAAATTGCAGTTTAAACACAGTACATTAATTAACCCAGCCTCTTTTCTTATTTCACCCCCAGAAGAGCGAGCAGAAGCAGGACACGAATGTCTTTTGTTATAGAGGAGGAAACATCAGTGAAAGAGGACTTGAGGGATGTACCCATGGAAGACCCTGACATCACATTACATGTGGATGGTAGTGCATCCATTGGACCACGGGGTGAGAGGTTGTCTGGGTATGCCCTTATTAATCAAAAGACGGAGATTGTAGAAGCAGCTGCTTTGAATCACCCTATTCAGCACAACAAGCTGAATCATTCACTTTAATTAGGGCTTGTATTATTGGGGAAGCTCCAAAAGTAAACATTTACACTGATTCTCGATATGCATTTGGGGTGGTGCATGATTTTGGACAATTATGTATACCCAAATATCACACAAACAATTGGAAACAAATTTATTGAAGGCCGTAATGCTACCCATACAAATCTCTGTAATAAAATGTAATGCCCATACTAAAGGACAGACCCCAGTGGACATTGGAAATCGTAATGCCGATTTAGTAGCTAAGAAAGTATCATGGGAACACAAGGTGGTGATATATAAAATGATGATGTAGATTGAAAATTTAGATAATGAGCTCCCCTCGGAAGGTCAATGCTAACCATCTTGGAAATTACACAGTAGTTAAGAACTAGTACAAGTGGGAAACCCTAGACAGAGAACGAAGCCAATAGAATAAAAGCGAGAACCCTTAGACAGAGAATGAAGCCAACATAGTAAAGAGCCAACATAGTAGAGAATCAACATAGTAATGAGTTAACATAGTAAGGAGACATACATAAATAAGAAGAGGTACTGGAGGAGAGACTTTCTAAATTAGAGAAACTTGAATAGGTATTGAGAATAGCAGAGCCGATGCATATTTGACCAATGAATTTGAATTGTTTAACCCTTGATGGTAAAGTGGCTTTATTATCAAGGTGGAAAGAAATTGTCCCTGGATTTGGCAGTATATGGAAATTGATTGTTTAAATTTGGACAGCTGGGAATTCCACAGGAATTGGAAGGGAATTGTATTATTGGCTACAATGCTGTGAAATGAGAAGCATGAGATGGACACTGAAATTTGAAATAGTAAATTGAAGGCTGAGACTGAATTTGGTTGAATTGGAACATTTATCATGGTTTGCTTTAAATTAGAGTCACGCCTGTAGGGAAATCTGGACTGAACCCATCTGAAATTTATATGATTACCCGTCATCAGATATACATATTATAACATCGTGTGAGTATGAGGAAGGCTAATTAGTGTCGATCCTAGAATAATAAAGAGTATATTAGGGAACAGAATAGGAATAGGAATCTAGTAATAGGGTAATACTAGACTAAGTGGGACCCGTTGGGTCCCAGCATCACACGAGAGGGCTGGTCCCTAAATGCAATATTCCACCTCTCCACCAATTCCAATATTGGGGGGGGGGGGGGGGGCGTTCTGGAGCACTAATATGGGTGTTGTGGGCTGAAGGGACTAGTATGGACATTGTGGGCCAAATGGATTTTTGGGCTGGCGGCTTAGTCACTCAAGCCTGTTGTGCTGGCTGCTCACTCACTCACGCCTGGTGGGCTGGCAGTTGACTCACGGCTATTCCTTGAAATTCCATTTCAAGCAGGGTGCAAGGCCACCAAATTCAAGTGCAGTTTCTTACCACTTCAAGCACGGTGCAAGGCCACCAAATTCAAGTGCAGTTTCATACCATTTCAAGCAGGGTGCAAGGCCACTAAAGACAGCGAGTCGTGACCTCTCCATCTTCCATCTTGCAGAGACTGAGCCACGCCCACACTTCTGGGTTTTATAGTCCCTCCCACCAGAAGGGGCATGGCCTTCATGGCGTGATTGACAGGAGAGATCATCTCAATATTTTTAAAACACTAATAACTTATTTTTCATCGATGGGAAAAATCCTCGGCACCTGATGAGCGGAGGGGGGCTGAGTAAGATGGCCAAAGATCACAGCCGTACATGGTAGCATTTTTTCTAAAATCAATATTATGCGCAAACAGAAAGTGGTCAAGATTAGACTTTTAATTATATAGAAGGCAAGGCAACTTTAATTAGGCAAGGCAACTTTAATTGGGCAAGGCAACTTCAATTAGGCAAGGCAACTTTAATTAGGCAACACAGCTTTAGCATTTCCAAACAAAGGCAACACAGCTCTAGCATTTCCAAACCAAAGGCAACACAGCTTTAGCATTTCCAAACCAAAGGCAACACAGCTTTAGCATTTCCAAACCAAAGGCAACACAGCTTTAGCATTTCCAATCCAAAGGCAACACAGCTTTAGCATTTCCAAATTATATTTTCAAACCACATTAAGGGCACTGACTGGTCAGTAAAACCACTCACAGTTTAGTAGACATGTGTTCAGTGTTATTCACAGCTCAGACTGATAGACGTGACCCTCTCGCTCCCCCACCTTGCAGAGACTGACTGAGGCACTCAACACTTCTGGGTTTTATAGTCCCTCCAGAAGGGGCGTGGCCTTCAGGAGAGAGAATCTCAACATTTTTTAAACACTAATAACTCTTATTATTCATCGATGGGAAAAATCCTCTTGTCCTGCGCAGCGGAGGGGGACTGAGTAAGATGGCCAAAAATCACAGCTGTAAGTGGCAGCGTTTTTTCTAAAATCAATATACAGAACAACAGGAAGTGGTCAAGATCAGACTTTTAGTAATATAGATAATAGGTTCGAATAGGGATAGTATTGCAGAACTATAGCGAATATGGGAAAGCATGAGTGCATGATGGTAACTTGCTTTGTCTCAAGTTTCTCAAGAATTTTTAGGTTTTAGGTTTAACTGTGGAAAAGGTTGGAAGACTGGGCAGCAACTGGGAGGGAATTCGCGCCCACGGAAACTCGGGAGGTGAAGACTCATCAAAAGGAACTTGTGACGTTATGCCCATGAAAACTCGGGACGCTTGACAAGATTCTGGGAAGAAACATCATCATCGTGTGTGCTGATGGATGGGAAATAAGGACACACTTATGTATATCTGATTGTTTAGTTATCAATTATGATGAAGGTTATCATGAATGATGAAATGGGGGAATGCTAATATTGGCTAAATTAAAGACACCATACAATGGAGGATCCCTGCACTTGTCAGAATTGCTTAACCCTTGGCAGCTGAACTTTACAGGCTTTGATTGGTGTCAGCCAGTCTAGGCTCAGACTGATATGCAGGATTGTAAGGGGTCCAGGTGTTCTCCCTGTTTCTCTTAAATTGATAACATGTATAGTGGTTTTGCAAACTGACCTTAAATGCATCATTTCTATTGGATCGCTGCAAAAGCATTGTAAATAGTATACATAATGTTGCAAGACGGTCATTCTGTTAAATGATGATTGGTCAAACTGTTGAGCCTTGGAGAAATTGTTTGAATCTCAGGGCACATGTTTCAATGTTTGTTCTTGTTTGCTTCCTTCGAGAGCTTTCTTATACAATGTATTGAGCTGCTCTATTATTGGGTTAGGGAAATGTCTGTTATGTATGGGGTTAATCGATATCTGTAATTGAATTATTAAGAGACCACCCCCATGTGGTTCGGCCCCTCATGTTCCTGGGACATATAAAAGTCCGCTACCATGAGGTCCAGGGTCGATCTTCTGGGAGAGCGCTTGGGACTGCATGATGTTCTGGAGTGTCTCTGTCTGAACGAGGCCTAGAGGGCTTGAACAGGCAGATACGAGGATCGAACCCACGGTGGGATAGGTACAGTAGTTGAACTGTGATGCGTTTTTGTTAAAATAAAGATTAGTTGTTTCAAGTGCTTGATTCAATGTTTTTACTGAAACTAGACTGGGGGGAAGCTTAGAAATTAGCAATTATCAGTTGTGAAAGAATGCAGCAGGATCTTGATCGATAGGCCAGGTGAGCTGAGGAATGGTTGATGGAATTTAATACAGAGAAATGTTGCATTGTGGGATGTCAAACAAGGGCAGGACCTTATCAGTGAATGGTAGGGCTGTGGAGAATGTTGTAGAGCAGAGGGATCTAGAAGTGCAAGTGCATGGTTCTGAGCTAGAGGGAGAGGTTGAGTAGGTTGGGTTATTCCTTGGAGCACAGGAGGATGAGGGGTGATGTTATAGAGGTGTATAAAATCATGAGAGGAATAGATCGGGTAGATGCACCAAATCTCTTGCCCTGAGTAGGGGTATCGGGGACCATAGGACATAGGTTTAAGGTGAAGGGGAAGAGATTTAATAGGAATCTGAGAGGTAACTTTGTCACACAAAGGGCGGTGGGTGTTTGGAACAAGGTACCAGAGGAGGTAGTTAAGGCTGGGACTATCCCAACGTTTAAGAAACAGTTAGAGAGGTACATGGATAGGACAAGTTTGGAGGGATATGGACCAAGCGCAGGCAGATGGGACTAGTGTAGCTGGGACATGTTGGCCTGTTTCCACACTGTATCACTATGACTCTAAGATCAATGGATTGAATGACCTCCATTTTTCATATAGATTTTGAACAATCTTAATTGGCATATGAGATCCATGTTAGCTCTCAGGGTCCCATTCTCCTTTTCCTTACTTCCCTGAAACTCTGAAACATAGTTATGTAATTCTGGTACTAATGTCACCCCCTTAGTCTGGTTCAGTCAAACACCGAATACAACCACTAGTAATCACCACCACTATGTTATGCTGTGGGAACCCACCCATGGAAGACGTGACCTTGGAAAGACGCATGTGTAGAGACAAAAGAGGAGCTTTCCAGCTGCATGGAGGACAGAGATGTGTGGTGCGTCCGTCACCGTGCCCATTGGAAACCAGCACCACTGTATCGTTAATGTTTTCAATGATGATGAAATGAAGCAAGGGCGGCCACAGTGGCGCAGCGATAGAGCTGCTGCCTTACAGTGCTAGCTGCATGGGAGACCTGGGTTCGATCTCGGGTGATGTCTACGGAGTTTGTACGTTCTCCCCGTGACCGCATGGGTTTTCTCTGAAATCTTCGGTTTCCTCCCACACTCCAAAGACGTACAGCTTTGTAGGTTAATTGGTTTGGTGTATACGTAAATTGTCCCGAGTGTGTGTAGGATAGTGTGGGGATCCTTGGTCGGTGCGGACTCGGTGGGCCGAAGGGCCTGTTTCCGCGCTGTATCTCTAAACTAAACTAAACCAAAGTCTTTTATTCCTTTTAACATTAACTTTCACTAAAGGGTAACTTACAGTCGCAAATTAATCTACCATCACATCTCTGGGATGTGAGAAGAAGCCTCCAAGCTTAGGAGCACTTGGAAGAAACTTGTACAGTCAAAGAAAGAATATACAAACTCTGCACAGACAACACCAGGGTCAGCATTGAAAATGCATCTTTAGAGCTTTGGATAACAGCATCACCATACTACCCTCTGTAATATCATCCTATGAATATAAAACTTAAACATGAGAGATATTACAGCTGTATTTATTGGAAATCTGAAATGAAAACAGAAAATGCTTAGTTAATCAGTCAATGCTTCAGTTATGGACTCTGCCAAAAATGGATCGATTTCTAAATAAACAAAGAATAATTGTAAGAATATTAGACTAAGTGGGACCCGTTGGGTCCCGTGTTCACACGGGATGGTTGGTCCCCCAATGCAATATTCTACCTCCACCACTTCCAATATTGGTGGCCAGTGGGGGGGGTGGGCTTTCTGGAGCGCTAGTATGAGTGTTATGGGCCGAAGGGACTGGTTTCCAGAGGGCTAGTATGGACATTGTGGGCCGAATGGATTCTTGGGTGTCAGCTCAGTCACTCGGGCCTGGTGGGCTGGCATCTCAGTCACTCGGGCCTGGTGGGCTGGCAGCTCAGTCACTCGGGCCTGGTGGGCTGGCACCCGACTCACTCATGGCTGGTGGGCTGGCAGCCGACTCACTCACGGCTGGTGGGCTGGCAGCCGACTCACTCACGGCTGGTGGGCTGGCAGCCGACTCACTCACGGCTGGTGGGCTGGCAGCCGACTCACTCACGGCTGGTGGGCTGGCAGCCGACTCACTCATGGCTGGTGGGCTGCCAGACGACTCACTCACGGCTGGTGGGCTCGCAGTTGAGTCACTCACGGCTGGTGGGTTGGCAGTTGACTCACTCACGACTGGTGGGCTCACACACACACACACACACACACACCCTCCATCACACACACACACCCTGCATCACACACACACACACTCCATCTCACAGACACACACACTCCATCTCACACACACACACATACCCTCCATCTGACACACACACACACCCTCCATCTCACACGCACCCACCATCTCAAACACACACCATCTCTCACAAACACACACTCACACCATCCATCACACACTCTCACACAACATATATATGACAGTAAAACTCTCTTGAATCTATTCACGTGGTTGAGAGCGGCCTCTCCCCTGAGCGGGACTTCCGCAGTGAGCAGGACTTCCGGAATGAGCGCGACATTCAGTTCAAGCAGCACAGTTTGCAGACCAACCCTTGAATTCAGTTCAAGCAGCACAGTTTGCAGACCAACCCTTCATTTCAGTTCAAGCAGCACAGTTTGCAGACCAACCCTTGAATTCAGTTCAAGCACCACAGTTTGCAGACAAACCCTTCAATTCAGTTCAAGCAGCACAGTTTGCAGACCAATCCTTCAATTCAATTCAAGCAGCACCGTTTGCAGACTCACAGTTCAGTTCACTCACAGCGTAGACTCACAGTTCTGGACAACTCTCACTCACAGTCTTCCGGGGTGAATGACTCATGTCTGGCTTCCCGGGCTTTATTCTCCTGGCCCCCCCGAAGGGGCGTAACCTTCATCACGGCGAACGACAGGCGAGAAGACCAATCTGCTGATCTCACGATATTTTAAACATCCATAACTTTTATATTATTTCACCGATTGGAAAAAAACCTTGGGGCAGTTGGAGGAGAGGAGGACGGTAAGTAAGATGGCGAAAAAATCATAGCGATATAGGGTAGCGTTTTTTCTAAAATGTATTTACAATGTAGACAGGAAGTGGTCAATATGAGACTTTTTGTAATAGTATAGAAAATGAAATAGACAATCATTTTAAGGTGTTGCGGTCGCAAACTACACGAACGTCAGCTTTCACACCATGTCTTTTACAGAGAAAAAAAAACACCATTAAAAATCTAGTTGAAATGTTTCAACTTATCTTCTCCAATTCTATGGACTTTTTATTTTACACTTGATGGGAATAAAATAGTTTCTTGAATGACTGCTGTCTTAAGTTTGTTCTGCAATGGGGAACGGGCAAAGTTTTGGTGATGTCCAGCAGGAAGAGAGCTGATCTTCTGCACCTCCCCCCCCGCCCCCCCAATAAATCCCCGAGGTCTCTGTTGTCCTTTGATGGATTAGAGGAATGCAATGGCTTAAAACATCATGCTGTGGCAATCTTTTCATTTGAAGAATTATCCCTGTTCTAGATAGCTCGGCAGAATATCCAGCAGCAAATGGTACAGCTACATGACAGCCTCCTCTGTGAAATGGAGCCAGGAGCAAGTCCTCTTTGATGCGCATCAAGGCTGATTTTTCAGAAGTTTATAAATGCATATTTTAGAAAAGTGAATCCAACGTGTTAAAACAATTCCTCTAATTGATTCCAAACAGATTCTTTAAATCATGCAACACATGTGTTTTCACTAATCTATATAATATAATTTAAATGTCAGTGGCAATAAAGAGAAATGTAGTTGAAAGATACCTCCCCAGCAAAAAATACCAATGCATAACACAAAGAAAATGTAAATATAAATTCAAACTATTAGCCCAAAATTTCCTTGGGATAAGATAAAGCAGAAAGGGAGACTCTGAAGTAAGCCGGCTACCTATCCAATGGTACATTTCCTCATCATTTTCACTAGCAAGAGGGTAGAAAATTGGATAGAAAATTGGTTGGCAGACAGGAAACAAAGAATAGGGATTAACAGGTCCCTTTCAGAATGGCAGACAGTGACTAGTGGGGTACGGCAAGGCTCGGTGCTGGGTCCGCAGCTATGTACAATATACATTAATGATTTAGATGTTGGGATTAAAAGTAACATTAGCAAATTTGCAGATGACACAAAGATGGGTGGCAGTGTGAACTGTGAAGAGGATGATATGAGGATGCAGGGCGACTTGGACAGTTTGAGTTAGTGGGCAGATGCATGGCAGATGCAGTTTAATGTGGATAATTGTGAGGTTATCCACTTTGGTGGCAAGAACAGGAAGGCAGATTATTTTCTGAATGGTGTCAAGTTAGGAAAAGAGGAAGTACAACGAGATCTTGGGGTCCTTGTTCATCAGTCACTGGAAGTAAGCTCGCAGTTACAGCAGGCAGAGAAAAAAGCAAATGGCATGTTGGCCTTGATAACAGGAGGAGTTGAATATAGGAACAAAGAGGTCCTTCTGCAATTGTAATGGGCCCTAGTGATACCACACTTGGAGTATTGTGTGCAGTTTTGGTCTCCAAATTTGTGGAAGGACATTCTTGCTTTGAGGGAGTGCAGCGTAGGTTCACAAGGTTAATTCCCGGGATGGCGGGATTGTCATATGTTGATAGAATGGAGCAACTGGGCTTGTATACACTGGAATTTAGAAGGATGAGAGGGGATCTTATTGAAACGTATAAGATTATTAGGGGATTGGACATGCTAGAGGCAGGAAACATGTTCCCGATGTTGGGGGAGTCCAGAACCAGGGGCCACAGTTTAAGAATAAGGGGTAGGCCATTTAGAACGGAGATGAGGAAAAACCTTTTCACCCAGAGAGTTTTGAATTTTGAAAAACTTTTTCACCCAGAGAGTTCTGCCTTAGAAGGCAGTGGACGCCAAATCTCTGGATGCTTTCAAGAGAGTGTTAGATAAAGATAGAGGAGTCAAGGGATCTGGGGAGAAGGCAGGAACGGGGTACTGATTGTGGATGATCAGCCATCAGTGAATGGTGGTGCTGGCGCGAAGGGCTACTTCTGCATCAATTGTATATTGTCTATTGACATGTGCTTGCTACCCCAATGCCTTAGGAGTTCCTGAGCAGAAGCCCAGGCAGGGTCAGGGGGAGATTGTGGTGTGTTGAAAGGGATTAGAATTATGATCTTGTAGCGGCGCCTGCTGGCGTACACAGAGATCGAACCCAGTGTTCGGAAGCCGTGGTCACGTGACTCGGGAGGGGCCGCTTGTTTTGCGCGGTTTTCACTTGCGCGTGTAATTTCTGCGCTGACCACCGTTGTGGGCAGACGTGTCTGTAGAACCTGCATACTGGCAATCAAACTTGCGAATAAAGATTTGTTGAAAACTCCAGTAGTCGTTTCTCAGACCACTAAATTGGTGACCCCGACCTGTCTAGCTGTCGTTAGACAAGAAGAATTATGCAGGAAGAGAGTGTTCCCGCAGAATCGGCCAGCACGAGGCAGGGCTCACCGGCTTTAAAACTGCCAGCTTTCTGGCCTGATCAACCTCAGGTGTGGTTCGCCCATGTTGAGGCACAGTTCCACCTTCATCGCATCGTGACGGACGACACAATGTATTTCCATGTGGTGGGTGCATTGTCACAGGATTGTGCCTCGAGGCTGTTGCCCTACATCAGAGACCCTCCGTCTAACGGCAAGTACGAAGAGCTGAAGGCCCTGCTATTCCACGCTTACGGTCTCACCCGCATAGACAGAGCAGCAAGGCTGCTGCACATGGACTGTATCGGCGACCGGCGGCCATCAACCATCATGGCAAAGATGTTGGCCCTGATGGACGAGCACCGCCCTTGTCTGCTTTTCGAACAGGCGTTCTTAGAGCAGATGCCCGACGAAGTCCAGCTAATGCTCGCCGGAGCTGATTTCAGCGACCCCGCAACAACTCGCAGAGAGAGCCGACGAACTGTGGGAGCACAACGGGTGCGGCCGAGCCGACATCGAGGAGAGGAAGAGGAAGCCCAGCCCAGTGCCGAAGAAGAATCGCCGCGGCCAGTGGTCTACAGCCAATGCAGATGGTGCTACTACCACCAACGATACGGACCTGAAGCCCAAAGATGCCGAAGCCCCTGTTTGTTTCCGGGAAACGCCCGGCCGATCGTCCATTGAGACGAACGCGATCAGCCCCAACGAACGCCTCTACGTCTGCGATCGCCATTCCGGCCACCGTTTCCTGGTGGACTCCGGTGCCCATGCCAGTATCCTGCCTCCGAGCGCCGGAGATATTTGCGCTGGTAAGGTAGGACCCGTCCTCTCGGCCGTTAACGGGAGCGACATTCGCACTTACGTCACGTGGACCGCGAATCTAAATTTCGGCTCCCACCAGTACAGGTGGAAGTTTATCGTTGCTGACGTTGCCCAACCGATCCTGGGGGCCGATTTCCTGCGAGCGTTCTCCCTTTTAGTCGATGTGCGAGGTGGACGCATGGTCCCTGTGTCGGACCCATGCCCTGCCAA
Organism: Malacoraja senta; assembly: GCA_038087875.1. Classification (NCBI taxonomy): domain Eukaryota; kingdom Metazoa; phylum Chordata; class Chondrichthyes; order Rajiformes; family Rajidae; genus Malacoraja; species Malacoraja senta. The sequence goes on along the minus strand of CM075977.1, from coordinate 70,694,186 downwards.
GCTGCGCAACCCGTCAACGCCCCTACAGCAACTCGACGAGGTAGCTGAGATCCAGCAATCTTTCACAGCTCTGCTCGCCGACTTTCCAGGATTGCGCACGCCCCGGTTCGACAGGGCCGTGCCCCGTCATGGCGTGATCCACCACATTCCCACCGAGGGACCACCGGTACACGCCCGCGCACGCCGTCTCCGGCCCGATAAAGTGCGTATCGCACGAGACGAGTTCCAACTTATGGAGGACCTAGGGATCGTCCGGCGGTCGAATAGCCCCTGGGCTTCCCCATTACACATGGTGCCTAAAGCGTCCGGGGGTTGGACACCTTGTGGTGATTACAGGCGTTTGAACGCAGTAACCATTGCTGATCGGTATCCAGTCCCGAACATACAGGATTTCTCGGCCCATCGGGAAGGTGCGACTTCTCGAAGGTTGACCTTATCCGCGGGTATAATCAAATCCCGGTCCACCCCGACGACGTCCCTAAAATGGCCACTTTCGGCCTTTTCGAATGGCTCAGAATGCCTTTTGTTTTCAAGAACGTTGCTCAGGCATTCCAAAGGCTAATGGATCATTTCGGCCGGGATCTGCCGTTCATTTTCATCTACCTGGATGATATCCTGGTGGCCAGCAGCTCACAGGCGGCGCATGTCAAGCACCTCCGCCTACTTTTCGAACTGCTGCGCAAACACGGGTTGGTGATCAACCCTGTGAAGTGCCAGTTCGGATTGCGCTCCATCTCTTTCTTAGGTCACAGCATCAACTCCCATGGTGCGCAGCCACTGCCCGAGAAAGTCGACGCTATCCATTGCTTCCCGACAGGAGTTTATCGGGATGGTTAACTTCTACCACCGATTCGTCCCGTCAGCAGCCGCCATCATGCGGCCGTTGTTCCAATGCCTGGCCGGTAAGCCCAAAGGCCTGGTCTGGTCTAAGGAGGCACAGAAGGCATTCGAGGGGGCCAAAACCGCATTGGCCAACGCCACTATGCTGGAACACCCTAGGGCGTCAGCCCAAACGGCCCTCACCGTAGACGCTTCCGACGCGATAGGCGCCGTCCTCGAGCAGCGTGTAGGTAGTCGCTGGGTGCCGCTGGCATTTTTCAGCAGGCAGCTGCGAGCCCCCGAAGTTAAATACAGCGCTTTCGACAGGGAGCTCCTCGCACTTTACCTAGCGATCCGCCATTTTCGTTATTTCCTGGAGGGGCGCGCTTTCACTGCATTCACCGACCACAAGCCACTGACGTTCACTTTGACCAAGGTGTCTGACCCCTGGTCTGCCAGACAGCAACGGCACCTCGCCTACATTTCCGATTTCACGTCCGATATTCGGCATGTGGCAGGGAAGCTGAACGTTGTGGCTGATGCGTTGTCCCATCCAGCGCTGCCCGAAGTCTCAGCGCTTAGCCTAGGCGTTGATTATGAGGAGCTGGCCGTTGCCCAACAGGCAGATCCCGGTATGGAGGTTTATCGCAATGCTGAATCAGGGCTCAAGCTGGTTAAGGTACCCTGTGGCGCTGCCGGCGTGCAAGTCCTTTGCGATATCTCCACGGGCAAAGCCCGTCCCATTGTCCCGGTCGCTTGGCGGCGGTGGATTTTCGACACTATCCACAGCCTAGCACACCCGTCCATTCGCGCCACCTCTACCTTGGTCGCGGCAAAGTTCGTCTGGCACGGGTTAAGGAAGCAAGTCGCTGCATGGGCTCGTTCCTGCATCCCATGCCAGACCTCCAAAGTGCAGAGACATGTGCACCCGCCGGTCCAGGATTTCGCCGTCCCGGACGGCAGGTTCCTGCACATCCATGTTGACCTGGTAGGTCCCTTGCCGTGCTCGCGCAGGTTTACTCAATTACTGACCATCGTGGACAGGTTTACCAGGTGGGCAGTGGCAATTCCGTTAATGGATACCTCCACTGAAGCATGCGCGAGGGCCATTGTCTCCAATTGGATCGCTCGTTTCGGGGTCCCCTCAGATATTACTACCGATAGTGGGGCCCAGTTCACGTCCTCCCTGTGGTGTGGTATGGTGCAGTTATATGGCGCGAAGCTGCATCAGACTACCACTTATTACCCGGAGCCCAACGGGTTAGTTGAGCGTTTCCACAGGCACCTCGTCGGCGTTAAAAGCTCGACTCACCAGCCCTGATTGGGTCGACCAGTTACCTTGGGTCCTCCTAGGCATCAGAACAACGCCTAAGGAGGACCTCAAAGCCTCCTCGGCCGATTTGGTTTACAGCTCGGTTTTGAGAGTTCCCGGTGATTTTTTGCCTGTCCCCCAGGACCAAGAGATCCCGACTTCAGCGTTGTTAGCAGACCTTCGTGAGCAGGCACGCGCTTTGGTCCCGGTTCCCACTTCCAGGCATGGTTCGTCTTCGGTGCATGTGCCTACTATGTTACGGGATTGTGCTTATGTTCTTCTCTGTAGAGACGCTCATCGCTCGCCGTTACAGCGGGTGTACGAGGGTCCGTGCAAGGTGCTCAGTACTGGTGTCTCGACGTTCACGTTGGACATGGGTGGCAAAGAGGAGTTTGTCTCCGTGAGCCGCCTTAAGCCAGCACACGTTGACGAGGATAGCCCAGTGACAGTGGCTACTCCACGGCGTAGGGGACGTCCACCAGCCGTTTTACCGTCCTCTGCACCTGTTACCCCCGGTCGCATTTCTCCGGTCCCCTTCATTATGCCCGTCCCTAGTTCGCGTTTTTCGCACCCCTCCGGTCCTGTTTTACTGGTCCCTACTGTTACACTCGCCCCGCGACCTCGGACTACGCGTTCCGGTCGAACCGTCCGTTTACCCGTGCGTTTCCGTACCGCGGATTCTGGGGGGGGCCAAGTAGCGGCACCTGCTGGCATACGCAGAGATCGAACCTGGCGTTCGGAAGCCGCAGTCACGTGACTCGGGAGGGGCCGCTTGTTTCGCGCGGTTTTCACTTGCGTGCGTCAGTTCAGCGCTGACCACCATTGTGGGCAGACGTGTCTGTTGAACCTGCATACTGGCAATCAAACTTGCGAATAAAGATTTGTTGAAAACTCCAGTAGTCGTTTCTCAGACCACTAAAATCTAAGCCATTCAGATGTTCTCAATGGATTCAATCATGATTAATATTCCAAGTTTTATGTTACACAGCTCTAAACGAAATTCAAATTATACTCCTGATTTGTAAGGAGCCTAAATATCTAGTTAACATCAACAAGGTGTATTAACACGGAATATTACTCAAAACCATAATATTTAGTCTGAGGGATATTGTAAATTATTTTAAAGGGACATGCATTTTCAGTAACATGGAGTCATTTATTATCCTAACAGTCAAGAGACTATCCCACTGCGGCGACCTAATTGGCGAGTTTAGAAGAGTTTAGGAGGGTTTGAAAAAATGTCATGTAGAAGACCTCCTTCGACCTCCTTCGTCTATGTTGAAGACTAGCTTTGGGAAAATTGGACACCGAATAGTGGAGAGTGAAGATGACCTCCTTCGATCTCCTTCGACCTCCGTTCGACTATGTTGAAGACTACTTATGACTACCTTCGACTACCTTCGATTACTTTCGATTACCCTCGATTACCTACGAATAACATGCCGACCTACTACGACCTACCTCGACCAAACCTACGAGTAAAACAATTATTGATTTTTTCCATGGCGACCTTTTTTTTACTCGCGGGCATTTTTCAGCATGTTGAAAAATATGCCGCGACCTAGCTGAGGCCTAGAGTATGCGGGGACTATTCTCGAGAATGAAGGAGAGTTACAAAGACCTCCTAGGACCTTGTGTCGACCATGCTGCGAGAATGAGTCGAGGTCAAACTCTTCTGAACTCGCGGATTAGGTCGCCGCAGTGGGACAGCCCCTTTACTGTACTTGGGAAATTGCATGTAATGCAAGTATAGGGGCTGTCCCACTGCGGCTACCTAATCCGCGAGTTCAGGCGAGTTTGCCCTTGACTCATACTTGGAAGAGATAGAAGAGGGGAGAGAGAAGGGGGAGACGGGAGCGTGGGGGTCATTATCCCACACAAGCCATTGGTGACTGGGCAATCTGAACTCAAGCACCAAGTTGTAAGCGGCCGAAGGTGCTCATCCCTCGGGACAGCCCCCACTCTCCCACGGGCACCCGCCGCAGGCTGCGGGTCGGGTGGAGCGGAGATGTGGGACAATGTTCAACCCTCCACAGTGATGTGATGGACGTGGGGGTCTGGACCAATCGCTGACAAGTCCCACTCCACTGCAACGTCCTGTCCGTTATTTGACTTTTCTGTTGAGCGGCATTCGATCCGTTGGCTTGTAGGCGACGCCGCCTTTCGGGTAGGTGGCATTTCGGCAGAGCGTCCATTCGGTGAGTTTGCTTTTAGGCGATGCAACCTTTCAGTTAGTTGGCTTTTAAGCGTCCCGCCCTTTCGGTTAGTTTGCATTTAGGCGTCCCACCCTTTCGGTTAGTTGGCATTTTGGCTTCGTTTCCATTCGGTTATTTGGTGTGTTGGCTTTGTTTCCATTCGGTTATTTGGCTTCCACTTCTTTGTTTCGACTTCTCATCCGTTGGCGCCACGTCCGCACACGGTGGGATTAGGATGGTGTTTTTTATTTTTGTGTTCTCTACTTGAAGATAGAAATATCTTCATTTCACCAGTGTATCTTGAAATTGTGGCATCTGACTTAATCCTTGGCAAGAAGATATTAAGTTGGGGCTAGGTTACATAATTCCAATCGGGCGCTTCTCATGTATATCTCAATATTTGTGGTGCTGCTGGAGAAATTATAAGAATGGAGTTTGGCGATGAGCAGAAAATGTAGACAATTACATTTCATGAAATCTGAATTCTTAATTTACTCAATGAATTATAAAATGTGAAGTTGCCACCATCAGCAAGGCATTGGAATACATTTTCCAAATGTTTTATCATCGGGTCAAAATCCTAAACCTCTCCACCTAACTACTCTGGTTAGAGTATTTTCACCACAAGGACTGTAAAGGTTCATGAAAACAGTTCACTAACACCTTCATTTCAGTTTAGTTTATTGTCATGTGTACCGAGGTACAGTAAAAAGCTTTTGTTGTATGCTAATCTGCCAGCAGAAAGACAATACATGATTACAATCGAGCCTTTCACAGTGTACAGATACATGATAAGGGAATAACTTTTAGTGCAAGGTAAAGCCAGTAAAGTCCGATTCAAGATAAATGTCGCTGTAAGAGAAGAGATTTAAAAGAGTGGAGCGATTGTAATATGTGATTGTAGATCTGCTTCTGTGGCTAGCACGCAAATAGTCACCTGGGTTGGGCGTCATCTCCTGAAGGAAAATTAAAGCATTAATGCTGTCCTTTTAATCATGAATATCTTTTTCTTTAAACTAAGCATTATAACCAATTCAAGTCTTCTCAAAAGAAGTCAAATGCCCAAGAATTAATTGGTTGAATTGAATCTAAAGGTGGACATAAGAAAATTGATTTTAACACATGAAACTTCTCTCTCACATTGAGATGGCTATTTTTTTCTCTTGTTTGCCTACCAGCATAAGAGGTAACATATTTCTTCCCTTAATTTTTACTTCTAGCAATTACACCAGTTTAATTTCATACCAATGGTCCTTTTTATATGGCATCACTCACTAGCAATCCTGACAATATCTTTGTGACCACATTTAGCCAGGTTTGCCCACTCAGCACAGTATGGTTTTCAATAAGAATCAAGGTCTAAGTTTCTGAAACCACATTTAGTTTTTCATCTGGTTAATTTTAGAAAAAAGTACCCAATAGGCTAATAAGTTAGAGAATTCTAAATTTAAAATTATTGACCCCTTAAAATTGGTTCAATTCATTTAAGTTCTTGTTGCGTTTAATAAATCACAGGATTCAGATTCACACAGTAATTTATTTTTGATTCACTCAGTAATTTATTACAGTACAAAATAAGGTTTTGATTCACTCAGTAATTTATTACAGTACTAAATAAGGCACATACACTCACGTATCCCAGAACATCCCCGAACGCACTCGCAAACCCTGAGTACACAGCAGAGCACGCCACAGCATGTTCTGTTCAAGATCACCAGACACCATTCGCGACATGGTCCAAGGCTGAGGTTCTCTCACCAAAAGGGTGCCCAACACTATCCTTTATGGCATTTCTGATCAGAGCAGACCGCGCCACAGCTCCCTCCCCGAGCCAATCATAAGCCAATCATAAGCCCCCCTTGTGTGCAACATTTCTGCGCTACTAGTGGCAGGGGGCGCGGGTGGTCAACTATTGGCAGGGGGCGCAGGTGGTCTACTAGTGGCAGGGGGCGCGGGTGGTCTACTAGTGGCAGGGGGTGCGGGTGGTTTAGTGGCAGGGGGCGCGGGTGGTCTACTAGTGGCAGGGGGTGCGGGTGGTTTAGTGGCAGGGGGTGCGGGTGTTCTACTAGCGACAGGGGGCGCGGGTGGTCAACTATTGGCAGGGGGCATGGGTAGTCTACTAGTGGCAGGGGGCACGGGTGGTCTACTAGTGGCAGGGGGAACAGGTGGTCTACTAGTGGCAGGGGCGCGGGTGATCTACTAGTGGCAGGGGGCGCGGGTGGTCTACTAGTGACAGGGAGCGCGGGTGGTCTAGTGGCAGGGGGCGCAGGTCATCAACTAGGTATGTTACAAAACTTACCTTCAGTCGCGCTGTAATTCTGCCACTGGCCGTGTGCGCGATTTGGCGCCTTTAAGGGGGGGCGGGGTTAAAACGCGGGTATCTCCTCCCTTGTCCTGGTTAATATTTTGTTGGAGTACAAGCCTTGGCTGAAGAATCGTTCCTAGTGGTGTTTTGTGTATTTTTAATTTTTATTAAATCGTCAATATCAGCGCTAGAGTAATTTTAAAAGCAGCTCCTGAAGCGTCAACGCCGATAACGGGGACGGATTTCACACACGGGACAGGTAAACGAAAGTGGTTTCTTTAAATGTATAAAAGTGCTTCTTAAGAAGCCTTTAATTCACATTTTTTTATGCGACACGGTGATTTTATTCCCCGAATTAACGGCAGTATTTTTCATGCCGATACAGGTTTAAATTCACCGCAAATGCAACGTTCCAATCGATCGCGTTCCAGAAAAACCCACTCGCAAGATGATTTAAATGGCTATTAATTTACAGGTATTAAACATTCAATTCCTTCCATTTGGCCTGTAAATTCATGAAAATGAGATTTAAAAATTATGTTATATTGTGAATTCTTGTGTGAATGTTATTTGGACACTTAGGCTTTTTAAAAATGTTAATCTATTCTTAAGAAATTGATAGATGTTTAGATCTAGTAATTGAATTTTGTAATTAGCTACAATTAGGTAACTAACTAATTATATGCTTTACTTTCATGTCTTCTAAGTAAGATTGTTTCATATTTGTTTCAGAATGCTTCAATCTATAATAACTGAAAAATTATTTCAGTTATCTTAATTTTTAAGAAAGTTATGGGCTTTTAACTGTCCTCGATCACAGCTTTTGTGTTAAGTCAATGGAAAAGCAATAGGGAAAAAGATGCTAATTTCCGAGTATGAAAATGGCCATAACTTCTTTAATACTGAAGATATGAAAGTGAATTAGGTGGCAAATTAAACTTCTTTTTATGCTTTATCTGATGGGATAAATTGCAGCCTTTATTTTTAAAATCTCAAAATTTTGTAACATTGCTACATCAACTATTGGCAGGGGGTCTAGTGGCAGGGGGCGCGGGTCATCAACTATTGGCAGGGCGCGGGGGGGTCATCAACTATTGGCGGGGGGCGCGAGTCATCAACTATAGGCAGGTGGTCTACTAGTGGCAGGGGGCACGGGTGGTCTAGTGGCAGGGGGCGCGAGTCATCAACTATTGGCAGGGGGCGCGGGTGGTCTACTAGTGGCAGGGGGCACGGGTGGTCTAGTGGCAGGGGGTGCGGGTGGTCTACTAGTGGCAGGAGGCGCGGGTGGACTACTAGTGGCAGGAGGCGCGGGTCATCAACTATTGGCAGGGGGCGCGGGTGGTCTACTAGTGGCAGGGGGCACGGGTGGTCTACTAGTGACAGGGGGCGTGGGTGGTCTACTAGTGACAGGGGGCGCGGGTGGTCTAGTGGCAGGGGGCGCGGGTGGTCTAGTGGCAGGGGGCGCGAGTGGTCTACTAGTGGCAGGGGGCGCGAGTGGTCTACTAGTGGCAGGGGGCGCGAGTGGTCTACTAGTGGCAGGGGGCGCGAATGGTCTACTAGTGGCAGGGGGCGCGAGTGGTCTACTATTGGCAGGGGGCGCGAGTGGTCTACTAGTGACAGGGGGGCGGGTGGTCTAGTGGCAGGGGGCGCGGGTGGTCTACTAGTGGCAGGGGCACGGGTGCTCTACTAGTGGCAGGGGGCGCAGTGGTCTTGTGTAAAAAAGAACTGCAGATGTTGGTAAAATCGAAGGTAGACACAAAATGCTGGAGTAAATCAGCGGGTGAGGCAGCATCTATGGAGAGAAGGAATGGACGACAGGGGGGGGGGGCAAGGGGAGTCACGACAGAAGGGGCAGGAGTTGTACAGTTTGATAGCCAGAGGGAAAAAGGATCTTCTGTGTGTTCTCTTCTGCATCTTGGTAGAACCAGATTGTTGCTGAAGGTGCTCCTCAGGTTGACCAGTGTGTCATGGAGGGGGTGAGCTGTATTGTCCAAGATGCTCCGCAGTTTGAGGAGCATGCTCTCCTCCAAGAGCACCTCCAGTGAATCCAACTCTGCCCCCAGGATGGAGCCAGCCTTCAGTCTGGAGAAGGGTTTCAACCCGAAACGTCACCCATTCCTTCTCTCCAGAGATGTTGCCAGTCCCACTGAGTTACTCCAGCTTTTTGTTCTATTTCCTGATATGCTTGTTCATTCTGTTGGCATCCGCTGCCTTCGCCCTGCTGCCCCAGCACACAACAGCATAGAAGATGGCATTGGCTACCACCGATTGATAGAACACCTGCAGCATCTTATTGCAGGCATTTAAAGAGCAGAGCCTCCTCAGAAAGAACAGACGACTCTGTCCCTTCTTATACAGTGCCTCAGCGTTCCTGGACTTGTCCAGTTTACTGTCTAGGTAAACTCCAAGGTACTTGTACTCCTTGGTAAACTGCACATTCACACCTTTTTATTTTTTATTTTTATTTTTTATTTTTTTTATTTTTATTAGGAGTAAGTACAATTGTATACAATCATATTTTCATAATACATTTTATGTACAGCTTCTTATTTTTTTAATTTTGTAATAAAGAAGAAAAAGAAAAAGAAGTTACATAATGAAGAATAGAAAAATGTGAGATATATAGTGTGTGAAAAAGAAAAATAGAGAGTGAAAGAAGAAAGTTAAGAAATAGAAAATAGAAGAAAAAGAGTAAAAGAAGAAAAGAGAAGAAAAAGAAAAGAGAAGTAAGGAGATCGTATTTATAATCTTGACCATTCCTCACCCAGTCACGGATTAGCTTTTACACTTGTGTTGCACCATATGTTTCCAAAAAGATGACAAATGGAGACCAACTCGTTATGAATTGGTCAAATTTATCTATTAGGAGGAATCGCATTTCCTCAAAATGTGCGGTATCCAACATACTTGCAATCCACATTTGAGCGTTGGTATTGGTGTATTTTTCCAAAATTTCAATATTAATTTTTTTGCTATTATTAAACCATAATTAAAAAATAATTTTTGAGATGGGTTCAATTTGTGCCCATCTTCCATTACCCCAAATATAATCAATTCATTATTGGGTTCCATTTGTGTCTTAAATAATTTTGTGAATATTTTGAAAATATCACTCCAAAATCCATGAAGTTTTATACAAGAAACAAAAGAGTGTGTTATAGTTGTGTCTTGGGTTAAACATTTATCACAAATGGGGGATATATTTGGATAAAATTTATTTAATCTTGTTTTTGAGTAATATAATCTATGTAAAATTTTAAATTGAATTAGATTATGTCTTGCGTTAATCGAACATTTGTGAATATATGTCAAATACTTTTCCCATGTAGCCTTCGTAATTTTTATCAATAATTCCCGTTCCCACTCTTCTCTAATTACCTCGGTCGCAGGTAAATCTATATTTAAGATACTATTATATAAATATGATATTAATTTTTGTGTATCAGCTTTAATATTCATTACTTCTTCTAGTAAATCAGGAGTTATTTTTTGATATCCCTGTATGTATCTTCAAGAAATTGCAAATCTGAAAATATTTAAAATAATGAGTGTTTTTCAATTTAAATTTTAATTGTAATTGTTGAAATGATAGTAAATCTCCCATTTCATACATATCCCCGATCCTTTTAATTCCTAAACTTTCCCATTGATTATATATTTTATCCATCATAGATGGTATAAATAAAGGATTATTCGCTATCGGTGTTAACAATGATAGGTTTCTTAGTTTTAAGGATAATTTTATTTGTTTCCATATTCTTATTGTATCTTGTATAATTGGGTTTTTCTTATATATTGTATTGTTCATTTTTTTCAGGGAGAAGAGGATTGTTTCTATATTACAAGGATAACAATCCTCTTTCTCCATTTTTATCCATTCTGTCTGTTGGGTTGAATTATCCAACCAGTAAATTATATTCTTAATATGTATTGCCCAATAGTAATATAAAAAATTTGCGAGTGAAAGTCCCCCGACATCTTTTGGTTTACATAAATGTTCTTTTTTAATTCTATGTGATTTATAGTCCCAAACAAAATTAGTAATGTTAGCATTCAGTTTAGAAAAAAAATATTTTGGTACATATACTGGTATAGATTGAAATAGGTATAATAACTGTGGTAGAAAGCTCATTTTAATAGCATTTATTCTGCCTATTAATGATAAAGGAAGTGTTTTCCAAAATTTAATCATTATATTAAGTTTATTTATTAAGGGTATAAAATTGGCGTTGAATAAAGCTTTATATTTTCTAGTAATCTGAATACCCAGATATTTAAAATTTTCTGTTGCTATTTTAAAGGGGAATTTCAATAAGTGTGTAGATTCTTGAGGTTTTAACGTCATAATTTCACTTTTGTTCCAATTTATTCTATATCCAGAAAAATACCCAAATTCCTCTATTAAATATAATAAATTTGGTATGCTCGTTTGTGAATTTGTTATATATAACAGAATATCGTCTGCATACAATGAAATTTTATTATTTTAGTCCCTAGTATTATAACTCTGAATATTCGGATGGCTTCTTATACTTTCAGCCAGAGGTTCTATCATAAGGGCAAATAGCAGGGGTGATAAAGCACATCCCTGCCTATTACCCTTTGATAATTGAAATTTTTGAGATAACATGCTGTTAGTTAATATTCTTGCCATCGGTTTATCATATAATAATTTCACCCATGCAATAAAGTTCTCTCCCATATTAAATTTTTGTAATACTTTGTATAAATACTGCCATTCTACCTGATCAAATGCTTTCTCTGCGTCCAAAGAAATAATTGATAAGTCTTCTTCCTCCACTTTATGTGAGTACATTATATTAAACAGGCGTCTCAAATTATTAAATGAATATCTTTTGGGTATAAACCCCGTTTGATCAGGGTTTATCAATTTACTAATATATTTGCTTAGTCTTCTGGCTAAAGTCTTTGCTAGGATTTTCTGATCTGTATTTAAAAGTGATATAGCTCTATATGAGCCCGGTTCCTCTAGATCTTTATCTTTCTTTGGAATAAGCGTAATAGTTGATTCTGCTAATGTTTCAGGTAATTTATTTTCTTTAAAAACGTAAGTATATAAATTAAATAGATAGGGGGTCGTTTTCTCATGAAATATTTTATAAAATTCATTACTAACACCATCTGGTCCCGGTGTCTTACCATTTTTCAACGATTTTATTGTTTCACCTATTTCTTCGATTGTAATTTGCGCTCCTAGTTCTTCTTGTTCCAAAAGGTCAAGTTTTGGTAGATTACAGTTATCTACAATTTTTTTAATTTTCCTATCTTCTGTTTTGGTTTTTGATGTGTATAAATTTTGATAAAATTGAACAAATCTTTTATTAATATCTTTAGGTAGTGTTAGTAATTCACCATTATCGGATTTAATTTTATTTATAGTATTTTCCTTTTCCTGTTATTTTCAGTTGACGCGCCAACAGCTTGTGGTTTGTCCCCAAACTCAAAATGTTCCTGTTTTGTAATTTGGAATAATCTTATTACTCTTGCCGAGAGAATTCGGTTAAGTTTAAATTTCAGTAGTATTATCTTATTATGGTTATCTATAGTGGGATCTTTAGCATTGTCTAACTCTAACTGTCTTATCTCTTGTTCTAACCACATTTGTTCTGTTTTATTCTTCTTATTTTGAAAAATTTCATATGAAATTATAATTCCTCTAATAAATGCTTTAAAAGTTTCCCATAGTAAAGAAGGTGAGGTACCTGGTGTATCATTTATCTCAAAAAATAATTTCATTTGTTGTTTCAAGTATTGATAACCCTGTAAGTCATTTAATATATGTGTATTAAACCTCCAAAAATTTTTTTTACCCGGCATTCCCTCAAATTTTACTGAAAAAGTCAACGGAGAGTGATCAGAAATACTATTACTATGGTATGTTGGGTTAATTGTATATGGCATTAATTTCCTATCCACTAAAAAATAATCAATTCTTGAATATGTTTTATGTACCGAAGAGTAAAACGAATATTCCCTTCCTGCTGGATTAGCAGATCTCCATACATCTGTTATGTTAGTATTTTTTATATATGTATTTAGAAGTTCACTAGTCTTGGATTTTATATTACTCCTTCTTTGTTTTGCTGATTTGTCTAAATATGGATCTAAAACACAGTTGAAATCCCCTCCTATTATCACATTTTGATAATTAAACTCCAGTATTATATCTATAATTTTCTCAAAAAATTGAGGGTTATCAAAATTCGGAGCGTAAATATTTACCATAGTTATTGGGGTAGCATAAATTTCTCCCGAAACTATGATATACCTTCCCTCTTTATCTGATATAGTATTCTTTAATTTGAACGGTATACCTTTCCGAATAAGAATAGCCGTACCTCTAGATTTAGAAGTAAATGATGAATAATATGTTTGGCCTATCCACTTTGCCTTTAATCTCATTTGTGTTTCCTGTTTCATGTGAGTTTCTTGCAAGTAAATTATGTCGCTTTTCAAAGATTTTAAGTTAGCAAAAATTTTACCCCTCTTTATTGGTTCGTTGGCACCCCTTATATTCCAACTACAGAATGTGATTCCTCCATTCTTTATTTGTCTATCGTCTTGCATTGCATATCAAAGTAATATTCACATTCACACCTTTGATGGAGACAGGGGACAGGGTTGTTCCTCTCCTAAAGTCCACCGCTAACTCCTTAGTCTTGTCAGTGTTGAGCTGCAGATGATTCAGCCCACACCACTCAACAAATTTGTCGACTACATCTCATGTATGCAACATTGCTCCCCTCACTAATGCAGCCCACAATTGCAGAGTCATCCGAAAACTTCTGCAGGTGGCAGGAGTCCGAGTTGTATCTGAAGTCCAAAGTGTAGATAGACAGGAAGGGAGAGAGGACCATCCCCTGTGGGGCCCCTGTGTTGCTCACTACTATGTCCGAGACACAGTTCTATAGCCTGACATACAGTGGTTGTCCAGTCAGGTAGTTGGTGATCCAGGACACCAATGGAGCATCCACCCGCACCTTCGTCAGTTTACTCCCTGTCAGACTGCTGTTAAATGTAACGGAGAAGTTAAAAAAAAAAAGACAATCACAATGCTTCCCGGCTTATCCAGGTGAGCATAGGAAAGATGGAGCAGGTGGATGATGGCGTCCTCAACCCCCATCTTTGTTTGGTAAGCGAACTGCAGGGGGTCCAGGTAGGGTTTAACCACGGGGCGCAAGCGAGTGAGCACCAGCCTCTCCAGGGACTTCATGGTGTGTGAGGTCAGCGCCACCAGTCTGTAGTCATTGGGGGAGCTGGGAAGCGTCCTCTTTGGTACAACAACCAGGCAGGATGTCTTCCACATCACAGGAACTATCTCCAGGCTCAAGCTCAGGTTGAAGATATGCTGGAGTACGCACAACTGGCTGGAACACGCCTTGAGTACCCTAGGGCTGACACCATCGGGACCCTTGGCTTTGCCTGGGTGGAGTCTGCTCGGCTCTTTCCTCACCTGCTCAGCCTCGATAGTCAGGTGTGACAAAGAAAGGGCAGAGGAAGAGGACCAGGATTGAGGGGGAGAGTCTGTCGGGGAGCAGGGGGGAGGGTGGGAAGAGGCTCCATCAAATCTGTTAAAAAACAGGTTTAGCTCGTTGACCCAGTCATGCTTGCTTTCCCTCTCCAAGGCCACCTTTCATATCAACCAATATTGGTGAAAAACATTGCCACGATGAGTTCACCTCAAAGCATGAAATAAACGTACAATACAGTTTAATATTTTCATGTACTGATAAATCTATTTTAAAAAGTCAAGTTAAATTCATGGGAGGATCATTTCAAAGGCACCATTGAAGGGAAAGGCAAGGCAAATGTGTGACGAGGTAGATATTCAACATGCCGATAGACAGTGCAAAAAGGTTGGTGTTCTTGTAAGTGCAGGCATTTGCAATTGGACTTCAGGCCTCTTATAGATGCAACCTGTGATTGCAGATACAAATGGGAATTCTGATGCTTCTTCTTTCACTTTGACTTAAAGATGACTTGCTTCCAATCAGTCTGAAGAAGGGTCTCCACCCAAAACATCACCCATTCCTTCTCTCCAGAGATGCTGCCTGTCCTGCTGAGTTACTCCAGCAATTCGATTTAAACCAGCATCTGCAGTTCTTTCCTCCTCACTATGGGATCAGTTAAGGCCAATTTGGGAACTGCAGACATTGCCACAGATGGAACAAGCGATGCGAGATGGAACAGATTAGTAGTGGTCCATTTCTTCTGCTGCTTACTTAAGATTCCCAATACCTTGGTCTGAGGTTATTAATGCTATCCTGAACACTCCTCCTTCATTTTAGTGACCATGGCCTAAGGTTTTCCAAATAATCAGTGGTGCTTTCCTTTTCATCTGTTATATAGTCATAGAGACATACCGCATGGAAACGGGCCCTTCAGCCCAACTTGCCCATGGCGACCAAGATGCCCCATGTACGCTAGCCCCACCTGCCCGTTTTTGGCCCATTTCCCTCTGAACCTTTCCTATCCATGTACCTGTCCAAATGTAATTTAAATGTTGTGATAGTTCTTTACAATTCACTTCAGAATGCTGCTATTGATTCTGATTCCTCCATTCTTTAAAGAAGAAGATGAGAACAACTTAATGTTGTTTCATTTCTGTATTCCTGTGCTCACAAAAAAAAAACATTTTTGTAATTGCATGAGTATACTACATAAATTCAACTGTGTTAATCATATAAAGTATTTTTGCTTATTGAACTTGGATTTGAAGTTTTCAGTGATAACAATGCACATTTTAAAACACCAGACCAGTTTTAGAAAAGTAAACCTTTTTATTTATATATATTTATATGTATATATATATAAAAGAAATACAAAATTTCAACACAATGAAAATGTTATCATGGCATTTCAGTTTTTTCTGTGCTTTCAACCTGTGTCGC
This sequence comes from Malacoraja senta, assembly GCA_038087875.1. Lineage (NCBI taxonomy): Eukaryota > Metazoa > Chordata > Chondrichthyes > Rajiformes > Rajidae > Malacoraja > Malacoraja senta. The sequence goes on along the minus strand of CM075977.1, from coordinate 70,678,643 downwards.
TGCCTCAGGTATATTGGAAGTAAGTAATGTCCTTCTGTTGTAGTGTCCCTTAATTATGCCGGAGTTGTTATTTTCATTCAGAATTTGTTTTTGTTTTTGTCTGTTTAATGACTGTACAAGTCCAAGGACAACAACTGCTAATGAGTATTGACTGGTTAGCTTTCTTGGTTGCATGATAAGTGGATTTGGCTGCACTCTTCCCAGAAGAAAATATGTTTTAATCTTCCCTTCTTGTTCACTTATCCCTTTGACATATATTTCACCTCTGTACTCAAAGGCAAATCCTTTGTCTTTCAGGATAAGGTGGGTATCTTCAGGCACTTGAATTTTGCCACTGATGCCTGTGCTGTCCATGCGGCTTGCTAAGTTTACAGTTTTACCCCAGATATCATATTGAGGTTTCTTCGCACCAATAACCCCTGCAACGACTGAGCCATGGCTAATACCTGTAAGGAGAAAGACATTATTATGTCAATTATTCATCTACAATGTCTTAAATCCTCCAGAAATCACAGTTGATGTCATGGCAATCTAACTCCATCAATCACCAACCCTTCCCCATTGCATTTTCTGAAAATATATTTTATTATGGGCTAAAGTTCCAGAGGGTTTAGGATTTTGCCTCACTAGTTATTTTTCATGATTCCAGCCATCCTATAATGGAGTAGGTATAACACATTACAATCGAGCTTGGTCTCATTCTTACATTTTTTTCCCCATTAGCACAACAATTTAAAGTAGATATTGGGGGACAATGAGCATGAGGAGGCATTAAGTTTGATTTATTTTTAACCTCCAATTACTGTTCTAAATTAAGAGAAATGGCACAGACCAAAGATTAATTACAGTATGGCAATGTCTTGATCTGTATAGTTTACTATTTTAGGATTATTTGAATTGAAAGATACAGCTTCGAAACAGGCAGTTCGACCCACTGAGTCCATGCTGAACAGCAATCACCCGTTCCATGCTATCCCATGTTCACATCCACTCCTTATGCATTGAAGGCAATTTTCACAGGCCAATTAACCTACAAACCCGCTCGTCTTTGGGATGTGGAAGGTAAATGGTGCACCTGGAAGAAACCAAAACAGTCACAGGGAGAACGTGCAAACTCCACACATACAGCACCCGAGGTCAGGATCGAATCCGGGTCTCTGGCGCTGTGAGGGAGTAGCTCGGCCAGCCATGCCACTGTGCCACCCTAATGATATTGGATGGTATTTACACAGGATCATCATGGTGACATAAACTATTAACTAAGCACAACAACATCTTCCAATTAATAATCTCCTCGATTAATATTGATTATCAATCTCCTTGATATCCCGCAGCTCTGCTCTTGCTCCCCTCCCCCCATTCTTAATGACAAAGTCCCCCTTGTCCTCACCTTCCACCCCATCAGCCGTCGCATACAGCATATAATCCATCAACATTTTCGCCACCTCCAACGAGATCCGACTACTGGCCACATCTCCATCCCTTTCTGTTTTCCGCAGAGACCGTTCCCTCCACAACTCCCTGGTCAACTCATCCCCACCCACCCAAACCATCCCCTCCCCAGGTACTTTCCCCTGTAATCGCAGGAGATGCAACACCTGCCCCTTTACCTCCCTCCTCGACTCCATCCAAGGACCCCAGCAGTTTTTCCAGGTGTGGCAGAGGTTCATTTGCACCTCCTCCATCCACATCGACTGTATCCGCTGTTCCATGTGTCAACGCCTGTACATCGGCAAGACCAAGCGCAGGCTCGGCGATTGTTTCGCTGAACACCTCTGCTCAGTCTGCCTTAACCTACTCGATCTTCCGGTTGCTCAGCACTTTAACTCCCCCTCCCATTTCCAATCTGACCTTTCTGTCCTGGGCCTCCTCCATTGTCAGAGTGAGGCCCAGAGCAAATTGGTGGAACAGCACCTCATATTTGGCTTGGGTAGCTTACACCCCAGCAGTATGAACATTGACCCCTCTAACTTCAAATAGCCCTTGCTTTCCCTCTCCATACTCTCCCCCTTCCCAGTTCTCCCACCAGTCCTTACTGTCTCCGACTACATTCTATCTCTGTCCCACCCACTACCCTGACATCAGTCTGACGAAGGGTCTCGACCCAAAACGTCACCCATTCCTTTTCTCCAGAGATGCTGCCTGTCCCGCTGAATTACTCCAGCATTTTGTGTCTAACTTCCAATTATTAAGTGCCTGTAACATAGCCAAACATTCTAAAGTGTCACAAACAAAATAATTGAAGCAAAAGGAAATGTGAAATATAGGATTGATGTATTTCTTACACTGTAATATTCTTTACACGGTAATTTCTCACACTGAATTTCTTACACTGCAATACACTGTTATATAGACAAACATTATTAAGCTTAATTTGTTAATGTATATAACAAAATACATCTAGAGAATTAATGATTTTAATCTGGTCTAAAGATCATATTAAATGACTTCAATTATATCAACATATTTGTCTTGGTGTAAACATAGAAATTGATATCCTTGGAAAATATTTCAGTAATTACAGCTAAAATCTCTTCATTCTGTTTCCCCCCAAATAAAAAAATCTTTTTCAGCAGTATCTTACCATGTTATTAAGATATTTTTTGTAGTACATATTACCTTCCACTATGTGTCACTGTAATACTTTATAATTGAAAGAATAGGGAAGTGATGTCAAGTGTGAATATTATATTTGTAAAATTAGCACACCAACATGTTTATGTATACTACCAGGGTTAGGCTAAAAGGGAGACTGAAAAGTTGTAGAAGCATTAAACCAATGTATAATGGAATGAAGGACATAAAAATGTATTTCAAATATTAGTGGATTAAAAGGTTGCGACCTATAACTCGTGAGTCAACTCCACACAGTAAAACATATACATATCAGAATTAAAGGGTCCTCATTGAAACATCGTCTTTATTTTTACTGCTTCCTCTCGTCGATTGCCATATGCAATGCGCACACTTCCAGATTCAGGGACAGTTTCTTCCCAGCTGTTATCAGGCAACTGAATGATCCTACCAACAACTACAGAGGTGTCTTGAACAACTATCTACCTCTTTGGAGACAAGGTTAGCACGCAACAAAAGCTTTTCACCGTACCGCTGTACGCATGACAATAAACTCAACCCAACACAAGTGCTGCTCTTTTGCTGACAGCAGGACTGACCTAAATTTCTACACAGCATGGTGTAAGCTGTGGCCATGATAGTCACTGTGGCAGCATCCTTATCCCATTGAGCTCAGGATCCGATGAGGACAATGCCTGACTGGGATGCTCCATAGCATGGCAGAGCTGCTTAATCCTTCTCATCCTTTATTCACGGTTGGGGAATCAAAATCCAAAGGACACAGATTCAATATGAATCTGTGCAACAACTTTTTCATTCAGACAGTGGTGGGTATATGGAATAAGCTGACAGAGTGGGGAGTTAAGCCAGATACTATTCAACAGACACTTGAACAGGTGCATGGATAGGGAAGGTTGAGACGGATATTGGACAATCATGAGCAAATGAAACTTGATGCCGCATCTTGGTAGGTGTGGACGAGTTGTGGCGACGGGCATGTTTCCGTGGTGTATGACTTTATGACTCTGACACTACTCCAATAACTCCCGTCCCTCAGTTTCCCCCCTCCTGATCTTCCACACCCTGATTTATCTCTTTCTCTTCACATCCCTCTCTAACAACTATTTTTCCCTTCTCTCACCCCACCCCTTTTCTTCCCACCATTATGGCAGCCTGCATGGCTACTTTCCTGATAGAACATTAACAACCAGGTTCCCAGCAGGTAGAAATCAAATGATACTGCCAAGTCAAAAAAAGTCAATTTTATTCACGGTGGCGCAGCCGTAGAGTTGCTGCCTTACAGCTCCAGAGACCCGGGTTCAATCCTGACTACGGGTGCTTGTCTGTACGGAGTTTGTACATTCTCCCCATGACCTGTGTAGGTTTTCTCCAAGATCTTCGGTTTCCTCCCACACTCAAACAACGTACAAGGTTGTAGGTAAATTGGCTTGGTATAAATGTAAAATTGTCCCTAGCGTGTGTAGGGTAGTGTTAATGTGCAGAGATCGCTGGTCGGTGCGGACTTGGTGGGCCGAAGGGCCTGTTTCCGAGCTGTATCACTAAACTAAACTAAACTAAACTAAACCACAGATGCGATTTGTTAAAATGGAGCAAATTTAGCAAATTTCTGGTGACCTGATTTGGTTTCAGGCAATATGTTTCATCCAATCCAACACACCAAAAATGGACAAAATGGACAAAAGCAATGGTAATCAACTGTATCAAACATTTAAATAAAAGTAAAATAAAGTGGAATTTTCCTGCACAAATGAGCACAGGATGAGGGATGATCATATGGAGGTGTACAAAATCGTGAGAGGAATAGATCGGGTAAATGTACAGAGACTCTTGCCCAGAGTAGGAGAATCGAAAACCAGAGGACATAGGTTTAAGGTCAGGGAGGGGGGGAGGGTTGTAAATTTATTAGCAGCCTGAGGGATAACTTTTTTACACAAAGGCTGGTGGGTGTATGGGCCGAGCTGCCGGGGGAGGTAGTTGAGGCAAGGACTATCGCAACATTTAAGAAACACGTAGATAGGTCCATGGATAGGATAGGTTTAGAGGGATGTGGGCTAAACGCAGGCAGGTGGGACTACTGTAGCTGGGAAATGTTGGTAGGTGTGGGCAGGTTGGGCCGAAGAGCCTGTTTCCACACTGTATGATTATTACACTATGGGAAAATACAACAGTGAATCAGTGAATCAAAATGCACTATCACATTATACTCACCAACTCGAAGTTCAAAGTTATTGAAAGAATGTTTATTTATTTCCTGTATGCTTTCATTTAAAGCAATGGTAAAGTCTGCCAGAGCACATAGATGACCCCATTTCTCTTCAGATTGCTGCAAATGGTAATGGACAGAAGTAAACTTTGGTGATATACATTAAACATTTATGTCATAAATTATGCACTCTGTTTATATTGTTTTGTTTTCTTTACCTGCTTTTCAGGAGACAATCCGGAAACAGCCATATAAGTGCTTCCAATTGTTTTGATTTTTTCAATGTCCTGAAATCTCTCTTCACCCAACAACTGCAAGAGGTATCAAGATGGGTAAAACAGTTATACAACATTGAGAAAGTGCTCTGCCCCCAGACTTGAACTTAGACTGCTTCTATCCTCCCTATTTCTTTAACCTTCCCCTATTCTTCAATTCTCCAAAAACATTTGCCTCCTTTCATTCAGAATTCATGTGCAGGAAGGAACTGCAGATGCTGGCTTAACCCGACGATAAACACAAAATGTTGGAGTAACTCAGCGGGACAGGCAGCATCTCTAGTTAGATGGAATGGGTGACGTTTCAGGTCGAGACGCTTCTTCAGACACTCATTCACATTCAGAATTAATGTTCATTTCAGATTTTGACAGATGTGCCTCTTCCCATTTTAGAACTCTCTCCCCAAAATTTCCTTCACTATTTATCTTTCCTCCTTTAATCTATTCCTTAAAGCTCATCTCTTCAACTAAGTCCTAATATTTTTCATTCAAAAAAATAGCAGAGGGAAAAACTATGCAATCACATACCAGTCATATCCTAATATCAGTGGCAGGGAGTAGTTTAGAAACATTAATTGAGGAAAAATTCAAATGGCACATGGAAGATTATAGGTTAGTGAAAAAAAAGCCACCAAACATTATCAAAGGCAAACTGCATTTATTTAACTTTATTTGCAGTATTAAATGATTGGGTTTCCACTTTCGAATGGAAAATAGTGATAGGTTGATATATGGTCAAATATATTTATGACCTGGACAAATTATATATAGCATAATTTCAAAGCTTTCAAATCATGAGAGTATCTGTATAAAATCATGAGAGTGTGGGGCCACCCTTGGTTAGGCCACTTCCAAAACAATTGGAAGCACTTATATGGCTGTTTCTGAATGCTCGGCAGTCGGGGGTAGGGTCACATGATTGGGAAATGGCGGGAAGGAGGTTTAGGGGTGTGCCCTAGTATAAATAATTCCCCCATTCGCGTGTGTGTTGTTCTCTTTGCTTTGACAATAAAGATCTCTTTGATTCACCACGCGTGGCTTGCTTATTCGCCCGCCATAAGAGGAATAGATTGGGTAGATGCACAGAGTCTCTTGCCCAAAGTAGGAGAATCGACGACTAGAGGACATAGGTTTAAGGTGAAGGGGAAAAGATTTAATAGGAATCTGAGGAGTAACATTTTCACACAAAGGGTGGTGGGTGTATGGAACAAGCTGCCAGATGAGGTAGTTAATCAAATGGAAATGGTAATGGTAAAGAAGCAGTTAGACAGGTACATGGATAGGTTTGGAGGGATATGGACCAAGCGCAGGCAGGTGGGAATAGTGTAGCTGGGACATGTTGACCGGTGTGGGCAAGTTGGGCCAAAGGGCCTGTATCTACACTGTATCTATGACTGACTCTATAAGTGACACAAAACTCAGAAGTGAGAATGTTATAAAGTAGCAAATAATTCAGAGATGATTAACTTTGGTATAAAATATATAATGTACTGTAAATTAAAATATATAATATTGAATGGGGTATTGGAGAGAATTTGCATACATGCGCATGAAAGTGACAGGACAAGTTGGGAAGATTGTTAAAAAAGCAAAGACACAAGATAAAAGCAAATGACTGGTTTGGCCACACCTAGAGTTTTGTGTTCAATTCTTGCTACCTTTTTTTGCACAGTGCATAAGAAATTTATTGGCATAGCACCACAGTTGAAAGACTTCAGTTAAATGGAGTCTTTACAAACTGGGATTGATCTTATTGAACCAAAGAGGTTATGAGAAGATTTCTCTGAGATATTTACAATCAAGAAACGTTTTGATAACATGTAATAAGAAACTGAAATACATTGTATGAAATGATAGTGACAGCAGATTCAAAAATAAATTTACAAAGGAAATTGCAGAGCCACTTATAAGTGAAAATAAATGCCAGATTATATGAAAAATAGAGTAGTGGTACTAATTGCATGCTTCATTATAAGAGTTGGCAATGGCCTTTGAATTTTATGTTAGAACTCTGGAGATTTGAAAAAGTTAAATGCTAAGGTTCATTTCTCAGCTTAATCAGAACATCAATATTTGTTTTTAATATTAATTATTGTGAAAGTGGATGCAAACCTTCTGTGGCTCCTAAAATTCCAATAAAGCTGAATAATATTGCTTATGAGACCACACTCTCTGATTATGTCTAAGCCCTTTGTGGAATTCAGTAGAGTTTCTATACTAAAATCTGAGTGCATGGATCACTCTGGTAACGACTACTGTCCTGTGGCCTTAACATCGACCATCATGAAGTGCTTTGAGAGGCTGGTTATGGAATGCATTATAACCAGTCTACCAAGCAACCTTGACCCACTGTTTTTCATCTACCGCCACAACAGGTTCCCAGTTAATGTCATCTCCCTGGCCCTACGCTCATCCCTGGAATACCCGGATAAGTGAGATACCTACGTCAGACTTCTATTCATAGACTACAGCTCTGCTTTTAATACCACCTTTAATACCACCTTTAATACCAATGGACCACAATTATGGAGGATAGGGGACAAATCATTCTCCACAATAATCTTCACCACTGGTGCCCCGCATGGAGGCATTCTCAGCCCACTTCTTTACTCTGCATACCCCCATGACTCTGCAGCCAAGTACAAATCCAACTTAGTTTACAAATTCACAGACAATACCACCATTGTGGGCCAGATATCAAATAATGACAAGATGGAGTATATGAAGGAGATTGAGAACCTCATAACCTGGTGTCTAGACAACAAACTTTCTTTTAAATCAGCGAGACAATGGAGATAGCAAAGCAGTACACATACATTCGAACGTGACGGCACCAAAGTAAATTGTCGTTGTTTGTCAGCACTGGGCCTGTACTTGCTGGAATTTAGAAGATTGAAACATGTAGAATAGTGAATGGTTTGGATAGAGTAGATGTGGAGAGGATGTTTCCACTAGTGGGAGAGTCTAGGACTGGAGATCTTTGCCTTAGAATTAAAGCCTGTTCTTTTAGGAAAGAGATGAGAAGAAATTTCTTTAGTCAGAGAGTGGTGAATCTGTTAAATTCTTTGCCACAGAAGGCTGCAGAGGCCAAGTCATTGGATATTTTTAAGGCAGAGGTAGATAAATGTTTGATTAGTCCTGGCTGTCAGAGGTTATGGGTAGAAGGCTGGACAATGGGGTTAGGGAGGAGAGATAGATCAGCCATGATTGAATGGTGGAGTAGACTTGATGGGTCACTTATGACCTTATGAGCTTATGATGTGGTAGAAAGTTTCAAGTTCCTGGGAATAAACATCACCAGCAACTTGTTCTGGACTAGCCATATCGATGCAATGGCCAAGAAAGCACACGGACGGCTCTACTTCCTTAGAAGGCTTTGGAAGTTTGGCTCCCAACAACTCTCACTAACTTCTACGAATGCACTGTAGAAAGCATTTTATCGGGATGCATCACAGCATGGTTTGGGAACAGGTCCATCCAAGAACGCACGAAATTGCAGAGAATTGTGGACGCAGCCCAGCCCGTCACGCAAACCAACCTCTCTTCAATCGACTCCATCTACACTTCACGCTGCCTCGGCAAGGCCACCAGCATAATCAAGGATAAATCTCACCCTGGACACTTCCTCTTATCGCCTCTGCCATCAGGCAAGAGGTGAGGAGTGTGAAAACACATACCTCCAGATTCAGGGAAGTTTCTTCCCAGCTGTTATCAGGCAACTGAACCATGCTATCACCAACTAGAGAGCGGTCCTGGGCTACCATCAACCTCATTCGAAACCCACAGATTATCTTTAATCTAACTTTCCTGGACTTTATCTTGCATTGAACTTCATTCCCTTTATCTGTGCACTGTGTACGGCTTAATTGTAGTCATGTATTGTCTTTACGCTGACTGGATAAAATGCAACAAAACACCTTTTCTCTGTACCTCGATACACGTGACAATAAACTAAACTAAATTGTTGAAAATCTTCTCTCAGTATTCTACTCGCACCAAACTGGGCAATTATTAGCAAGAGGACTTGCAATTGTTTACGAATATAAGAAACAAACACGGATAACCAAGTATTCCACGGACACTCAAGTATCCCCAAGATTTATGATCCGCTGTTTAAAGATTTCTTTCCCCACACTGTCATGACACATTAGCCGGGAAAAGCAACAATTCCACATCTATTCTATCATCCCCGATGAACGTGGCACAGTTTAATGAGATCACCTGTCATTTTTCTAAATTCAAGAGAGCAGGGACCTAGTTTGCTAATTCTCTCCTTTTACAACAACCAATCTGGTGAACTGTCTTTGCACTTCTTTTATTGCAAGTATATCCTCCCTTAGGTAAAGAGGTCCAACCGGTACACAATATTCCAGATGTGGTCTCCACATGCCTCCAAATAATTGGATCAAAATGTACTCTGATTCTCTTACAATAAAGGTCAACTTCTCACTTGTCTCTTCCAAATCGCTTGCTGAATCTGTAAAGTATCTTTCAGTGATTTGTGTGCAAGAATCCCCAAGTCCTTTGAACACTAACACCTTTCAATCTCATGCCATTTAAAAAAATATTATATCTTTCTAGACCTTACGTTTTTCATATTACATTCCATTTACCTTCCTTGCCTGTTCACTTTCCTGGTCTATATCCCCTAAAGATGCTCTGCACCTACCCCATTTCTTATGTGACACTTTCAGAAAGTCCAAACACACCACATCAACTGTCTTGCCCTTATCTGTTGTACGTTATAACTTAAAATACGCTGATAGATTGTTAAGTATGATTTTCCTTTCAGAGATTCATATTCAATCTGCCTGACTATTATTGTTATCCAAGTGCTCTGTTCTTTCATACGAGTTTCCATAATTTCCCCTACAATAGCGAGAATGGCAGAGTAGTCTCAATGGGCGGAATGGTCTAATTTGGCTACTGTGACATGAACTTATGAATAATATCCTTAAGATAATAGGAAATAGACAACAGGTGCAAGAGTAGGCTATTCGGCCCTTCAAGCCAGTACCGCCATTCAATGTGATCATGGCTGATCATCCACAATCAGTACCCCGTTCCTGCCTTCTCCCCATATCCACTGACTCCGTATCTTCAAGAGCCCTATCTAGCTCTCTCTTAAAAGTATCCAGAGAACCGGCCTCCACCCCCCTCTGAGGCAGAGAATTCTACAGACTCACAACTCTCTATGTGAAAAAGTGTTTCCTCATCTCTGTTCTAAATGGCTTACCCCTTATTCTTAAACTTTGACCCCTGGATCTGGACTCCCCCAACATCAGGAACATGTTTCCTGCCTCTAGTGTGTCCAAACCCTTAATAATCTTATATGTTTCAATAAGATCCCCTCTCATCCTTCTAAATTCCAGAGTATACAAGCCCAGCCGCTCCATTCACTCAGCATATGACAGTCTTGCCATCCCGGGAATTAACCTTGTGAACCTACGCTGCACTCCCTCAACAGCAAGAATGTCCTTCCTCAAATTTGGAGACCAAAATTTGGATGATCAGCCATGATCACATTGAATGGCAGTGCTGGCTTGAAGGTCCGAATGCCCTACTCCTGCACCTATTGTCTAAAACAGGTGTGGTCTCACCAGGGCCCTGTAAACTGCAGAAGGACCTCTGCTCAGCACAGGAGCACCTCAAGGCTGCGTGCTCAGCCCCCTGCTGTACTCACTCTATACTCATGACTGCCTAGCCGGACATAGTGCGAACTCCATCATCAAGTTCGCTGACGACACCACTGCTGTGGGACGTATCACTGATGGGGATGAGTCAGAGTATAGAAGAGAGATCGAGCAACTGTCCATATGGTGCCAGCACAATAACCTGGCCCTCAACACCAGCAAAACCAAGGAACTGATTGTGGACTTTGGAAGGAGTAGGATGGCGACCCACAGTCCCGTTTATATCAACGGGTCGATGGTTGAAAGGGTCAAGAGCTTCAAATTCCTGGGCGTGCACATCTCTGAAGATCTTTCCTGGTCCGAGAACACTGATGCCATTATTAAGAAAGCACATCAGCGCCTCTACTTCCTGAGAAGATTATGGAGAGTCGGTTTGTCAAGGAGGACTCTCTCTAACTTCCATAGGTGCACAGTAGAGAGCATGCTGACCGGTTGCATCGTGGCTTGGTTCGGCAACTTGAGCGCCCTGGAGAGGAAAAGACTACAAAAAGTAGTAAACACTGCCCAGTCCATCATCGGCTCTGACCTCCCTTCCATCGAGGGGATCTATCACAGTCGCTGCCTCAAAAAGGCTGGCAGTATCATCAAGGACCCACACCACCCTGGCCACACACTCATCTCCCTGCTATCTTCAGGTAGAAGGTACAGGAGCCTGAAGACTGCAACGACCAGGTTCAGGAATAGCTACTTCCCCACAGCCATCAGGCTATTAAACCTGGCTCGGACAAAACACTAAACTTTATTAGCCAATTAACTGTTATTTGCACTTTATCAGTTTATTTATTCATGTGTGTATATATTTATAGAATGGTATATGGACACACTGATCTGTTTTGTAGTCAATGCCTACTATGTTCTGTTGTGCTGAAGCAAAGCAAGAATTTCATTGTCCTATCAGGGACACATGACAATAAATTCACTTGAACTTGCTCCGATACTCAACTCCTCTTGTTATGAAGGCCAAAATGCCATTCGCTTTCTTCACTACCTGCTGTACCTGCAGGCTTACTTTCATGGACTGATGAACAAGGACCCCCCAGATCCTGTTGTACTTCCTCTTTACCCAACTTGACACCATTTAGATAATAATCTTCCTTCCTGTTTTTGCCACCAAAGTGGATACCATCACATTTATCGACATTAAACGACATCTGCCATGCATTTGTCCACTCACCTAACCTGTCCAAGTCACCCTGCATTCTCATAGCATCCTCCTCACAGTTCACACTGCCACCCAGCTTTGTGTCATCTGCAAATTTGCTAATTTACATAGACCTTTCACACCTCAAGACCTCAGTAACACTTCACAGTCAATAATTCCATGTTGTAATATAGGAAATGTAATGGGCCTGTCCCACTTACGCGACTTTTTTACCGACCACCGGCACCCGTCATAGGTCGTTGCAGGTCAGCAAATATTTTCAGCATGTTGAAAATTCAGCGGCGACCAGAAAGATGCTACGACTCTTTGGGCAACTGAGGAGACTACTCACAACCATACAGGCGACATGTCACTGGGTGAAGCCTGTATAGTCGTGAGTAGTCGCCCAAAGAGTTGTACCTTGTTCTGGTCCCCGCTGGATTTTCAACATGTTGAAATTTTTCAACGACCTGTAACGACCTATGACGGGTGACGGCAGTCGCTGAAAAAGTTGCGTAAGTGGGACAGGCCCATTAATCTCTGACAATAGACAATAGACAATAGTCAATAGACAATAGGTGCAGGAGTAGGCCATTCGGCCCTTCAAGCCAGCACCACCATTCAATGTGATCGTGGCTGATCATCCACAATCAGTACCCCATTCCAGCCTTCTCTCCATATCCCTTAACTCCACTATCTGGACAGCAATATGGGGACAATATTCTCTTTAATTCTTGCCCCCTTCCTCAGTCCCCAACTCCATGATGTGATATTACAATGTACAATGCACAGCCTAGATTTTAAATCTCTACCTCAACCAAGAAGATAAAAAATGAAAGATTGTTACTATCCTTTAGCAAAGCAATAATGTTTTGTCAGATAGTTTATTATGAAGACAGTAACCCATTATGCTTAAACATGCTCGCATTTATTTCGAGAGGGCTTGAATACAAAAACAGGAATGTAATGCTGAGGCTCTATCAGGCGCTGGTCAGGCTGCATTTGGAATATTGTGAGCAATTTTGGGCACCATATCTGAGCAAGGATGTGCTGGCTCTGGAGAGGGTCCAGTGGAGGTTTACAAGAATGTTCCCAGGAATGAGTAGTTTAAGAAAGAACAGGAGATGCTGTAAAAATCGATGGTAGACAAAAAGCTGGAGAAGGGTCTCGACCCGAAACGTCATCCATTCCTTCGCTCCATAGATGCTGCCTCACCCGCTGAGTTTCTCCAGCGGTTTGTCTACCAGGAACGAGTAGGTTATCATATGATGAGCGTTTGACAACACTGGGCCTGTACTTGCTGGAGATTAGAAGAATGAGGGGGGACCTCATTGAAACATACAGAATAGTGAAAGGTTTGGATAGAGTGGACGTTGAGAGGATGTTTCCACTAGTGGGTGAGTCTAGGACTAGAGGTTATAGCCTCAGAATAAAAGGATGTTCTTTTAGGAAAGAGTTGAGGAGGATTTTTTTTTAGTCAGAGGGTGGTGCATCTTTGGAACTCTTTGCCACAGAAGGCTGTGGAGGCTGTCAGTGGATATACTTAAGGCAGATATAGATAGATTCTGAATTAGTACGGGTGTCAGAGGTCATGGGGGAAGGCAGGAGAATGGGTTAGGAGGGAGAGATAGATCAGCCATGATTGAATGGCGGAGTAGACTTGATGGGCCGAATGGCCTCATTCTGCTTCTTTTACTTATGATCTTATGATCCCAGCAAAAGAAATACAAGCCCAAGATATCATAAAGACATGAAGTGCCAAGTTACCTCATCAAAGTCCGCTATTATTTCATTTAGCAATCGTAAACATTCTACTCCTTGGTTATTCATTTCAGTTTGGGAATAGAAGTCTGCAAATCCTGGAATTGAGGCAAACATCACAGCCACAGATTCATAAGACTGCGAATAAAGCTCCTGGTGCAAAAAGAACAATAATAGAAATAAAGTTCATGAGCAATCAATTACCTGTTTGTCAGAGTTACAGTTTATTTCTCATAATTTGTAGTTTTTGGTGAGTAAAAGAATGCCTTAATCAATAACTTGAATCAAGCAAAATGGAGGTTCAATGTGTAGGAAAGAACTGCAGATGTTGGTTTAAATCAAAGATAAGACACAAAATGCTGGAGTAACTCAGCGGGACAGGCAGCATCTCTAGAGAGAAGGAATGGGTGACGTTTCGGGTCAAGATATAGAAGAATTTTGAAGAAGGGTCTCAACCCGAAACGTCACCCATTCCTTCTCTCCAGAAATGCTGCCTGTCTGGTTGAGTTACTCCAGCATTTTGTGTCTTAACATGGAGATTCAAATTCTGTTTGAATCTCCATGTTTCTTGATTCAATGAATTGAATTCATTTGAGCTTACCAACTATTAAGTAAGAGTAAATAAATTTGTCTGGAGATTATTCCTCATCTTAGAAGCAAGAAATGTGGAATTATGATTGTGATTGTGTGCCTCTTGTGTGATTACTGCCTCCAAAACTTCCATTGAAAACCAATGAAGAATCACACATCAGTGATGTGTGAACTTCAGGAAATTAACCATTTTTACTGAGGATATACCTTTTCCAAATATGACTTAATTGATGAAGTGAACTCAGTTCACTTTCCATTTCAAAGATTGAAGAAGTGAGGGTCATTAATACCCTGAAAGGACATGTCATTGTTAAGCTAGAAAAGGTGCAGAGAACATTTACAAGGATGTTGCCATGACTCGAGGTCCTGAGCTATGGGGAGGGGTTGAGCACGCTAGGTCTTTATTCCTTGCAGCATGGAGGATAAGGGGTGATCTTATTGAGGTGAACAAGATCAGGAGAGGAATAGATAGGGTAAATGCACAGAATCTTTTACACAGAATAGGGGCAACGTTTTTACACAAAGGGTGGTTGGTATATGGGGTTTCGGAGGAGGTAGTTGAGGCAGGTACAATTGCAACGTTTAAGAAACATTTAGACAGGTACATGGATGGGATAGGGTTAGAGGATAGAACATAGGCCAATTGTAGGCAGGTGGGACTAGTGTAGATGGGGCATGTTGGCTGGTGTAGGCAAGTTGGGTCAAATGGCCTGTTTCCATGCTCTATGACTCTCAGACTCTATGACTTCCATTTACAGCTCGCCAACCTGGAACAGTGCACTCTCCTGCAGCCAAGTATTCATCCCAACTGCTAGAGTCAGACATTTGTAAAGAGAATTAGCAGCCTGGGAAGTTAACTGTCTCAATTATGAATGTGAAACATTTTTACTTCTCACAAATAAATAATTTGCCTTCTTTGGGTTACCTTTTACTTTCCTGATAGGTTTACTGGGCACAGTGACCATGGCAAATGGTCTGACCAACAGACTATTGAAAGGCAATAAATATAAATGTTGTATGAATTTGTGAAGTTCCCTTCTAATTCCAGTAGAAATCTTGAATATCCTCGAGAATACCTAAAGGAATATGTTGGCAGACGGGAAGCATGACAGGAAGCACATGGATATAATTTAAACTCTATTACATGGATTTATTTGGAAGCGGGATTTAACATAATCAACAATATTTATTTAAGATGGTTAATCCACTATTGATATGGATGATTATAGTTGATAACAAGGGAAGTGATCGCAATAGGAAAACTATGATTGTCCATTCATTATATGAAGGAAAATAAAAAAGACTACTGTAGGGTCAAAACCTTGGCAATGGATTAAATCAGTTTTAAATATATTGTAATGTAATGTACTTACATCATTGTCTCTTTCCTTTTCCAAGAAATGACGTGCCACATGACTTGGTAGAATATTTCGGAGCATATTTTCATTATGTTCTCGAAGCTCCTTCATTTCATTAACTTCCTCTTTTGCTTGAACACGCCAAAGGAAATCCAGTCTCGCTGTGTATTCCAACTAAGGAGATATTAAAAATAATATAATTATTTTGGTTTTCTTCTTGAAAAATATTAATTTCCTCATCTTATCCAATGTATTTTGTCTATTTTAATTAATCTATCCTACAAATCTATACATAGAGAGCATAATGCTATTTTGTTCCCTTCCTTACATTTTATATTATTCAGATTAATATTTTACAAATTTCTATGATGCTGGTGTCATGTAAAGAAATGTATGAATTATGAATACTGAAGTATAAAAACTCAATTGCCTGTGTTTCTGTTTAAATTTACAGCTTAAAGTTGAAAAGTTTATACTACAGTTACCCACCCTGTCCTAGCCTCCTCCATTGTGAGAGTGAGGCCAAATGCAAATTGGAGGAACAGTATCTCATATTTTGCTTGGGCAGCTTGCAAGCCAGTAGTAATAATCTTGATTTCTCTAACTTCAAGTAAGCCTTGCATTCCCTCTCTCTCCATCCGTCCCCCACCCAAGTTGTACCAGCTTCAAAATCATCTTGTTGAGCCTCATTGTCTGTACTCGTTCTCACATCGGACACAGCTAACAATTGTCTTTTTCCTTTACCATCGTTACTTTTTTGCATATCTTTCATTTATTTGTTCTATATCTCTCTGCATCACCGTCTATTTCTCTCATTTCCCTTTCCCCTGACTCTCAGTCTGAAGAAGGGTCTCGTCCCGAAACATCACTTATTCCCTTTCTCCAGAGGTGCTGTCTGACCCGCGAAGTTACTCCAGCTTTTTGTGTCTATCTACAGTTAATAACGCTGTTTGATTCAAACTTTGGAATATGGGACACACCGACATATTCATCATGCAAAAATGTTGCTATGAAATTGATTCATAGATAATGATTAGAGTCATGGATGTGAAATTCAACACCCAATGTGAACCACTCAGAACGCAAATCTTAACAAACCCTGTTAAACGCTAGTCAATTACATGCAGGCTTATTAGAGATTGTGATGGAGGAGAGGGCATCACATAGAATGTGGCTGACAGCTGCACATGAACACCTTGGACAAATATTGAGAGAACATTGGCTCTTTTTGTTGCATATAAAGCTGTACCAGTACTAGATCCAAAGAGCCGACATTGTCTGAAGACCAACCCAAAATGTCAACTGTCCATTTCCCTCCACATATGTTGCCTGACCCCTTGAGTTCCTCCAACACTTTTATTTTACTCAAGATTCCAGTATCTGCAGTGTCTGGCTTTGCCATTGTATATATGCTTCACATGCCCAAAAGTATAAAACACAATAAATAGCATGAGTGACTATGTAACCACTCTAACCGTATTGTGAAGAATTGATTTGGATCCATTGCACATTACCAATTTAATGTATGCTTTTATGGGCTACTAAATTTCTATCATTCTTCAAAAACTGCATTACACATGTACTTTTTGTTATGGGTATTCAATCCATTAATTATTTTATATATTTATCTTCTTTCTCTCTTACCTCTGCATTTTTCTCCTGTTAAAAAAGGATGAATAGATTTGTCAGAGTATTTCCTGTGGGTTGAAAATAAATTCTGTCTTTCACTTACGTGTGAAAACAATTAATTGAGATGTGCCGAGATAGTGCCTTTCAGTAGGAGTTATTGGGTCATGAGCAAACATATTAATGACAGTGAATATAAATATTCACCTATAGAAACATAGAAACATAGAAATTAGGTGCAGGAGTAGGCCATTCGGCCCTTCGAGCCTGCACCGCCATTCAATATGATCATGGCTGATCATCCAACTCAGTATCCCGTACCTGCCTTCTCTCCATACCCTCTGATCCCTTTAGCCACAAGGGCCACATCTAGCTCCCTCTTAAATATAGCTATGCTCTATTACAATGTTAAAGTGGAATTGCCTGGTTTAGAAGGAGGTGGAACTGGTGCTAAATACCAAGTGGAAATGTAATTTAAGGAACCATATGATAGTCCCAGATATGATGATCTGGGATATGAAAATACTAGTTAAAATATTAGTTCATTAGTTCACAAGACACAGGAGCAGAATTAGGCCATACGGCCTATCAAGTCTACTCCACCATTCATTCATGGTTGATCTACTTTTCCCTCACAGCCTCATTCTCCTGCCTTCTCCCCGTAACCTTTGGCACCCTTATGAATTAACAACCTATCAATCTCTGCTTTAAAAATACCCAATGACGGCCTCCACAGCCTTTTGTGGCAATAAATTCCAAAGATTCACCAGCCTCTGGCTAAATAAATTCTCCCTCGTCTTCATTTTGAGGGTACATCCTGTTATTCTGAGGCTCTGCCCTCTGGATCTAGGCCAGTGGTTCTTAACCTGGGGGCCGTGACCCCCTATGGGGGTCATTTGGTGCTTTGCCGGGGATCATGAAGGGGACACAAATAACATATCAATTTGTTGAGCCCATGTTTAGGAACCTAACAAAGGTACATACCACATACAGTATTTTGTTCGCGTATGCGCTTACTGGTGCCAAAAAGATTAAGAACCATTGATTCTAGGCTCTTCCATGATGGGACACATCCTTTCCATGTCCACTCTATTCAGGTCAATGAGATTATCTTTTATTTTTCTAAATTCGCGAGAGTATAGGTCCAGTTTGTCTGATTTATTTTCAAGTGGCAAACCCTCAATTCCTCATCTCAATTCAGTGATCATTTGTTACATTAACTCAATCACAGGTATATCTTTCCCTTTCCAGTCGGGTCACCAAACCAACACACAATAGTTCAGGTGCAGTCTCACAGGGGCCCAATATAAATGGGACAAGTTGCCTCCAATGTTTTCAAGAGTTAGATTTAGCTCTTTGGGCTAAAGGAATCAAGGGATATGGGGAAAAAGCAGGAACGGGGTACGGATTTTAGATGATCAGCCATGATCATATTGAATGGCGGTGCTGGCTCGAAGGACCGAATGGCCTACTCCTGCACCTATTTTTCTATGTTTATATGTTTCTAATTTGCCCTCAAAACCTCTTGCAATAAATACTATCGCTTATTGTTTCCTAATTGCTTCCACAATTTGTGCACAGTTATCAGCCACAACCAGATTAAGATTGTCAGCAACAGATCGTTCAGTCTTTCGCACCAGCCTGCAGGTGGGGAGCAGTGTGTAGAGTAGGGAAAGAGGAACCAAGGAGAAACCAACACTTCTCAATCTCCCATTATTTAGAAAAAATAGAGCTTTCTATTTTACAGAGGAACTGAAGATGCTGTTTAGACTCTTTTCAGTCTGAAGGTTTCCAACGCGAATCGTCATCTATTCTTTTTTATCCAATGCTGCCTGACCCGTCGAGTTACTCCGGCATTTTATATCTATCTTTTCTATTGAGTTTGGCGAGCACACATACACATTACATTTCACATGTCATGTCCTTGGCCATTCAGTTCCACTGTCTGCAGACTCATGGCGCCTTTGTGCATCCTCCTCATAATCCATACCACTGCCCTATTTTGTATCATCAGCAAACTTGGATATATTTTACTTTACCCCCTCAACCAAGTCACTATTATAGATTGTAGAAAGTTGGGAACAAGCATTATTTCCTGCTTAGATAAGTCATGAAGAAAATTATCATTATGAATGAAATAAATTATTAAATTAATCTTGCAATCATTGTAATTGTGCAGACAGTGAATATATAAAGCTTGAAATTACCTGTTGTCCATGATAAAATACAGCCAAAAGGAACATTGCCATGAGCAGCAAGGAAGTTTCCTTCGTGCCTAAGAAGTCTCTGCTACAAAAGAACAAATAGGTACATCTCTTTTTAAACAACATACTTGAGAAATATAATTGTCATCATCACTGTTATACATTTCATATTTTTGATAGTAAGAATTTCCAAACTAAATGCAGGTTACAACAAAAGATATCAGCAAAGTTTAAGCTTTGAGATTCACATTGAAGGAAGTTTCTCCAGTCTCCTGTTTTACTATAGACTTTAGACTTTAGAGATACAACATGGAAACAGGCCCTTCGGCCCACGTCGACCAGAGATCACCCCGTACACTAGCACTATGCTACACACTAGGAACAATTTACAGAAGTGAATTAACCTACAAACGTTTTTGGAATGTGGGAGGAAACTGGAGCACCCGCAGAAAACCCACACAGACACAGGGAGAATGCACAAACTCCATACAGACAACACCCATAGTCAGGATCGAACCCGGGTCTCTGGCGCTGTAAGGCAGCAATTCTACCGCTGTGCCACTGTGCTGCCGAATGTAATGCCATGGAGGCTGGCAGGAAAGTAGGAGAGAACTGTTTGCTTAAAGTGAAATGGTAATTAAAGGGTGACTCAGAAGTTTATACTTTCATATGGGAGTAGCCGGGGCAAAAAGTCTCAATGTGCCTTAAAATCTGTTCCTGGCCCTGTTATATCTATGGAGGACCATCAAGCTCCAAGATAAATGGGGCCAGATCAGGTAAACATAATTACAAAGGTTGTGAGGTGATGGGTTTTGACCACCAATTCTTTACAAGTTAATTTCTATGCTGCTGTTTCACTAACGTGCAAAATCTCTTCCAAGAATACATCTAAGAAGTCTGCCCACTGTCGCTGGAGGCTGGGGCAATTTGGGGATTTGTGCATATGCATCACCCATGAGTGACTGGTGAAGATGTGTGATATGTGGAGTCAGACTGGCAACAGCCTGCCTGCCCACTTGAAGATTGGCCAGCCAATTGTAGCATGCAATGGGTAGGATATCCATGTTCTTCACAGATAGGTTCAGACCCAGAATAATCAGATGATAGTTCTGATTTATCTAAATTATCCCTTTCTTCTTTTATTTCCATTGTAATAAAATATTTGTAATAAACATATTTTTAATAAGTTTATTAATTATAATAAACAAATCTTTACATATAATTAGAAAACTGTTTAGTTTAATTTAGTTTAGTTTAGAGATACAGCACGGAAAAAGGTCCTTCGGCCCACTGATTCCGCACCGACCAGCGATCCCTGCACACTAACACTATCCTACACACACTAGGGACAATTTACAATTTTACCCAAGTCAATTAACCTACATAACTATATGTCTGTCGAGTGTAGGAGGAAAATGGAGCTCCCGGAGAAAACCGATGTATGTCACAATGAGAGCGTACAAACCCCATTCTGCCAGCATCCGTGGTTAGTATTGAACTCGGGTCTCTGTCGCTGTAAGGCAGCAACTCTACCGCTGCACCACCATGCCACCCCAGTTGTATATCAGTCATATTATATATTATTGTTTTTTTAAGCTCTTTTTTTATCACTTGGGGCAGTTTTTTTAATGGGAAAATAAATTCCATGGAAGAGAAACATACAGTATCTGCATAATTGTGGACGGCTCAATTGTAATCATGTACAGTCTTTCCGCTGACAAGATAGCACGCAACAAAAAGCTTTTCACTGTACCTTGGTACATGTGACAATAAACTCAACTAAACTAAACTAGTGCTAGATTATTATTCCACGAATGGAACCAAAATTCAGGATAAGAGTGCAATTGGTGACTGGTCCCGTTGCAAGTACTTTATGTCAGGAAGACAAACCAAGTATTCTTCTTCTAGATCTTTAAAACATCATGAATGTTTCTTCTGCACCATGTTATGTAAAAAATCAAGAACTGTGTTCAAGTCCTTGAAAGTCCACTTATGATCTATTTCTGTGCTGAATATCCCCAAATTAGCTGTAGCATTGAATTTTTTAAAGTTATATGTTTTCATTTGGTAGGGACTGTGATTTTCCACAATTATATTCCTTCTTTCTTCATTCCCTGAACTTGATACCTATGTATTTTAAAGTATGACAGGTTTGCTACCAATGTCATTGTAGCTGGGAGATAGAGACACATCATATATCTCCTTAAAATTCCCCTGTAGGCTGTTGGGACATACTGTACCTTGGAACCATATGGAACTCTGGCATGCATTGAGATCCGTACTACGAACTGATGGGAGTTAGATTTGAGCCTAGTCCATTCTTGCTCCTGGATATTAAGCATCACTGCAACAGAACTAAAATAAAACTACCACACTGTCACGTCTAAGTAATGCAATTGGCATTGAGTGTAAAAGAACATAAACACTTACTCTCCACTGTGATGGAAGTTGTCATATCTAACAAAGAGCGAGCTGTAGATGGTTTCAGTCAGCAGTGAGTAAACTGCAATCATTATCAGTAAAACAGCAAGTTTCAAGATGGAATTCAGACGGAGAAACACTGCACAGGTCACCATCGCTAGCACTCCAGTAAACACAAAATACTAGACAGATAACACACAAGGGTTACGTTAGAGCTTCAACTCGCAACAGAAAGTACTTCAGATATTCGGTACATTTTATTATCGTACATTTAAGAACTAAATTACTTTATTAAATGCTCTAGTGTTTCTTGGAGTTCCCTCCTTTTAGGTCTTAAATAAAACGCAGTACTCTCTATCACTTTACACTCACAGTGGCAATATATTTAACCTTCATGAGATGCATTAGTTACCCTGGTACCTCAGCACAATTTGCACCCATTCAATCTCATTTATGGACATGTTCCCTATCTATACCATAGTAGATAATGGAGTGGATGTATGGAGGGATCATGGCATCAGCTTTCATTTTCTATGACTCCGAATGATAACACACCAATCCATTATTCACCATGCTGCCAGTCAAGCAGTACAAGCTATAAATAGTCAACATTTTGCATCTTATTTATTTTCATTGGTGGCTGTAAAAAGTTTGTTTAACTCCTAAAACAGAAAAATAAATCTGAGGCTTGGGCTGCAGTACTGAGATTTGTATTACCTTCATTCTAGACACGCTGAGTAGAGCTAAAATTAATGCGCTTCTGTTTATCGCCTAAATATAGTTTTCCTTCCTCTTTCTGAAGATCTTTCTCCCTATTTTAAAGCTTTGAGAAACTATGGTATCTTAGATTATGACACCAATTATGAGTGTATTGTCCATATGACTAGCGTCTGAAAACACGTGCCACATGGTTATCATAACGACAGTCCTGGACAATGTTTCCAGTTTAGTTAACATCTCACTCTTCTAGTGTGAGTAATGTACATGATACCAGAAGAAAATACCAAATTGGCAATACATTACAGAGAGAATTAAAATCCTTTGAGAAGTATTAATTCACTGACATTTATCAAAAGGAATGAAACAACATGAAACTAAATACTGCGTTTCTTGATTCCAGGTTATCCCGAAATACAATTCAATGCATTCAATGTTCCATTACTCCTGTCACGTGACAATCTAACGTATCCTCGGGAAGTTTAACAGCATCTCATACTTTATGTTTTACCTGCTCCTGGTCCCTTCTCTGTTCTCCTTGTCCTATGTTATCATTCATAGAACATACAACAGTACAGCACAATCTACTAAATGTTTCCCTAATTAAGACACGCTCTACACCGCAGGAATTGATCGAGTGAACCTTATGTGCACCATTCTATTCGAGGGATACCAAAACTGTGTGCAGTACACTGCATTCCAGAAGTGTTTTCCACCTTTCACCTCGGTAGCAAGGCTTCCCAGGTTTGTACCATCGTATTTAGAATGGCAATTGCTGTAAAGTGTTTTTTTCCTCTGCATTACAGGATCTAAATTACATTATTTTTGACTTAGATCTAAATTTCCAGTCATTACTGTAATCAAGGTAGATATTGTACATTGCAAAGTCCAACAAATGAGTGAATCTGACAAATGACCAATTAATCTGATTAAATATTTCTGGAGCCTCATTAATGTGGCAAACATCCCAAGAAGCTTCCAATGAGCACTGATGGAACAATTTTATACTGAACTATACTGGACTAGTGTGAACAGGTGATCGATGTTCGGTATGGACTCGATGGGCTGAAGGGCCTGTTCCCATGCTGTATCTCTAAAACTACAACTAAAACACACAGAGAGATATCAGGACAGCTGAGCAAGAGCTTAGTGCGAGAGTGAGGTTGTAAACAGCTTCAGAAAAGAGGACAGAGATGGAAAGGCACAATGCTTTGTGGGAGATGGGGAAGTGGGGGGGTGAGAGAAATTTCAGAACTTGGACTGTAAGCATCTGAAAGCTTTCCAATGACTGGTAGTGATGAAAATTGGCGTTATATAAGAGAAATGAATTGCCAAAGTGTGGCGATCCTTCAGATTTGACAATAAAAACGAATGGACTGATTTGTTCTACCACACAGGCAGAAGGGTCTTAATTATTGCACCGATTAAATCAACAAAAAAACAGTATTTCCTTGGCACTGTAGTATATTATCAGATTAAGGCACTTGCTCCTGGCATATAATGGACCTCAAACCCAAAAACCTTTTTGGTGGAATTGGTACATGAGTTATTTCTAGAAAGCGCTGCACTGACATCAGTGATATGATTACACTGCAGGCTTATAAAGGAGCAGAATGTTAGGACATTGCTCTGGAAGACAAAAGTGCCATGTCATGGTTCATGTGGTTACCTATTAATAATTTAGTGCTAAGTTAGCATTGCTGACGGAACCATTGATCAATTATATGAATTGCATTGTTTTCCCCTGCGACATCTGCACTCAGGACTGAATGGACTTTGCCCATATAAATCTTAAGCTATTGGATGTATTTAAATTATCACAAGAGTTGCTGCAGCAGTGACCTTAGGACAGAATTTGTCTCACAGTCATTAGTAACTAGTATTAGAAGAGACTTTTACCGTGTTTATATCACGCTTTAATGTGTCCTGGAGGTATGATAAAATGGCACATTAATAACATTTCCTTTATTTAATTTAATACATTTCTGTTGTGTCTCCCTACTGATCCTCATGTGCAATTTGTTTCAGGTTCTGAGATGATAAAGTAATCTCCTAGTTTTGAAAAATAAATGTAATCAGTAAACAAATGTAAAATTAAGAGATTAGTGAAATGATTGATATTTCAATATAATTGATAGGTTCAATTGGCTTTGAATGTTGGAGCCTGGAAATAACTATGATATTATAGGATTGCTCTAACAGCTACAATTCCTTGTCCATTATTTCAACAGAAGCATTAACAAATTAATTTAAAATGGGTTAATACCTCATTAAAACAAAGGAGAGAAGAATTTTAAGTCAATGCTTTAAGCTCAAAGTAATTTCCAGGCTTATCTAAATTTAAATAATCTATTTAAAAGGACTAATTAATTAGACGTTCAGTTTAGTTTTTTTAGTTTAGAGATCAAGCACGGAAACAGGCCCTTTGGCCCACTGAGACCGCGCCGACCAACAATTCTCGCACACTTACATTATCCTACACACACTAAGGACAATTTACAACTATACCAAACCAGTTAACCTTCAAACCTGTACGTCTTTGGAGTGTGGGAGAAAACTGGAGATCCTGGAGAAAACCCACACAGGGCTCAGGGAGAATGTAAAAACTCTGTACAGACAAGCACCTGTAGTTGGGATCGAACCCAGGTCTCTGACACTGTAAGGCAGCAGCTCTACCGTTGTGCCATTGTGGCACCCCATCTTTTTAAGGCATAGATAGACAAATTCTTGATTAGAACGGGTGTCAAGGGTTTTGGGGAGAAGGCAGGAAAATGGGATTAGGAGGCTGAGATCAGCCATGATTGAACGGTGGAGTAGACTCATGGGCCGAATGGACTAATTCTACTCCTACAACTTGTGAACTTGTAAAATTCAGGGTAGAGATGCATGTGGTAGTATAGGTGTATTTGCTGATTGTGGCACCATTTGAATCATTCAACTAGCTCTGTAGGATATTGTTAACTTTTCATTATAACGCAGCACGTAGAATTGCACAGCACAGGGACAGGCCCTTCAACCCAAAATATCTGTGCCGAACATGATGCCGAGTTAATCTAATCTTCTCTGCCTGCACGAGATCCATATCCCTCCATTCCCTGCTTATCAATGAGCCCATCTAAAAGCCTCTTAAATGCCCCCATTGTATCTAACTGCACCAACGCCCCGGCAGCACATTCCAGGCACCCACCACTCTCTGTGTAAAAGGTTTGCCCACAAATCTACATTAAACTTTGTCCTTTTATTTGTTTCTATTCCTCTCTTCTTTCTTTCTTTTATACACTCTTTGGCTACACTACTTTGGTAGTCTAGGGGTCCTATCTTTGCACATCTCACTTTTTCTTTCTTGCTTTTTCTCCTTTCTTTTCTTCTAATTCAAAGCTAAAAAGTTAAAATTGAAGCTGTACAATAACTGTGTAATTTTATATGCCGTTGGTTCTATTCTTGTACATTTGCTTCTAATAAATAAAAATGTTTAACATTTTTTTTTTTTTTTAAACTTTGCCCCTCTCACCTTGAAAAAAGGATCGCACCACCTACCCTATCTATGCCTCTCATAATTTTATACACTTCTACCAGGTCTCCTCTCAACCTCTGATCCGAGAAAACAATTCAAGTTTGTTCAACCTAATAGCTAATATCCTCTAATCCGGGCATTTTGGTAAACCTCTTCTGCACCCTCTCCAAAGCCTCCACATTCTTCCTGTAATGGGGTGACCAGACTGCACATAATACACCAAATGCAGCCTAACTAAAGTCCTATAAAGCTGCGACATGACTTCCTGCCTCATACTCAATGTCCTGACTGATGAAGGCAAGCAGACCATATGCCACCTTCATCACTCTAACTAATTGCAGTGCAACCTTCAAGGAGCTAAGGACTTGGACCCCAATGTTCCTTCTGATTAGTATAGGTGTCAGAGGTTATGGGGAGAAGGTCAGAGAATGGGATTAGGAGGGAGAGATAGATCAGCCATGATTGAATGGTGGCGTAGACTTGATGGGCCGAATCACTTATGACAATAGACAATAGACAATAGGTGGAGGAGTAGGCCATTCGGCCCTTCGAGCCAGCACCCCCATTCACTGTGATCATGGCTGATCATCCTCACTCTGTACCCCATTCCTGCATTTACCCCATATACCTTGACTCCGCTATCTTTAAGAGTTCTATCCAACTCTCTCTTGAAAGCATACAGAGAATTGGCCTCCACTGCCTTCTGAGGCAGAGAATTCCACAGATTCACAACCCTCTGTGTGAAAAAGTTTTTCCTCATCTCCATTCTAAATGGCTTACCCCTTAAACTATGGCCTCTGGTTCTGGACTCCCCCAACATCGGGAACATGTTTCCTGTGTCTAGCGCGACCTTATGAACATCAATTCTACTAAGGGTTACATCCTCTGAATCCAATAATGAATTCCCTCCCTTTTCCTTGAGCGGTCATTTCTTCTCCCTAGTTATCCTCTTGGTTTTTTTTATGTAAGTATAAAAAGCCATGGTATTTTCTTAATCCTACTTGACAATTATATTTCATGGCCCTCTTTGGTCCTTCTAATTGCCTGCATGAGTTCTTTCCTACTTGCTTTATATTCCTTAAATGTCCTGTTCATTTTTCTAAAACTTACATACATTTCCTTTTTCTTTCTGACCAAATTTAAGACCTCACACTATGTATCCATATACATATTATGTAATGTAGATCTGAAATTAAATCAACCAATTCATCTTATACCTCATGGAATGCAAACACAGCACGAGAAATCTAAATGACAATGGTGTTGAAAAATTCATCCTTCTAGCTATAAGAGTGTGATTTAAATTGAGCTGGTGATTCAATCCAATTGTCAATAAGTTTTAGTCTAAATCACACATTTTATTTTAGCTTTCTTCCTAGAACCATGACAACTTCTCATTATAATTGGTTCCACTTCTTACACAGTTCCTACTTTTACAAAATTGGCTTCATTCCCTTTAACCCAATGTCCCAGCAAATTGCTTCATCTTCAACCTTCCATTTCTCTCTCAAAAGTACTTGAAAGTGTTACTGACTCACAAATCTATGCCTGATTTTCTCAACATGCTTGATCCTTTCAATGCATTTTATCTCTGTGCCACAAAATAAAACTGCTCAATACATAAATTCCATTCTCTGGGACCAGCATTATCCCTCCTTGTCTTTCCCAACCTTTCTACCATCTTTGATATAATGAACCATTCTCTGATATGTGTGTGCTGTTGTTCAGCTCAGTGGCAATATTCAGTTGGTTCCTCTCCATTCACAGCCAGGGAATTTTCCACAACATTTTCTCTTCTCAGCTTGCAGTGAAGTCCCCAAAGGATCTATCCCAGATCGTCTTCTGTTCTTTGTGCACCTGCAGATTCCACGATATCTGCTGAAGATATGGAGCCAAGTCCCATATTATACCTATGATTCCTTACTCCACTTTAACGTCACTTCTCTTGCTGCCTCCACCACTTTTGTATAAACACCCAAATGCAGAGAGATGCAATTTCTTTCAGTTAAATGTGGGAAGGCTCTATACCATTATACTTCATTCCTATTGTAAACCATTGAACGCATGACACCAACTCCAATCACTTTCCACTCACCCTTTCATGGTGAATTTAATCACGTGTGACTTTGGAGTATCCTATATGAAAATCTGTTCCTGAGGATAATTGTATAGGGGTTAAATAGTGTTTGTGGTGGTGTGAGAAAAGGAATGGACAAGTTGGGATATGGGATAGAATCGGGCAGGTGGAGAAAATCAGTCATTGTGGAGCTCAAAATAATTAACAGATAGAGCTCAGTCCCTCTCCTACTCTTCAGAGTCATAAAATCATTTCCCTTTGAATGACTGTAAAGATGCAGGCACACGGTCTCCTTAAAAGATGTTAGTGTGTGACCTGGCTCCTGACAGTAGGTTGTTAGGCTGAGCCAACAAACATAGAAACATAGAAACTAGCTGCAGGAGTAGGCCATTTGGCCCTTCAAGCCAGCACCTCCATTCAATATGATCATGGCTGATCATCCAAAATCAGTATCCTGTTCCTGCTTTTTCCCCATATCCCTTCATTCCTTTAGCTCTAAGAGCTAAATCTAACTCTCTCTTGAAAACATTCAGTGAATTGGCCTCCACTGCCTTCTTTGGCAGAGAATTCCACAGATTTACAACACTCTGGCTGAAAAGGTTTTTCCTCATCTCAGTCCTAAATGGCCTATCCGTTATTCTTAATCTGTGACCCTTGGTTCTGGACTCCCCTAACATCAGGAACATTTTTCCTTCATCTAGCCTGTCCAATCCCTTAATAATTTTATATGTTACTATAAGATCTCCTCTCATCCTAAATTTCAGTGAATACAAGCCCAGTCGTCCCACCATCCTGGGAACTAACCTGGTGAACCTAGGCTGTACTCCCTCAATAGCAAGAATGTCCTTCCTCAAATTAGGAGGCCAAAACTGCACACAATACTCCAGCTGCGGTCTCACCAGGGCCCTGTATAACTCCTTGCTCCTATACTCAAATCCTCTCAGTATTTGCGTTCTTCACTGCCTGGTGTACCTGCACGCTTACTTTGAGTGACTGATATACAAGGACACCCAGGTCTCATTGCTCCTCCCCTTTTCCTAATCTGACACCATTCAGATAATAATCTGCCATCTTGTTCTTGCCACCAAAGTGGATAACCTCACATTTATCCACATTATACTGCATCTGCCATGTCTCTGCCCACTCACCCAACCTATCCAAGTCACCCTGCAACCTCATAGCATCTACCTCGCAGCTCACACTGCCAATCAGCTTTGTGTCATCCGCAAACTTGGAGGTGTTACATTTAATTCCCTCGTCTAAATCGCTAATATATTGTAAATATCTGGGGTCCCAGCACTGAGCCTTGCGGAACCCCACTATTCACTGCCTGCCATTCTGAAAAGGACCTGTTAATTCCTACTCTTTGCTACCTGTCTGCCAACCAGTTCTCTATCCATGTCAATACCTTATCCCCAATACCATGTGGTCTAATTTTGACACTAATCTCTTGTGTACAACCTCTACTAGAAATTGATTTTGTTCTGGCAACTATTAATTTTCATGCGGAAGTGACAGAGGGACATTCACTAGAACTGCCTCCATTTGAACTGGAAGAACTAGAAAGTTATATTAAAAAAGATATATTTGCATGCAATCCAAATCCATTCCTGTATGGAGATTGAAACTATTACTCTACATTTCTCCAGATCAGGGCTTAAATACACCTTTTTTCCCCATCAATTCACTTTTAGTGACCGTCCTCAATAAAAGTCTTCATTTCTCCATCATTTGCTCAAGTTGGTATCATCATTAGTAATATCCTCTCACAGTATGTCTCCTGACATTGTGTTGATTTATGTTTGACAACACTTCTATGAAACATATTGGAATATTTTTTTTGTTGATAATCAAGTTACTGTGATTGTTATCACAGCCATATATGTTCCATTTTTTTCTATTTCTACTTAGTCCCCCTTCCTCCCACCCAGCATCAGGCTAGGATTATCTTAATCCTCAATTCAACAAATCATTCATCACATTTTTCAAAATCTCCAATGAGATGTAACCATTATGGCATCATAGATTGACATGGTCTTGCAGGCCACCCTTCAACAGCCAGGACGTTGAGTATAGACATTGGGATGTTATGTTACAGTTATGTAAGGCATTGGTGAGGCCACACTTGTAATATTGCATTCAGATTTAGTAACTCTGCTTTAGGAAGGATGCCTTTTAGCTGGAAAGAGTGCAGACACAAATTTTTAAGGACATTAGCAGGACTCAAGGGCCTAGGTTATAGGGAGAGGTTGGGTAGGTCAGGACTTTATTCCTTGGTGTGTCAGAGACCGAGGGATGATCTCACAGTGGCGTATATAATCATGAGGGGTATAGATAGGGTGAATGCACAATTGTTTTCCCAGGATAGGGGAATCAAGAATTAGAGGTCATAGGTATAAAGTGAGTGGAGGAAAGATCTGAAAGCAATCTGAGCGGCAATCTGAGGGTCAACTTTTAACACAGAAGATGATAGGTAAATGGAACACACTGTCAGAAGAAGTAGTACAGGCAGGTAAAATAACAAAGTTTAAAATACAATTGGGCACATATATATGGATAGGAAAAGTTTGGAGGGATATTGATCAACCATGGGCAAATGTAACCAGAGTAGATCTTGGTCAACATGGATGAGTTGGGCCGAGGGAACTGTTTCCTTGCTGTATGGCTTGATGTCTATGAAATTGGATCTAGTTTCTCCTCTTTCACCATTCCCTTTGGGATGGATCCTTTTGAGATACTCTGGTCTGCTTTTCATCAATTAATGCTTCACACTCTCAAAGCAGCTCCCAATGCAACACATATCCATCAACCTCGTCCCTGCCACCAAGGCCCCCAAACCATCTTGCTAGGTGAAACAGTGACTTCTTCCTATTGATTACTGCATTGGCTGCTCATGTGTGGAAGCAAAAAGTATATTAGATGATCACACTGAAGATTGCTTGTGTTCAGCCTGCAAGATTGACCCTGAGATTCCAATTTGCTGATGGTTTAATAATCCTTCCAATTTCAACTCTGACCTCCTTGTAATTGACCTCATCCCACTTCAATTAAGATTCAGGAATGGACTTGTTTTGTGATTTAGTAGTTTAAATACAACCTTCTGACATTATCCAATACAATAATGTAGGCTCTGTGGCCATGTCAACTGTGTATCTAATCTGAAGATAGACACAAAATGCTGGAGTAACTTAGCGGGACATTCAGCATCTCTGGAGAGAAGGAATGGGTGACGTTTTGGGTCGAGACCCTTCTTCAGACACTGAAGAAAGGTCACGACCCGAAACATCACCCATTCCTTCTCTCCAGATATGCTTCCAATTCACCCAATCTTTTAAAAAATATCTATTTGACCGAACAGTGTTTTTTCAAAAGCTGGGTGACTTTTTGGGTCGAGACCTTCTTCAGACTGAAGAAAAGTCTCGACCTGAAACATCACCCATTCCTTTTTTCCAGAGATGCTGCCTGTTCCGCTGAGTTACTCCAGCATTTTGTGTCTATCTTTGGTGTAAACCAGTATCTGCAGTTCCTTCCTCCACATACTGTGTATCTATTCTTCATGTTTTAATATTCTTCTGATGATATTGGAAGAGCAAGTCACTTACTATTGCCCCTGACCTATTTTTATGTTATGCATGACCCTCTTTCAGCTGACGTCACCTCATTTGTGTCATCCAATCTGTCCTGACTTCTGTCCTTTGTTCTCTCCTCCTCCTGCCTCTCTAATTTTCCTCTACTTTGTTCTCTTCACCTCTCATTGCCTACAGTTTTAAAATTTATTTTGTATCTAATTCCAATGAAAGGTCATCAATTTGACCCATCCATTCTGTTTCTCTCTCTCTAGCAACGCAGAGTATTTCCAACATCTCCTGTTTCTATTTCAGATTTCAAGCATCTGCAGTATTTTATGTTGCAACGTTGGCAGACAACAAGACTAAATGTTTCATCCCCTATCATCAACATAACCCACCTCGTTAGGTTCAAAAACACTATTCAGAGAAAGCTATTAATTCTCAAGCAATGGATACTTTCATTTATTTACCCAAGAAAAGCCTGCTACTAGAGTATTTTTATTCTGCCTGAATGAGCAAACGGCTCAGGTGTGTGATTTTTTACAATAATAATGCATAGTCAGCCTGTTAAGATTGATCAGAAAGAGCTCAGGCACACTTAGAAGATTAAATTAAAGACAGGCATGCTGATAAGAGAGTGTTTAAGTACCTCAGGGTAGAAGCATATATCTGTACACTTGGCAGTGGTGTTGAACGTTTGGTTCTTATCATTTGTAGTTTTATCAGAGTCACACCAAAACTGAAAAAGAAGCTCAAAAATTAGATGGAATATATATTTAATTCTTATATTAGTCAAAATTACATTCAAGGTAATTTTGAAATGGTTATGATTTAAATGGACAGGGAACAAGCAGAGTGAAAGCAGACCTTTCAGACTAAGACCACACCAAATATTGTGTCCCTGGTTACATTATTTGTATACTTTATTCTCCCCACATTTCCATAAACTTGCTCTGGATTCTACCATTTACCTTCTAACTGGTGGCAATTTGCAGCAGCAGTCAATTAGCCTACCAGCCCACATCCTTGGGATCTGGGAGGAAACTGTACAAAATCCATGTTCACAGGGAGAACCTGAAACTGCACACGCACACAAGCACGTGCACACACGCACACACGCACACGCACTCGCACACACACACACACACACACACACACACACACACACACTCACACAGCACTGGGGAGGTCAGGATTGAACCTGAGCCATTGGAACTGTGAATCAGCAGGTCTGCTGTGCCGCCCACAAAGTAATATCAAAATGTGTCTTTCAAAAATAAGCTGCACATATGCACTTTAATGCATCATTCACAGAATCATAGAATTGTTACAGCTTGGGAGGAGGTCATTCATCACACTGATCCCCGATAGCTCTTTGCAAGCACAATCCTGTCAGGCACGCAACCCAACTCCTACCCTGTGGCTTTGACATTTTTTTCTCTTTAAGTGTTTTATGAATTAAATATTATCTGTCTATACTTAATGATTTTTCATGTCAGCCAAACAACTAAAGCAATTGTCTTCGACCTATTTTTTTTTTTAAAGTATAAATTAGATAATTGGGAATAAAGGCACCATCTATTTCCCAATCTATCAGAGAACATTACATAATGATTCCTAAATAAACATTGGGAAGCAGGGTTGGCAAACATAAGAAGGATAGCTATGCTGGAAATTTCCTCAGAATAGCTCCATCTACGCTATTCTCTGTTGAACAGAGAGGTATCAGCCTGGGCTGTGAGCTGTGTTGAGCACAATTTGATCTCAAATGTAAGATTAATTATATGGAAGTTGTTCTTTTTGACACCAAGAGTAGATTGCTAGGACTTCCATTGTACATGTGGGTGATTGAGGGAAACACAGAAACATGTTAAATAGCAGGTGCTGCCACCCAGTTCTTCAGGCCTGTTCCACCATTTAAATGATCATGGTAGATCATACCATTCTGTACCCAGTCCCCACCTTCTCCCAATATCCCTAGATATTTTTTGCATTAAAAAATAAATATATCACATTCTGCCTTCTGTGGGAGAGAATTCCACAGGTTCACTAACCGCTGGGTGAAGAAATGTCTCCACATTTTAGTTCAAAAAGTTCAATCCTGACCTGAGGTTGGGATACTGCTTCAGGAACAAATTCCCAGTATTGAATCTGTCTGGTCCTGTCAGAATTTTACAGGCGTTATACAGTAGGTTTCTCTGAGAATGCCTCTCATTCTTCTATATTCTGGTAAACATAGCCCTAACCAACCCAAACTCTCCCCATATATTAATCCTGCTATTCCAGGAATCAATCATTAATTGCACCTTTTCCTTGGAATGAAGACCTTTCCTCTGATAAGTAGATCAATACTGCAAGTAAAACGCGAGATGAACCTTATTGAGTCAGAGTACAGCTACAGAAAGATATCCTTGCTCCTGTACTCAAATCCTCTAACATTGAGGGGCATCATAACATTTGTCTTCCCAACTTATTGCTGCCGGTGGATGCTTGTTGTATAGGTCGGCCATATAAGGACTGAAGATACAAGACGAACTTTGAAGGTTTAAGACAGGAACTCACACAAGTTGATTGGAGCAGGTTGTTTGAAGGAAAATAAATGTCAAGAAAGTGGGAAAGAAAAAAAAAAGAAATAACAGGGGAAAAGATTTAATAGGAACCCAAGGGGTAACTTTTTTACCCAAAGGGTGGTGTGTGCATGGACAAGCTGCCAGAGGACGTAGTTGAGGCAAGTTCTATTGTACCATTTAAGAAGTATTTAGATAGGTTCATGAATAGGATATGTTCAGAAGGATACGAGCAGAGCGCAGGCAGGTGGGACTACTGTAGATGGGGCATATTGGTCGGCGTGGGCAAGTTGGGTCAAAGGGCCTGTTTCCACGCTGTATGACTCTATGACTCTATTCCTCTGTATCCAGGTCTTGTTGCATCTTTCCTTTTCCCAATCAATGATCACTCTGATAATAAGGGTTTCTGTCTTCAGAACCAAAGTGGTTAACTTGAAATTTATTCAATTTAAATTGCAAATGCTTGTGTTTGACAACTCACATACAACTTTCCTAAAATTGTTTCTTAGAATCTTCATCACAAATCACATTCTCCCCCACTCCGTCTCTCACCCCTCCCCCCACAAGATATCATTTTCAAAAGTATGTTGGCTGAGTTTGAATGAAGTATTTTGAGTCGGAGATTATTGGTGGAGTGGGAGTTCATTACTGATTACAGTTTCCTGCTGATAGACACAAATTGGTGGAGTAACTCAGCAGGACAGGTGTAATCTCTGGATAGAAGGAATGGGTGACGTTTTGGGTTGAGACCCTCATCGGACTCTTCAGTCTGAAGAAGGATCTCGACCCGAAACGTCATCCATTCCTCTATCTAGAGATGCTGTCTGTCCTGCTGATTTACTCCAGCCTTCTGTGTCTATCTTCAGTGTAAACCAGCATCTGCAGTTCCCTCCTACAGTTTCCTGCTGACTTGCTTAATCACATTTGTGGATAAAACAGTGATTTGCCATTAGTTCTATTCCCAATTTTCCCTAGACTATTGTTCCTTTTATTTTGCCTTTCCCTGCAGAATATCTGGCTTTGGGGGTATGAGCTGGATGGAGCAGCTAGTCTTTGCTTGCTCTTTGCTGTATTTGTATGTGACAATTCGTTCCTGCATTTTCTGGCCTTCAGTGGACTTGGGGCTGGTGAATACTGGAGAACCCCATAAATTCATACTTCAGGAGCAAGTTGCCTACATGACATGAAAAGCAAACTCACACATGCAACTAGGGATTAAAAAAATTGTAAAAAACAATTGAATTCAGAATGTCATTTTGATGAGTGGTATTTGCTTTGAAGAGACTGGAACTCACATTGAAGTCAATTGATAGTTAGACTTCCATTACTCAGATATAACATTGGGGATCAGCTGTCAATACTTCTCTGGAAGTATGAATTAAAAAGACTTGCAGCTGACATACAAACAATTGAAGTAATGATACAGTTTTGTCTTTCATGCCCTATATTATGCATGACATGGAAACGCTACAGAAGGGAAGTAAATGTTTATCGATGTCATATTGCAGTGGAGTCAATTCATTTCATATGAGGCAGCAAAGTATAGACAAAAGTTCCATCTCCTCATCAGTAAGATTCAGAAAATCTATGAGGGCGATGTGCTGCCCATTAACACAAACACAAGTGTGTTTGCACAAGTATGAAAGATTAAGGTTTAAGAAGTAACTAAAATTAGACCATTGCCCATAGTAGGGGAATCAAGAACCAGAGGACATAGGTTTAAGGTGGAGGGGAAAAGATTTAATAGGAATCTAAGGTGTGGAATGAGCTGCCAGATGTGGTAGTTGAGGCAGGTACTATTGCAATGTTTAAGAAACAATTAGACAGGCACATGGATAGGACAGTTTTGGAGAGATATGGGCCAAATGCAGGCAGATGGGACTAGTGTAGATGGGACGTTGGCTGGTGTTGGCAAATTGGGTTGAAGGACCACTTTCCACGCTGCATGACTCAAATTTAACTCACATTTAAATTTAAACAAGGTAAAGGTTCATCCAAAAGTGCAACCGTAGGAAATGTGGGTTGGAATAAGAAAAGATATAATTATGAAACACTTGGACTTTTATAACTAAATATGCTCTAAATCTACGTGGATCAAACTCTTCAGGAAATCTGAGCCGCAGTGATGTTCGTGCCTTTGTAAATGTCTGCTTTAGTTTGCTTATTAAAAGTACATCTGATAGGGAAGTGACTGTAAACATTAGGCCCACTAGTTGGTTGTTACTATTCTTGGACTGAACTACCTTTCTTTTCTTCTGTATCAATGGCAAATCCAAATCCAAAATAGTATGTACGCAAGAAATCTACAAAAACAGACAATTTGGGGGGGAAATTAGCATGGTCAGGGAGCAACTGCAGAAATAAAATCTTGGGTTATTGGACCAGACTGTGCTGTCCATATTCCCACTGAGTGGAGGTGCCGAATGCCACAGCCCCTCCTCATTATTCCCCACCCTGTGCCTTCACTTGGCTTGCCCAGGTGAGGAGGGTCTTTTCCATTGCATTCTGTACTGGCCCTCTCCATTCCTACATCCAGCAACATGGCCTCAGGAACTGAGGAGGAGATGCTAACCCAGAAACATCACTGAAAATATTAGTCACGGTGCTAATCCAGGGATGGAGATGTGGCATTGTAAAATCCAAGTAATCAATGGAATTTGGGGATATTTTAAAACTCTTATAATTACAATTGATGTAATTTATTCAAAAAATTAAAGATAATTAAAATGTTGAATAAGATTGTAAAATGTTTAGGAACAGAACGTAAAACATCAATTTGTTAAATTGTTAAAGTAACATAAATTAAATTTTAAAAGGAAGTAAGACACACATTGTTGAAGTAACTCATCGGGTCAGGCAGCATTTCTGGAGAATATGGATAGGTGATGTTTCAGGTCGGGACCCTTCTTCAGATTTCTCCAGAGATGCTGCTTGACCCGATGACTTACTCCATCCAGCACATTGTGTCTTTTGTATAAACCAGTATCTGCTGTCAATTGTGTTTCCAAAAAAAGGAAGTAACTTATCTTCCCTTTTTTCTCATCTTTTGCCTTACCACCCCCATTGAAATCAAAAGGATATTAGATCCTGTGCCACATATAATATGACGTGTTCTGAGATGCGGTTGTCTGAGAGGGAGATGCTGCACAGTTCCAGCACAGCCTTGCTCTGCTACTTAACTCTATCGGAATGCAGTGGCAGATTCAGCCTCTTGACAGTGCTGGTTGAAAAGACCATGAATATCCACAAACAATTGGACCAATGTTCCAGGTTAAAAAATCTTTGACTGATACAGTAATCCATTTTCTTTCTACACAGAGGATACCTGACCTTCTGACTATTTCCAATATTTTCTTATGTTAATGCAAAACCATACACGACAAGCAAATATTGCTGTTGCTATTGCTATTTTTTTAAACAATATTGCTATTGTTTACTATTTGCTTGAAGGGTGAAAAATAGATCAGATTATATTCTCAAATGAATACTACATTTAAAACTACACGATGTCCAAATGTGTTCCGTTTAAAGCGGTACTGATAATTTATAAAGCCATCTTACTAAAATAGCAGAAAATAATGTAATACGTACTATGTTTATTATAGCAGCAAGAAAGTTTATCATAATGGAGGCAAATATAACGACACTCCTGGCAAAATGGTTTTCGTTGATCCAGCAGCAACATTTCCGAAGAACTAAAGGCAGACATTTATAATCCTCTGCGGTGGTAATTAAAACCAGTGCAGCATGTAACATGATCAGAATGGTAAACTGGACTATCATTGGCAACGCCCTAAAGAGAAAACATAACACAATTATTTTGTTTAAACACTTACAATTACAGTCAAGCTAACACTTTACAAAATCTTTCATTTGTTCACAAGAATAACTAACCCAGTTAATGTCCTAGGAATTGTTGACCTGGCCTGATAATATGGAAAGATGGTTATACACTTTATCTATTTTTCATTGTAGAAAAAGAAGTAAAACTAATGTGTCTGCCTCTCATACTTCCACTGGACGAAGGTGTCAGCATTCTTAATTCACAGAATTAATGTTAACTTTTCTGATTGAATTCCTGTTATTTTGAATGGGATCTTCACATGTGCGGCCTATTCCAGGCATGAGTGCACAGGTAACTTGAGAATTAGAACACATTGATACACAATGTACAATGGTGACAAAGGCCAATGCTTTCAAAGATATTTGATTACACTTCTAAGCATTGTAAATGTTTTTGCCACTGCTAGACCCTTCCAGTGCTAATCTTTTAATTGTTTGCACCTAGGGTACAACTCAATATAGAAGCCAGGAAGTAACCAGAAAATCTCAGAGATTAGAATCCTGATGCATGAGCTGAACTTTCATAAGTACACCAGGCAACAACTTCTCATACTTCTTAACAAAGCTAATGCATTTCTACATTTTAATGGCAGCCCTGGGCTTTCTCATGAACTGACTGCTTACAATTCAAGTTCCTCATATTAGGAAGAAAAATTCAATGGCCTACTGCCACAAACACTAGCCTGAAATAAAAACAAAAATCGCCAGTTCGATGAAAAATCACTGACATTAAATATTAGTTCTGTGTTTTTCTCTACAGATGTTACCTGACCTGCTGAGCATGTCTAGCACTTGTATTTGGCTGGAAAATTTCAGCACCTGCTGTATTTTGCTTCAGCAGAGGATTTGTCCCTAACTTGACCCTCTTCAATAGCAATGACCTCAGATTGGAAAAGTGGGTTTATAGCTACTATAGCCTAATCTAGATTGAGACCAGCTTTCAACCATGAATTTCTCTCAGAAAAAGCATCTGCATTGGCTATAACTTGAATGACAATGTGTCTTTGTTCCCTCATTGCACTCAAGGGAATTTGTTCCAAGTAAGCTTGGTATTTCAGTTTAGTTTAGTTTAGTTTAGTTTGTTATTTTATTGTTGTGTGTACTGAGACTGGGCCTGTGGACTTTAACACCGTGAAGCAGTGGTCTCTGGTAAGAAGCGGCTGTCTCGGGAGCTCCATGCGGTGGAGTGTTCCGATCCGACCCGACGTCAGAGTTTCGTTCATCCCGACGAGAGGGACCGTCGGCAACAGCAAGTGCGGTGGGTTCAGTCCTGACCATGGGTGAACAAAGGAGGAAGATGACTGAACTTTATTGCCTTCCATCACAGTGAAGAATGTGGATTTCGCTGTGGTGGATGTTTATATTAAATTTTATTTTTTGTGGCTGAATTGTGTATCACTGTACCTTAATTGGGACATGTGACAATTAAATTGAATCTTGAATCTTGAGATACAGTGAAAAGCTTTTTGTTGCATGTTATCCAGTCAACGAAAAGACTATACATCATTACGATCAGGCCGTCCGCAGTGTACAGATATAGGATATAAGGTATAAAGTTTAGTCCAATAAAGTCTGATTAGAGATAGCTCAAAAGTCTCCAATGAGATAGATGGGAGATCAGGACCACTCGCTAGCTGGTGAGAGGACAGTTTAGTTGCCTGATAACAGCTGGTAAGAAACTGTCCCTGAATCTGGAGGTATGGGTTTCCAAACCTCTGTGCCTCTTGCCTGATGGGAGAGGGGAGAAGATGGAGTGACCAGGGTGAGACTGGTCCTTGATTATGTTGGTGGCTTTACAGAGGCAACGTGAAGTGTAGATGGAGTCACTGGAAGGTGCTGATGGTCTGGGTTATGTCCACAACTGGGCCTGTGGACTTTAACATCTCTACTGCAGCAGTTCAAGGCAGTGGCTCACCCCCACCGTTCAAGGGAAAATAGAAATGGGTAAGAAATATTGGCCTTGACAGCGATGCCACAAATTTTGAAAAAAAAACTTTAAACAAAAATGATCAGGTCTATTGGCCTTTATCAAAATAGTCCGTTTCTGTTTATTGCCACATGGTTTCAACCCAAACTAGCATGTCACTGTCACCTTAATCTTAAAGTATGAATATTTCAATCTTGTACTTTTAAATTCAAATGCTGAGCTGAACTATAATTGAGAAAATGAAGTTTTGCAATGCTCATCCGATTATTTCACGTCGGCCACCGGCGTTCTTGACTAAATTTGACAGGGCTTCAGAAATTTGCTTTAACCTGTTGGTTCTGAACACTTAGAAACAAGGAACTGCAGATGCTGGTTTGCAAAAAAGGACACACAGTGCTGCAGTAACTCAGGCAGCATCTTTGGAGTACATGGATATGTGACATTTCCGGTTCTTTCGTAGTTCTGGATACTTACTAGATCCAGTTCAGTATAACAACGTATAGATTCATTTAAAGACTAATGTCTGGTCTTCAACATGCCTATACATGTGTAGACTTAATGAACTGATATCACAAGATATCTAGTCCTAATCTAGAATTTCTACTTTCTTGATGAGCGGATAACAGATGGGGAAGAGGAATGTGTCAGGCTGGGATGTCATGTTATATAATAGCAAACAAGAGATAACAACATTGCATAAACAAATTTTTCAAATGTTCTTAGTTTATGTCCAGTTAGCTTTGCAGTAATTGACAGTAATCAAAATATTTCACTTTGACAAATTTATTTCATCTCTTGATTTCTTTCCCTCCTCTATAGCTACTCCAATACTTTGTTTATTCTTGTCTCCGTTTTGTGACTTTTTGTTAAAACTGCTCAGTTACACAAAAAGAAGCATTTCAAATAAATTTGCTGCCACACAAATGTGAAAATAAATGTGCAAACAAATCCTCCAGATGTCACTTATGCTAATATATTACAGTTTAGAGATATGATGCGGAAGCAGGCCCTTTGGTCCACCAAGTCCACACTGACCAGCGGTCCACGCACATTGACACTATCCTACACACACTAGGGACAATCTACAATTTTACCAAGCCAATTAACCTACAAACCTGTATTCATTCATCATCGTTGAAAATATTAGCGACTAACAGTGATGCTAGTTTCCAACGGGAACGGTGACGGATGCATCACACATCTCTGTCCTCCAGTTCCTGTGGACTGCTGCCGCTGGAAGTATAGGATTTTGGTGTGTGTGCTTTATCATCATTCCTTACAATGCTATGTACTACAGAGATCGCAACTTCTACTGAAGTATGGCTTATTAGAAGTTCATCCGCCCTTTGACAGGTCTTGTTTTTAGTCCCGCTGGGGGTCCACAGCCCCCTCCTCACCTGACAAACCAGGTGGGGGAGACGGTTTAGTCGCCGACAATCCGACCATGGAGCAGGTAGCACGGGATTACATGGTACCCGTGGCGGGGGGAACTCCCCCCGACCTGACTTGAATGTCTTTGGAATTCATGCAATATTACACCATGTGGTTAAAAGAATAACTAACACAATTGATCTTTCGAGAGGAAGAATAATTTTTAATATTTACCTTGATAAAGGAAGTAAACTTTGTATTGCTGAGATAAATATTAGAACAATAAAACCACACACCAGATTTGACTTGAAAACTTCATCTCGCATCTGTGAATACTGTAAGAAAGAAGCACGAAACATTAAGAGGCCACATCTCTCAGACACCACGGTGCTTTGCAGTGATATATCTGTCTCTATGGGAGTTCTGGGAAATTAGCAAGATTTTGCCTACCAGGAAGGGCAATGGCAATTCAAAATAAACTATTGAGTTTCTAATGGTATTCTTTGCGTTACTTTACATGGAGATTTAAAATAAAGATCCAATAAATAACAAATCCAATGAATGAACTATAAAAAATAATTGTTTTCATCAACAACTTTTGCTTTTAATTAGATTTTCTTTCACAGTTTAATCAAGCCTGTATTCATTTTATTCGCCAGTACACAACTTCATTATGGGAAAGATAAACAATAATATAATACTTTACTCTTTGAATTTCAAAAAATTGTGATTTTATGTTTTTCTGTTAAAGCTGTTATATCTTTCGTATCATTTAACGTGTCCTTTTTTTTTGCTATGGCTGCCAAAATGCGTAATTGTGGCCCAGCTACCTTTTCCTCCAGGCTGGAGTCTTTAAACATCAGTGAGAAAGGCGTGATATGCTCTCTTCTTAACTTATCCCCACTCCTTAAGTCGATGGTATGTTCTATTCGCTTGTTAATTTCCTCAGGCCCAGACTGGACATGCAAAGCTTGTGCAAGGTGGTTTGGAAGCAGGTTTATTGAATTTCTTGTTAGGGCAGCCAGAGTCTAGGGAAAGCACATGCAAAGAGAATAAACCCCTCTAGACCTCTGTTCAATTGCATTAGAGTGAATAGTTAAAGGACATATGACAAGGTGGAGATTATCTACAACTGAATCACGAATGAAAATAAATACCTTAATTTCCTCTTACTCTTTTTACTTTCAGAGTATGACATTCATAACCTTTTTTGAATTAATAACTACCAAATCTCTTCTGCTATTTATCCACCAAATCACAAATACCATGCAATAAATCTATAAATATCCAGCAGGTTACTTTAATATTTTAGCGAGACAGTGTGCTTTCAATGCCAAACCTTATGCTAGAGAAGCTAAATTTTTCAAGATATTTTCATTCCTTCCTTCTCCAATCTAATCAGAGATTACATTAGATGCAATTAACTCCAAATATTTCCCTTAGAAGGGAAGAGATGGTCCTTTGCTCGTTGTTAATGCAGAAGAACCACTTACTTTAATGTATTAGACTAATGCTGCTTTTGAAGTGGTATCCAGAGGAAAATTGTACATGTTATTTAAGAGTTTGTAGTCTTTTCTGCGTAGCAATTCTAATAATAGTTGATTTTGTTTCTGTGGGGATTTTACTTTCAAAAATTTATTATTAGGTACATGGAGAAATCATTTTGGGCAGGGGTTAGTCACAGCACAATTAATCATATATTTTAAATATAAAATAATCCATCATGACTCAAATAGTGCAAAGTTAGAATAATGTACTAATGGAATAGGGGAGGTGGAATAATGGTGGGTGCTGTCGAATTCTGCTACCAAATAAAACCCAAATGGGGAAAAATTCCCTTAAATTATAGTTGATGCATATTAACCGTGTTCTTGAATCAATTATTCTGACGAAACATTTCAAGTTTACTACTAGAAGAAAGTAGCAACTCAAACATCATTTATAAAATTTTATCATTG
The DNA here is from genome assembly GCA_038087875.1 of Malacoraja senta. Classification (NCBI taxonomy): domain Eukaryota; kingdom Metazoa; phylum Chordata; class Chondrichthyes; order Rajiformes; family Rajidae; genus Malacoraja; species Malacoraja senta. The sequence goes on along the minus strand of CM075977.1, from coordinate 70,635,232 downwards.
GAGTAATTATTATCTTTTTAATTAGTATCTGTGGGTTTTTATACAGACTAAAATCTGACTAAGGTGCAAAATAGATAGTAACAAATCATCAGCATATTTTCACACATCCTTTATATTTGTTTCCATTTTGTTCTCTGGTTGAAATCATTTACATTATTTTCAAAAATGGCCAAAAAGAGACTGGAAATACCTTCATTTGGTCAGATTAAAAAGGGGGAATTAATACTTTGTGGTCAATTATTCCAATGTTCCTGACGTTCTATTATTTATCTGAAGAAATTAAGAAATTAAAAAGAAGTGGGGGTAGAGTGGCACAGCTGTTAGAGCTGCTGCCTCACAGCGGCAGAGGCTCAGATTCAATCGTAACCTCAGGTGCCGTCTGTGTGCAGTTCGTACATTTCTCCCTATGACCATGTGGGTTTTCTCCGGGTACTCTGGTTTACTTCCACATCCCAAAGACTGCGGGTTTGTAGGTTAATTGGACTTTGGAAATTGCACCAAGTGTAATTTACTGTAGGGAGTGGTTGTGACATGCGATAACATAGAACTGGTTTGAACGGGTAACCAATGGTCGGTGTCGACTCGGTGGGCCAAAGGGTGTGTTTCCATGCTGTATCTTTGAACTATCTTTGAACAAATGTTCCCGATGTTGGGTGAGTCCAGAACCAGGGGTCACAGTTTTAGAATAAGGGGTAGGCCATTTAGGACTGAGATGAGAAAAGCGTTTCACCCAGAGAGTTGTGAATCTGTGGAATTCTCTGCCACAGAAGGCAGTGGAGGTCAATTCACTGGATGTTTTCAAAAGAGAGTTAGATATAGCTCTTAGGGCTAACGGATTCAAGGGATATGGGGAGAAAATGTGAATGGGGTACTGATTTTGGATGATCATTCATAGTCATATTGAATGGCGGTTCTGGCAAGAAGGGCCACTGGACTACTCCTGCACCTATTTTCTATGTTTCTATGTGTCTAACTAAATTGAAACATTAAGCATATCCTCCGCCATTGGATGAAGCTTACGCTTTAGGATTTAGAATTATATCAGTGTTAACATTAATTGTTTTAATGAATTAACATTAACATAACTTTTTTAATGAATTACTTAGAATGTTTCAGTTGATGTTAACCTAGCATTTTGGCTATAACCAAACTTTCATTAAAGCCAAATGGTTAAATGCCATGTATTTACCAGTAACAAGTTAAAGCTAGGATAATGTTCATCATCATCCATTTTCACAATTAAGTAAGATGGAAACCAAATGTAAATACATTCACTTCTCTTTTTCCAAAATAGTTTTGCTTAATTTATGGTTAAGAGGATAAATGCAGACACCCCCCATACAACACACAAGCACAGAACCGATCTTCAAAAAATTCTGATTACTCAGTAGACAACCTTGTCAAATGACCTTTAAGCATGTTTACAATGTTTAGCAAACGTGCACTTTACAAACTTATTTATGTCTGCTCATCATTATTTGTGAAACACAAACTAAAGGTTGAAGCTGCAATATCCCTTTTCATAAAGTTTGTCAAAATGGTTTTGCTGGTTGAATATACTACACCACTGAGAATACTACCATGATCTGTGGGATATACAAATATTGTGACATCTCAGGAGGCTGATAAAGCAGAATAAAATCATTTCATCTCCAGGCTTGATTCCAGACCAGCAGAAATCTGTGTTAGTCAATTTGCTCTGACTGCTGCAGGGCATTGAAATGGAATCTAAATTAAAATGTACCCAAGGTATAGAAATGGTTTCAAAACTAGATGTCTTTTATTTAATCTGGTCATCTTGCTCAGAAGTGATTTAAAAAAAAAGACAGAGAGAGTGTGGGCACGACAGTGTGATTCTAGTGAAGGAAAGGCTTTTCTGAAGTTAAAATTGGAACATATTATTGAAGGAAAGGAGCTAAGGCTCAAGGCTGTTCAACCAGTGGACAGCACGGTGGCGCAGTGGTAGATTTGCACTCTTACAGTGCCAGACACCCATGTTCGATCCTGACTACGGGTGCTATCTGTACAGAATTTGTACGTTCTCACCATGACCTGCGTGGGTCTTCACCCGGATCTCCGGTTTCCTCACACACTCCAAAGACGTACAGGCTTGTAGGTGAATTGGTTTGGTGTATGTGTAAATTGTCCCTAGTGTGTAGAACTGTGTTAGTGTGCAGGAATTGCTGATCGGCACGGAGTTGGTGGGCCGACGGGCCTGTTTCCGCACTGAATCTCTAAACTAAACTAACCTAAACGGTGACATGGCCACTTTTTGTAGTGGGGCATACTGTGTGTGAAGTTTAATTCTGGAACACTGCATAGAGGAGTAGAAATGTAACAAAATATTAAACCAAGGTGGCATAAAGCTCCAGAGGTGAAGTCATTCCTTTTATTAAATTACTTGCGTTGCTCTCCATTTGATTATTGCGAATGTGTCTTGGGTGGCTCTTATCCTTCTGATAGATGCAATGTATGACCACTTATTTAGGTTACCTATATTTCTAGATAATTATTTTCCTGCTATGAACTATGGTTAAATGCCCCACTAAAAAATGCCAATAATGGGCTAACTGCGATTCATAAATCGAGAGATTTCCAGTACTTCAGTAATATTATAGGGAAGTCAAATCCAAGCCTGTAAGATGAAAGGGAAATATGTTCCAGCCCACAGTCAGGGTTTTGTTTTGTTCAATAACAAAGAGCTAGAATAATGTTCAAATGATCGTGGACAACCGTGACCAGAGGAGTACAACGTAGCTGAAAATATTCACAAGAATTATAAAGGAGAGAATTACTTCACCCTAGGGGGTTAAACTCAATTTTTCTTGCAAAATAAGCTTGATCAAAATAGACCAGCTAATCACGCATGAATTTAATATGGTGTTACTCGTAAACCACTTTGCAAACAACAAAATGAGATAATGCAGGGTTTTTTACTTGCTTTAAAAACTTCTTATAAAATGTATAATGCCTACATAACAAGCCAACTTAAAAACATTAATGTTAATTATCATCACTTTATATTATAGTCCTTTGTTTATCTATTTTTAAAACATGCATCACTAGATGATTATTCTTATTATTGTAAAAATCATTACATTGTCAGGCACTATATAGCTGAAATAATAAACTTAAAAACATGCAGATTTAGAAACAATGCAGAGATTTCATTAATTGATTACTGACCAATTATATTTACTTATAAATGATGCATGCACATAACCATGTTATAAAAGCAGGAACTGTTATTGAACTGTATTATTTTCCACTAGACAGCCATATCCACACTGTCTATATTCATGGACAGACAGCAGCATGCTGATACTGTGTATCTTCTCATGCACTACTGACACTGCTTCATAATCAAGCCTTCGTGAGCAACATGAAATGAAATTCTGCTCTCTCATCAATTATTTCTTATTTTCTCCACTAAATCTCAAATCTCAAAAATACACATTTGTAATGATCAGCTCCTGTGGATTGGAGGGTAGCTAATGTTATCTCACTTTTCAAGAAAGGAGCGAGAGAGAAAACGGGGAATTATAGACCAGTTAGCCTGACATCGGTGGTGGGGAAGAAGCTGGAGTCAATTATTAAAGAAGTAATAATGGTGCATTTGGATAGCAGTAAAAGGATTGGCCCAAGTCAGCATGGATTTATGAAGGGGAAATCTTGCTTGACTAATCTTCTGGAGTTTTTTGAGGATGTGACTAATAAAATGGATGAAGGAAAGCCAGTGGATGTAGTGTATCTGGACTTTCAGAAAGCCTTTGATAACGTCTCACACAGGAGATTAGTGGGCAAAATTAGAGCACATGGTATTGGAGGTAGGGTATTGACATGGATAGAGAATTGGTTGGCAGACAGGGAATGAAAAGTAGGAATAAACGGGTCCCTGTCAGAATGGCAAGCAGTGGCGAGTGGAGTGCCACAAGGCTTGGTGATGGGGCTGCAACTATTTACAATATATATATTAATGATTTAGATGATGGGATTAAAAGTAACACTAACAAATTTGCAGATGACACAAAGCTGGGTGGCAGTGTGAACTGCGAAGAGGATGCTAGGAAGTTGCATGGTGACTTGGACAGGTTGAGTGAGTGGGCAGATGCATGGCAGATGCAGTTTAATGTAGATAAATGTGAGGTTATCTACTTTGGCGGCAAAAACAAGGATGCAGATTATTATCTCAATGGGAAGTGCAACGTGATCTGGGGGTCCTTGTTCATCAGTCAATGAAAGTAAGCATGCAGGTACAGCAGGCAGTGAAGAAAGCGAATGGCATGTTGGCCTTCATAACAAGAGGAGTTGAGTATAGGAGCAAAGAGGTCCTTCTGCATTTGTACAGGGCCCTAGTGAGACCACACCTGGAGTATTGTGTGCAGTTTTGGTCCCCTAATTTGAGGAAGGACTTGCTATTGAGGTGGTGCAGCATAGGTTTACAAGGTTAATTCCCGGGATGGCGGGACTGTCATATGCTGAGAGAGTGGAGTGACTGGGCTTGTATACTCTGGAATTTAGAAGGAAGAGAGGGGATCTTAATGAAACATATAAGATTATTAAGGGTTTGGACACGCTAGAGGCAGGAAACATGTTCACGATGTTGGGGGAGTCCCGAACCAGGGGCCACAGTTTAAGAATAAGGGTTAAGTCATTTGGAACGGAGATGAGGAAACACTTTTTCACACAGAGAGTAGTGAGTCTGTGGAATTCTCTGCCTCAGAGGGCAGTGGAGGCCAGTTCTCTGGATACTTTCAGGAGAGAGCTAGATAGGGCTCTTAAAGATAGCGGAGTCAGGGGATATGGGGAGAAGGCAGGAACGGAGTACTGATTGGGGATGATCAGCCATGATCACATTAAATGGCGGTGCTGGCTCAAAGGGCTGAATGCCCTACTCTTGTACCTATTGTCTATTGTCTATTGTATCAGATTAGGAAAAAGTGAAATGCAATGAGACCTGGGTGTCCTTGAAAGTCGCTAAAAGTAAACATGCAGGTACAACAGGCAGTGAAGCTAATGGCATGTTGGCCTTCATAACGAGAGGATTTGAGTGTAGGAGTAAAGTGGTCCTTCTGCAGTTGAACGAGGCACTAGTGAGACCACATCTGGAGTATTGTGTGCAGTTTTGATCTCCTAATTTGAGGAAGGACATCCTTGCTGTTGAGGCAGTGCAATGTAGGTTCATGAGATTAATCCCCGGGATGGCAGGACTGTCATATGAGGAAAGCTTGGAAAGACTGGGCTTGTATTCACTTGATTTTAGAAGGATGAGAGGGTATCTTATAGAAACATATAAAATTATAAAAGGACTGGACAATCTAGATGCAGGAAAAAATTTCCCAATTTTGGGGAGTCCAGAACCAAGGGCCACAGTCTAAGAATAAAGGGGAGGCCATTTAAACTGAGTTGAGAAAAAACTTTTTCACCCAGAGAGTTGTGAATTTGTGGAATTTTCTGCCATAGAAGGCAGTAGAGGTCAATTCGCTGGATGAATTTCAAAGTGAGTTAGATAGAGCTCTAGGGGCTAGCCGAATCAAGGAATATGAGCAGAAAGCAGGCAGGGGTTACTGATTGTGGATGATCAGCCATGATCACAATGAATGGTGGTGCTGGGTCAAAGGGACAAATGGCTTCCTCCTGCACCTATTTTCTAATCAACCTTCCCCTTCCATAAAATGCCACAGAATATAAACCATTAATACAAGTTCTGATGTCACACATACATTCTTTTTTCGATTCATTATTAAACACTTTTGTGACACACATTTGTCATTATTCTGTGCCATACTTCCATAACCACTTGGAAATACAGCCGACACCCAGATTCTACTGTATCCCATAATGACTCCCCATCCAAACCTCTTTCTAAATTTCCTTGATTGGTGCATTTCTTGTATTTTCTTTTTTGGACTTTTAGCATTTGCAACTTTCCTTTCATTTCTACCACATTTTGACATTATCAATGCCTCACCTGCCGAGTTAAATGCTTCTCCTGCAGATTTTCTCCAGCATTTTTGTCTACTTTTGACATTATCAAATGTCAGTTTGGAAATTAATGCTGACTGAATTGATCAGCAACTGGATTGTGGGTCAATAACTAACTGTGTCCAACAACAATGAAATTATTTGAACAGCATCCAGAAAGAATACCTCAGGACAAAAGAACGAAGGGCTCATATTTTAACGCCAATCACTAAAGATTCTCACTGTAATTTTCGGCAAAATGTTTAAATCATGTTCCCCTCTCTTTCTTCATTTACAACACCACTGTTACTGGAAAATGGTTCTTGAAGTCAGTCTGGTGGATGAAAAGGTGTAGATGAATCAATAATTGCTAGAAAAACAACACCTTCCATTCTCCACCACCCAGCTTTCTGCAATTTTATGATCCTATTGCAAAATGTAAAGCTTGCTGAAGGAATCGTTCCTAAGCAAAAAAAAACGTGTTTTAGACAATCAAATACTAATCTTGTGGTTTTATAGAAGTGTATAAAATCATGAGAGGAATAGATCGAGTAGATGCACGGAGTGTCTTGCCCAGAGTAGGATTGAGTACTCGAGGACACAGGTTTAAGGTGAAGGGGAAAAGATTTAATAGGAATCTGAGGGGTTCCAATTTGTGTGTTATCCACAAACTTACTAAGCCTTATACCTACATTCAAAATAGTGAACAACGGTAGGCCTGGTACCAATTCCAATGGTACACAACCTATTGAAGGCTTCTAGTTTGAATCACATTCTGACTACTATTTTCAAGTCAATTTTATATCCAATTGACAAGCTCACCCTGGATTCCATGTGATTTAACCACCCTACCATGAGGTATCTTGTCAAAGGCCTTGCTGAAGTTCATGTAGATAATTTCTCCCACACTGTTCTCAATCGTCTTGATCCACTTTTTTTCAGATTCAAGATGTCATGTGTTAACGACAGGCCTAACTTTAGTAAAAGGCCTTCTTTCACACACTATTCCAGAGCACACAATGGACATCAAAGTAGAGGACCCATGTTAGATGACTATAGGGGAGCTCCATGATTGTGGGGAGGGTCAGAGACAAGAAAACTCTTTGTGACAATATCCATGTAATTTATGCATATGAGCTGTACTCATTCTCGCACATGCTCATTAAATCAGTCAGTGACCTTTGAATTGGAAATAAATCATTCCTGTTTTTGATTCCAACATGAGTGTGTGTGCAGCCATCTTTATCTGTACATTATGTACTAGTTTACTTATTTTATAAGCAGACAGATTCAAAACATGGTGGCAGCGGTGAAAGTGAACATTTGTGAATCAAATGGACACTATGATGATTAGAAAAAATGCTTTGAAAAGCTTTCTGGAATTAATGTTTCAATGCTCAGCGACCGAACTAGCTGCATGCATGAGTGAATGCAGGTCAGTGAACACACAAAGATAAGACGCTGCGTGTAAATCAGCGCTGTGGGAGTCGAAGTTTAAAATGACGTGCTGCGAGAGACTGCTTAAAGATAAAATAAGCTAGTAAGAGCGAGGGATTACGCTGATATTACAAAATGGCGCACACCTGTCCATCTTTCCACGTGGCTCCACCACCCAACCTAAAGCTCAAAGAGAACAGGGTGGAAGCGTGGAAAATGTTTAAACAAATGTATGAAAATTATGCAGTGATATCAGAACTGGAAAAGAAGGAGAAATAGTATCAAAAAGCAGTATTCCTGCATACTATTGGACCGGAGGGCGTGGGAATCTACAATACCCTGACGTTCGAGACGGTAGCAGATGAGACAGATGTGAAAGTCATCATCGACAAGATGTCTACCATCATCATAGGAGAGATGAATGAAACCTATGAAAGATTCGTTTTCAATAAACGAGTCTGGGGAAAGCATTGAATCGTATGTTGCAGAGCTGAAGGAGTTTGCTAAAACATGCAACTTCTGTGAATGCCTGAGAGAAAGCCTCATTCAAGATCGCATCGTCATTGGTATTGCAGACTGTTCAACTAGGAAGACACTCCTTCAAAAGAGGAATCTGACACTGCAGGGGCTGTGGACATATGTAGATCCTTGGAGGTAACAGCGGCAAGAATGCAGGTCATCGACGAAGAGCCGACAATACACAAGATGGAACGATTCAAACCAAGGGAAAAGATGGTTGATGTTCCTTCGCAGAGAATCAGGGACTAGTAAAGTGCAAGTTCTGTGCAAGGACGCACAAGCGTAGGAAGGAGGAATGCCCAGCGTATGGGAAGGACTGCAACAGATGCGGATGACAAAACCACATCGCTTGCTGCTGCAAGCAGAGGAATGAGAGCATGCAGAAACAGGGTCTGCACAGTCGTAGAGACATCTGACACAACGTCCATTTCCGACACAGGGTCTGTGAGTTGCATTGCGATCAATGCAGCCGGAAACAATTTCTCTTCAGGCCTATTCGCTGAGATGCAGGTCGGCACAGCAGCCATCAAGTTTCAGATTGACTCTGGTGCCAGTATTAATGTGATTCCCAAGCATCTTGTACCCAACAAAGAGGACATTAGACGAGAGAAAATCACCTTAAAGATGTACAACAGATCCAACCTGCTGGTGGAAGGTAAGGCGAAAGTCGTACTCCGGAACAAGACGAGCAACAAGAAGTACCGGGTTCACTTCATAGTGGCAGAGGAAGGCTGGCTCACACCGCTCCTGAGTGGCAAAGCTGCACAACGGATGAAACTCATCACGGTTCACTATGAGAACTTCAAGAGCTTGAATGCTGTTAGCGAGGCTGGCTCATTACTCAAGAAATACAAAGAAGTTTTTGACGTCAAAAGACCTGGGAGACTGCCTGGCAAGGTCAAGTTGGTAACTAGGACGGAGGATGTGACCCCATCACGGTGTTCTGCAAAGCCGGTACCTGTAGCCATGAAAGAGAAGGTCATGAATGGTCTCATGAAGCTTGTCGAGCAGGACATCTTGTCTAAAGTCGAAGAACCAACTGAATGGTGTAGCAGGCTGGTCGTTACGGAGAAAAAGGACAGCACGGTTGAGGTTCTGCATAGATCCTAGTCCCCTCAACAAAGTCCTGAAAAGGGAGAGCTACTAACTACCAGTCATAGAGGACGTACTCCCTGAGCTGTCCAAGGCGAAGATTTTCTCGAAATCCGATCTGAAGTCAGCATATCTCCACTGCGAACTAGATGAGGAGAACAGTTTCCTAACAACCATAAACACCCATTTTGGGAGATATCGCTTGAAGAGGTTGCCATTTGGACTGAAAGTAAGTGCAGAGATCTTCCAGAAGAAGCTGCAACAAGCCCTAGAAGGATTAAAAGGAGTGGAATGTGTTGCAGATGACATCATCCTATTCGGAGTAGGGGACACCTGAGAAGATGCAGAAAGGAATCACGATGCAAGACTGCAAGATCTTCTTCAGCGATACAGAGACAGAGGCATCAAGCTGAACCGGAAGAAGTCGGTAGTGAAAACTATGTATCACATTTCCAGAACATATAATTACAGATTGTGGGTTGAAAATGGATCCGAAGAAGATCCAGGCTATCCTAGAGATGCCAAACCCGACCAATCCAACAGAAATCCAAAGATAACAAGGCAGTGTAAACTATATGGCAAGATTCCTGCCAATGTTATCGGACACATTTGAACCTTTGAGGAGATTGACCCACAAAGCAGTAGAATAGGAATAGTCATCAGAACATGACATGGCAACGTCAAAGATCAAGGAGCTGTTGACAACGGCACCTATCCTGGCGTACTACACACCAGATGAACAGCTGATCATACAATGTGATGCAAGCAAGGCAGGTCTAGGTGCAACACTGATGCAGAAGGGACAACCACTGTCCTATGTGAGTCGAGCATTGACACCAATGAGCAGAGATATGCTCAGATTGAAAAGGAGGCACTAGCAATAGTGTTTGCCCTCGAGCGCTTCCATCAGTACACCTACGGACAGAGAGTGATCGTTAAGAGTGACCACAAGCCATTGGAAGTCATAGTCAAAAAGTCTCTGCGTACAGCACCAAGACATCGTCAGGGCATAATGATGAGGATGCTACACTACGACATTGAGATCAAGTGGGTAAAGGGAAAAGACATGCATCTAGCAGATATACTCTCCCAAGCATACCTCCCCCCCCCCCCCCCTGACACCACAGGATCAACCAGATTCACTGATGTTAACGTAGTTGAGTCCTTGAGCATGGGAGAGGACAAGGTCAAACGTATCCAAGCCCACACCAGGGAAGATGAAACACTACAAACAATTAAGTAATCCAAAATGGATGGCCAGATCACAAGCAGAAGTTCCAGAGGCAGCACAACCGTACTTCAACGTCAGAGACGAGTTGAGTGTGCAAGTTGGCCGAGTATTCAGAGGAGAGAGAGTTGCAATCCCTGCCACTCTACATAGAGATATGAAGGAGACACTCCACACCTCTCACCTGGGAGTGGAAGGAACCCTCAGATGTGCTAGAGAATGCATTTTCTGGCCCGGAATGAACTGATGTGAAACAGTTCATTTTAAACTGTGAAGCCTGCAGGACGTACAAACAACAGAATCAGAAAGAAACTCTGATGCCCCATGACCTCCCAGATCGACCATGGGAGAAAGTGGGAACCGATATGTTTGAATTTGAGGGAAAGCACTATTTAATCACAGTGGACTATCTATCTAATTTCTGGGAGATAGACAGACTGTATGACATGAACAGCAGGACAATGGTTGTGAAATTCAAGAGCCACTTTGCAAGATACGGAATTAACAGCACTGTGGTAAGCGACAACGGGACACAGTTCTCATCAGAGGAGTTCGCCAAATTTTCCAGGAAATGGGCATTTGACCACTACACAATTTCTCCAAGATATAGCCAAGCTAACAAAAAGGTGGAATCGGCAGTCAAGGCAGCTAAGCGAGTGCTGAAGAAAACAAATCACTCTAAGACAGATGTTTACTTGGCAATACTGGAATTACACAATACCCCTGCGCAAGGAGTGAACAGTAGTCCTGCACAAAGACTACATGGAAGGAGAACAAAGACGACACTTCCAACGACATCTAACAGTGGTCGGTGGGGGCGCTGCAAGCTGGCAGCCCTGCCAGCAGTGTGTCAGTTCTTTCTACTATTTTTTGTTTTTTTTGTATGTCCTAATGTGGGTTTTTAATGTTCCTCTGTGTGTTTTGTGTGGGGGCTGGTGTGGGGTGGTAAGGGGGAAACCGCTTTGGTCGCCTCCTCCATGGAGAGGCGACTTTTTCCATGTCGCCTCCCCCGTGGCCTAAGAGCAAGGATCGGTGCGGCCTTTCCCGGAGACGTGCCCGGGGCTTCAGCGGCGGGCGCAGCGCGGACTCTCGGCGTGGAGCGGGCGAGCCCTCGCCGGGGGGTCGCCGGAGGGGAGCGCTCCGTTCGCTGGCCCGCGGCAGCCTGAAGCCACGGTCTGCAGAGCTCCGGCCGGCACGGCGTCCGCAGCCTGGGATCCCTCGTTGGGGACCTGGGAGGAGAAGAAGCTCCGACTGCTGGCCCGCGACCTACATCTACCCGCGGGTGCGGCGTGGACTTACCATCAGGAGCGGGGTCCCTCGCTGAGGATCCCTGGAGAGGAGCTTCCACTGCCCGCCCTGCGGTCTGCAGTGCCTCTGGCTGCCGGCGCGGCAGGAGCTTTAAATCTCCGACCACCGGCCTGCGGCCCACACCAACCTGAAGCCGCGGTCTCCGGTGAGGAGGCACCGATTCAGGACTTACCTGGACTTTTTACCTTGTCTGCACATCTGGATGCCCGCAGCGGCGACTGCGAAGGGTTGAGGTCCCAACCACGGGGGAAAATGGAGGAGGACTGGCCAAATGTTGTGCCTTCCACCACAGTGATGAATGCTGTGGTGGATGTTTGTGTTAAATTTTTAGTGTGTTTTTGTGTGTTCTTTTTCATTGTACCGCTGCTGGCAAATTCATTTCACTTGCACTTTATGTGCAAGTAACGAATAAAACTGATTGTATTGATTGTATTGATTGTAACCTCCTCAAACCATGTGGTGCTGAGATACTCACAGAAGAGAGGAAAAAGATAAAGGATTTGCAAGGAATACAGTCAAAAATCTACAACCGACATGCCAAGGATCTGCCAATCCCGGAAGAAGGTGATGTCATGAGACTCAAACCCTACAAACTAGGAGATACCAGATGACAGAGAGCAACAGTTCAGAGATGATTGGATGAGAGATCATTCGAAGTCGAGACAGAGTCAGGACTTCTAGTCCGACGTAACCGAGTGGATCTGAAGAAGACCGGAGAACTACCTGCACACATAACTCCAGAGAAACCACCAGATGTGGAGAAGACTGGGACACCTTTGCAACCTCAGCTGAAATGGAAAAGACCAACACAACATGCATCACCTGAAAAAGAGGCAACTCGTGAAATTCTTAACACAGAGAAAGCAAAACAAAAACAGTGACACAAGAGAAGAAACTAGAAGTGATGCACAGAATGAACCTACTGAAAAGAAAGACATTCCTGAAAGAAACACCATCACAAACACTAGGGCAGGTAGAGCTGTCAGACTGCCGAAAAGGTACGGCGAGTATGTCACGAAGTAATGTGTTTTGCTGTGATGTACGTACTTGCTTATGAGAAGAAAGCATGTGAACATTAGTTTATGTTATTGAAATGTCACAATTGTGACTACGATTGAAATTGTGAAATAAGAGAACAGTTGTTTTATTCTGTTAAATTAAACCATATTACTATGGTGTAATATTGCGAAAAGTGTTTAAGTTTACTTTGTTTTGGGATCGTCGGAAATGTAATCCCAAATTGTCAAAAAGGAAAGGATGTGACAATATC
>CM075977.1:70593559-70622214 GCA_038087875.1 Malacoraja senta | reverse complement strand
GTTTTACAAACTTTCCAAGTTAATGCTGATGGTGGTAAATCAGTATACTGTACAGTATATATATAGTTATATTACCTATGAGGAATTACATGTTGAAGATGTGGCAACATTTTATGTCTCGATAATGTAATGGAATCAAGGTTATGAGCAAAATATTCTGTGATCGCGGGTCTAAAACTGCTTCCCTAAATCTATTTCCTGACGTTCTATGTGATGACATTACATGGAATCTGTTTCCCACACCCCTGGAGAAAGCCTATGTGAATGGTTTCTGATAAGCAACATTTAATTATGCTGTGTTTGAAAATTTCCTTTAACGTTGTATCCCTGCCCAAGTAAAGCAGTCTGTAAAAATCTTTTTCTTTGGGCACCTTTTGCAATGCTTTTAAATGACGCAAATAATTCCCTTGCTGAAAAGGTGATAGGGAAACTGCTTACAGGCTACTGCTGATGCCTGTGGGCTCAATAACAAAATATGCTTTACAGCATCGGGAAATTGCTGAACTTGCAATCTATAAATCTGCCACCCAATATTTTGTATTAATCCCGGTACTAAAGGTACCAATATTCAAGGGAAAGATTATTTTAGATTTTGAGGGATAATTGTAACTATATATATTTAATGTTATGTTTTATTTAGGTGCTATATATTATGCAATCTTAGCCATCCATTCCAGCATGAATCTAAAACAGATTATAGTGACAAATTGGAGTATAATTTCAAGTTTACTGGTGGTGTAATCTAGGAGGTAATCAATTGGAAGCTCATTTTACTATTTGTTTAATTTTTACTTACAATGGAACAGAAATATGGACAATGTGCAAATTTAGAATTTTGTATGACTACCCAAGTTATATATTAGTGTTTTAAACGGTGTTAAGTGTTATGGGGAGAAGACAGGAAAATGGGATTAGGAGGCAGAGATTAGCTATGATTGAATGGCAGAGTGGAGTTGATAGGCCGAATGGCCTAATTCCACTCCTATAACCTGTGAACTTGCGAACTTGTAATGCACTTTATCACCCAGTTCCCAATTCACAGTTAGTTTGCTACTGATATTTTTTATTCAAACTGAAAAATAAACATCCTATAAATTATATTCCACGTGTAAATAGGCAGTGTATGGGAGGTTTATGTATGTTTTGAATGAGTGTTTGTGGCTGCAGACTTCAGTGGTACACCACAGGGAAGGTATCTCGCTCTTATGCATAGAGGAAAACCAATGTCATTATTGAAGGTGTGTGTATGAGTCATGGGGAAGAGAGACCAGAGGTGACAGAACTGGTGGAAGAGGACTGAGATGTAAGTATGGGGAGATCTTGCTCCCAAGGGTCAGGTCATCTGGTGTGTCAGACAAAAGGTATGTGGGTGGATGGGGTTGGGTTTGAGGTTGATTATGAGTTTAATTTAGTTTATTGTCACATGTACCAACTTGGGTACAGTGCAATGCTTTTTGTTGCGTGCTGTCCAGTCAGTGGAAAGACTATACATGATGACAATTGAGCCATCCACAGTGCAGGGATACAGGATAAAGGGAATAATCTATAGTGCAAGATAAAGTCCAGTAAAGTCTGATTAGAGATAGTCTTATGGACCTGTCCCACTTCGGAGATTTTTCAGGCGACTGCCTGCGACTGTCAAGTTGCCGGCAGTCACCTGAAAAACCGGCAACTGGAACGGCGACTGTCAGAGTGGAACACACACACATACATCGCTTCTTTCACCAGCCCGTTATGCAGACGGGGGACAGGGCAAGCAGGGGGAGTGCTGTCTGAGTGAAATTCACACGGTGCAAAGCCAAGGTGATACCGCGATGAACAGGAAGGTTGGCGCTGTAATTAAGACGGCTAAAGAACAGTGCACAGTAAGTCCTTTAAAAGAGGGGGGTAAGGGGGGGGAGAGGGGGAGAAGGGGAAGGGGGAAGAAGGAGTGGAGACAACTTTTAAGAAGCCAGAGATACACAGCTGTGAAGCTCGGCGGACATTAACATTACCGGTCGGTTATCCTTGGTTCTGAAAACTACTGCTTACGGGTTTTTTTCCCAATGAGCCAATGAAATTCACTGGTCAGCACCGGCTACAACCTACGAAAACCTACGAGAACCTTCAACCTCCTGGCAACCCACTAGTACCTCCTGGCGACCCACCTTCGGCATGAGAATTTCTCGCTACTCTCCAAGGCGGCTTCATTCTCGTGGTCGCTAATTTTTCAACATGTTGAAAAATTTGCAGCAACCATAATGAGGACGCGACTAGTTCCCAGTGTGTGGGAACTCCTCAAGGCGACTCCCCGGCAACCACCCATGAACATGTGGCGACCATGTGGTGACTGCATATAGCAATGTTACAAAATTCTGAGATGTTAAAAATCAAGTCTGTCATTTATCCCATCAGATAAAGCATAAAAAGAAGTTTAATTTGACACCTAATTCACTTTCATATCTTCAGTATTAAAAAAGTTATGGCCATTTTCATACTCGGAAATTAGCATCATGTTCCCTATTGCTTTTTCATTGACTTAACACAAAAGCTGTGATCGAGGACAGTCAAAAGCCCATAACTTTCTTAAAAATTAAGAGAACTGAAAGAAATTTTCAGTTATTATAGATTGAAGCATTCTGAAACAAATATGAAACAATCTTACTTAGACGACATGAAATTAAAGCATATAATTAGTTAGTTACCTAATTGTAGCTAATTACAAAATTCAATTACTAGATCTAAACATCTATCAATTTCTTAAGAATAGATTAACATTTTTAAAAAGCCTAAGTGTCCAAATAACACTCACACAAGAATTCACAATATAACATAATTTTTAAATCTAATTTTCATGAATTTACAGGCCAAATGGAAGGAATTGAATGTTTAATACCTGTAAATGAATGGCCATTTAAATCATCTTGCGAGTGGGTTTTTCTGGAACGCGATCGTTTGGAACGTTGCATTTGCGGTGAATTTAAACCTGTATCGGCATGAAAAATACTGCCGGTTCGTTCGGGGGAAAAAATCACCGTTTCGCAACTTAAAATGTGAATTAAAGGCATCTTAAGGAGCACTTTTATACATAAAATAAACGGCTTTCGTTTACCTGTCCCGTGCGTGAAATCCGTCCCCGTTGTCGGCGTTGACGGTTTTAGAAGCTGATTTTAAAATAACTCCAGCGCTGAAATTGTCGGGGGATTTTTAAAACAAAATACACAGAAAGCCCGTCGGAATGATTCTTCAGCAAAAGTTTGCACTCCAACGAAATATAATCCAGGACAAGGTAGGAGAAACCCACGTTTTAACCCCCCCCCCCTCAAAGGCGCCAAAATCGCACACACGGTCAGTGACAGAATTGCAGCGCCGCTGAAGGTAAGTATTGTAACATACCTACTGCATAGTCTCCTGCAGTCGCCTAAAAAGTCGCCTAAGTGGGACATGCCCATAAGGATCTCCAGTGAGGGGAGAGATGGTAGCTCAGGGTCCCTCTCCAGTTGGTGTTAGGATGGATTAGTTGCCTGATGACATTGGGAAGAAAGTGTCCCTGAAGTGACCAGTAGCAGCAGGCAAGAGATCAATGGAAAACTCAGGACACAGATAGTGGCGGCTTGGGAGGCAATTGAAGGATTGTTGGGCAGAGTCAGATGCAATCATCTGTGAAGTTTAAGCAAGATTGTGCGGGAATATTTGAGAAAATGTTTGGAGATCCAATGGAGGGAGATTAGGGAAGAGTTCATTGAGGGTGTGGGGGTAGAGACCAAGAGATATTTTGGGACCAGTTGGGCAAGGAATTTAAGATGGGGAATGGAGATTAATCGACGGAGTGAGTTGAGAGATTGTGAACATTTGGGCAAGGGATTGGTTGAAGTGCAGAGAGGATGTAACTGGAAGGGACTGGTTGCACATGGAATTTTTCACTTAAAACCGAACTTCACAGCTGAGACATAAAAATTCTCCTTGTAGATTGACTTTTCAAAAATGAAATTAAATCTCATGGTGCAGTAATGCATTTCTCTACGCAATCAAATATCTAAACCATGGTGTATTCCAGGTAGGATTAAGGTGCGGATGAAAAATTTATAACACTTTTCTAAAGCTGATATTTTCAAATCCAAATGAATGAAAAAAGATATCAGCTTGTCGCCAGTAGTCATTAACATTTGGCAGATAGAAACGTCTTAAAAATGATCTGTAATTTGTGAAGGTCAAATAAAAGGGAATCTGTTATACTTTGAGACTGAGGAAATAAATTCGCGGCTGGTGCTTGCATATCCTTCTCTCTAATCACACCAGATGTAGCATCTCATAAAGTACATCAGCACTGTTATCAGAGTTAATGAGGCATTCTGCTGAATCTATTTCGACTTCAATTAAAATTGCAACAAAATGTAAGGATCTGAATTCGACATATATTATTGGAGGTACAACTGTGCTTTGCTTCGCATTTAATCTATAATGCAAGAAGAATTATTTAGCTGAGATTCAATCAATATTGTCTTCACTTTGAAATGCAAATCTGATGTGCATATTGGTGTGTTAAGAACTTTATTTATGAATACTACAGATCAGTAGCAAATCCATTCATTTTGGTTTCTAGCTCGATTACATTGCCTGTCTTAGCATTTGTGTAAGGTCACATCTGCTGTTAAAATACTCATTCAATGTTTTCTTCCATGTTTGACTATTCCAGCTCATTACCGGCTTTTGACTCTTTATCCTTTGTAATCTCGACATCTACAAAATTCTGCTGACCAAGTCCTAT
The DNA here is from genome assembly GCA_038087875.1 of Malacoraja senta. NCBI lineage: Eukaryota > Metazoa > Chordata > Chondrichthyes > Rajiformes > Rajidae > Malacoraja > Malacoraja senta. The sequence goes on along the minus strand of CM075977.1, from coordinate 70,617,467 downwards.
ATCATACTAATTCCTACTCATTACCCATGTTTGCTGAAATTCATTAGATTCCTGATAGATGTAGCTCAGACTTAAGATTCTAATTTTTTGTTTTCAAATCCCTGCATGGTTTCACCTCTCCACTTGTCATAGAGTCATAGAATTATGTTCATAAGTTCATAAGTGATAGGATCAACTTAAGCTATTCAGCCCTTCAATTCTACTCTGCCATTCAATCATGGCTGATCTATCATTCCCTATAAACCTCATTCTCCTGCCTTCTCCCCATAACCCCTGACACTTGTACTAATCAAGAATTAATCTCTGCTTTAAAAATATCAATTGACAGCCTCCACAACCATATGTGGCAATGAATTTCACCGACACCACCCTCTGACTAAAGAAACTCTTCCTCATCTCCTTCCTAATGGTACGTCCTTTTATTCTGAGGCTATGGCCTCTGGTCCTAGACTTTCCCACTAGTGGAAACATCCTCTCCACATCCACCCTATCCAGGCCTTTCATTATATGCCAAATTATATGCCATTGTAAAAGGCCCTTTAGCCCTATGTCCATGTCAACCACAATGTCTGTCTGAGCTAGTTCCTATTTGCCTGCATTTGTCCCATTTCTCTTTATTTAACTGTCCAAATGTTTTGTTTTTTACATTATAATTGTACCCACCTCTACAGCTTCCTCTGATAGCTTGTTCCATAAACCTGCCAACCGCTGTGTGAATTTAATCCAATTTAGAATAAGGCTGTAACGTAACAAAATGTTGAAAAAGTGAAGGGGTCTGAATACTTTCTGAATGCACTATATATACTGTACAGTATACTAATATACCAACATCAACATCAACTTGGAAAGTTTGTAAAACCTGCTATTTTGTTCTGAAAAGCTCAAAATGACACCTTCAAAGAGAAAAGGCCAACTGATAAATATTTGTGACACCAAACATTTTGACATAGTATTGTATTCGGTTCTTATTCTGGTAATTCTACATTGCAAAATCCTCCAACCGCTGTGTCCAGTCCATTCAAGCACTCTGAATAATATCCCTCCACAACCAGCCTCTGACTCCTTCCACCAAGCCATTTTTTTACAAGAATAATCCCAGGAATGAGTATTCCTGAAGAAGGGACTGAAGAAGGGCCTCGACCCGAAACGTCACCTATTCCTTCGCTCCATAGATCTGACTCACCCACTGAGTTTCTCCAGCATTTTTGTCTACCTTTGTTTTTTCTAGAATCTGCAGTTATTTCTTAAACATTTTGTCTACTCCACTGCGAGATCTCCACAAGGTATGCCTACCTTGAAGAAGTTCTCCTCCTCTCTCTGTCTGAAGAAGGGTCTCGACCCGAAACATCACCTATTCCTTCGCTCCACAGATGCTGCCTCACCCGCTGAGTTTCTCCAGCATTTTTGTCCACCAGGAATGAGTATGTTAACCTATGATGAGCGTTTGTCGGCACGGGGACTGTACTCACTGGAGTTTAGTTGAATGAAGGGGGATCTCACTGAAACATACAGAATAGTGAAAGTCTTGGATAGAGTGGATGTGGAGAGGATGTTCCCACTGGTGGGAGAGTCTAAGACAAGAGGTCATAGCCTCAGAATTAAAGGACGTTCTTTTAGGAAGGAGATGAGGAGAAATTTATTTAGTCAGATGGTGGTGAATCTGTGGAATTCTTTGCCATTGAAGCCTGTGGAGGCCAAGTCAATGGATATTTTTAAGGCAGATATAGATATATTATTGATCAATACAGGTGTCAGAAGTTATGGGAGAAGGCAGGGGAATGGGGTGAGGAGGGAGAGATAGATCAGCCATGATTGCATGGCGGAATAGATTTGATGACCTAATTCTACTTCTTATGGTTCTGGTCCTGGTAACAGCCCCCCAATATTTGCACATCCCCATTCCTTTCCACTCGTTGTGGTAATTTCATGTTTCATGTATCTTGTGTTTTATGACTGTTGGCAGATTAATTTCCCTCCTGGGATAAATAAACTTCTATCGTATCAAATCGTATAGAATCAAATAATATCCCTCCATGACCAGCCTCTGACCTTCGACCAAGCTAAATTTGTATCCAATTCACTAGCTCACACTGGATCTCATGTGATATAACCTTCCGGACTAGCCTGCCATGCGGGACCCTGTCAGAATGCCAGGGTGGTGCAGCGGTAGAGTTGCTACCTTACAGCACTTGCAGCGCCAGAGATCTGGGTTCGATCCCGACTACAGGTGCTGTCTGTACGGGGTTTGTACGTTCTCTCCTTGATTTTCAGTTTCCTCCCACACTCCAAAGACGTACAGGTTTGTAAGTTAATTGGCTTGGTATAAGTATAAATTGTCCCTAGTGTATGTAGGATAGTGTTAATGTGCGGGGATCGCTGGTCGGTGCGTACTCCGTGGGCCGAAGGCCCTGTTTCCGCTCTGATGCTCCCTTCATCCCACCAATTCCGCACCGACCATCGAACATCACATTGATTCTATGTTATCTCACTTTGTCATCCACTCTCTACACATTAGGGACTGTATACAGAGGCCAATTAGCCTACAAATGTGCACATCTTCATGATGTGGGAGGAAACTAGGGCACCCAGAGGAAACCCATGCAGTCACAGATAGAACGTGCAATCTCCACACAGACACCAACCAAGGTCAGGATTGAATCCATGTCTCTGGCCGCCCCTTGATAAAGTTGCCACATTATGAAGAGATTATTAAAGATTATCATCAGGGAATACAGCAATTTAGTATATATTACGGTATCCTACAATGTTAGCAATGAAACTCATCATCCAGGGAAGAGGGATGGTATTTTTAACCCCAAAATGAATCATGAGACCCAAATGCATCAGCTACAAATAATTCAGGATAGTAACATGACAGAATAAAGATGCAGTTGCATGAATAATCGATGCAGAATACAGTATACTGACCTGAATTATATAGAATAGCTAAAACTACTCACAGTAATTACATTGAAAGCTGTAAATTGTGTAACTTAACTTTCTTACTGGGTTAAAAATACTTTGAGGACTAAGGATTTAAATTATTGACCTTGTTTCTCACATCATTGGAATAATCCTGGTTGTATTCCAAGTTATATTGCTTTCGGAAATGTTGAACTAGTTTTATGTTAAGGTATGCCAGAAATAAAACCAAAGATAAAAATAACACACAAATACGTTGACACTTTCAGGTCTAAACTCATCAGAAGTGTAAGTAGTTAGACATGGAACAAGTGTTAAGGACATGAACATCAGTTTAGCTCCTGATATAAATTTCCCAGTGTCTTAGTTTTAGTTTTTTAGCTTTAGAGATACAGCGCGGAAACAGGCTCTTCGCCCCACCGAGTCCGCACCTACCAACGATCCCCGCACATTAACAATATCCTACACACATTATGGGCAATTTACACATATTAAGCCAATTAACCTACAAACCTGTACGTTTTTGGAGTGTGGGAGGACACCGAAAATCTCGGCGAAAACCTACGTGGTCACAGGAAGAACGTACAAACCCCGTAAAGATAGCACCCGTGGTCGGGATCGAGCCCGGGTCTCCAGCGCATTAAGCACTGTGAGGAAGCAACCTTACCGCAGCACCACCGAGTCGCCCGCCTCGCTACCACGCCACCCGTTCATACTCATTGAATTCGAAATTGGAAGAAATATCCAAATTAAAGATAGTTCAATACCACCCATTTTGCAATATCACCCAAAATCAAACTTGCTCCAATGCCATGTTGGTTTCTCTCCTTGTGTCTGCTATCAGAAGCAAACATGGGATAATTTTGAACAAAACACAAAGTGCTGGAGGAACTCAGAAGGTCAAGTAGCATCTGTTTTAAGAAGGGCATCAACTCAAAAATTTACCTGATTCTAGCATCTGCAGTTCGGAGATAGTCACAAAAAGCTGGAGTAACAGCGGGACAGGCAGCATCTCGGGAGAGAAGGAATGGGTGACGTTTTGGGTCGAGACCCTTCTTCAGACTGGTTAGGGATAATGGAAACGAGAGATATAGACGGTGATGAGGAGAGATAAAGAACAATGAATGAAAGATATGCAAAAAAGTAACGATGATAAAGGAAACAGACCATTGTAAGCTTTTAAATGAGAAGCTAGTGCCACTTAGGTGGGAGGGGCATAGAGAGAGAGGGAATGCCACGGCTAACTGAAGTGAAAGAAATCAATATTCATACCACTGGGCTGTAAGCTGCCCAAGCGAAATATGAGATGCTGTTCCTCCAATTTGCATTTAGCCTCACTCTGGCAATGGAGGAGACCAAGGACAGAAAGGTCTGTGCAGGAATGGGAAGGAGAATTAAAGGGTCCAGCAACCGGGAGATCAGGTTGGTTCACGCGGGCTGAGCGAAGGTGTTCCGCAAAACAATCGCCCAGTCTGCGTTTGGTCTCGCCGATATATAAGAGTCCACATCTTGAACAACGGATACAGTCGATGAGGTTGGAGGAGGTAAAGTGAACCTCTGCCTAACCTGAAAGGGCTGTCGGGGTCCCTGGACAGTCGAGGGAGGAGGTATAAGGACAGGAGTTGCACCTTCAGCGGTTGCAGGGGAAGGTATCTTTGGTTTAAACCAGCATCTGCAGTTCCTTCTTACACATTTTGTCTGCAGTTCGGAAGAAGGTTCCTGACCCAAAACATCACCTATTCTTTTTCTTCAGAGATGTTGCCTGACCCACTGAGTTACTCCTGCTCTTTGTGTCTATCTACAGTTCCTTGTTTCTCCCTTCATTAATTTTAGTTTTGAATGATGGTGACATGGGTAATATTACATTTTTTCTATTATTTTCTACTTCAATATTATGTCGACATGAATATAATAGATTTTATAACTCAACATCTTAATTTCACATTGTTGTCCAAAATTACTTTACCTTAATCCAAGTGGAAGTCAAAGGCTTTCCCATACACGCACTTAATCACAATTACAGCAGCATCGCTCTTTTTTCTACAAGGAAATACTAAGGCCAGGGTTTCTAAAAACAAGCAAAATAGATCACTGTGCAAGGGGTGACTGAAGTATAATCAACAATTGTGTGGCAAATTGAAAATATTGGAAGTAGCCAGCAGCTCGTGTTGCATTACTGAAGAGAGAAACAGGATTAATGCTTCAGGTAGACACAAAATGCTGGAGTAACTCAACGGGTCAGGCAACTTCTCTGGAGAAAAGGAATAGGTGACGTTTCGGGTCAAAACCTTTCTTCAGTCTTCAGTATGAAGAAGGATTTCAACCCGAAACATCACCTATTGCTTTTCTCCAGAGATGCTTCCTGACCCGCAGAGTTACTCCAGCATTTTGTGCCTACGTTTAGTGTAAATCAGCATTTGCAGTTCTTTCCGACACATTAATGCTTCAGGTCAATGACTTTTCAGTGGAAAAGAAAATACTTAGAAATTAAACATGTTTCTGGTTGCAGACAAAGGGGAAGGTGGACATCAGGAGAAAACAAGTGTGACATGAGGGAGTTGGAGAGGGCTCGATGTGTCTGGAGCAGATATAAATAAGAGCGTAATTAGCAAAGAAAAGGGAAGGGAAAGAAATATTGTAACTATAAGATGCAGACACACGCCGTTTGCATGGTGACACAGCGGTAGAGTTACTGCCTTACAGCGCTTGCAGCATCAAAGACCAGGGTTTGATCCCGATTACGGGTGCTGTCTGTACGGAGTTTGTACGTTCTCCCAGTGACCACGTGGGTTTTCTCTGAGATTTTCGGTTTCCTTCCACACTCCAAAGACGTACAGGTTTATAGGTTAATTGGCTTGGTATAAGTGTAAAATTGTCCCTAGTGTGTGTAGGATGGTATTGATATGCGGGGATTGCTGATTGGCGCGGACTCGGTGGGCCGAAGGGCTTGTTTCCGTGCTGTATCACTAAAACTAAACGCTACAGATGTTGGAAATTTGAAGTGATACATGTAAGCAGGGAATGATCAGCAAATAAGGCCAGTGCTGAGACAAACTATCAAGGCTGGTTAACTGAAATTGTTAAATTCATTATTGAAGATTGAACTGTGCCTGATCAGAGACTGAGCTGATGTTCCTTGAACTTGTATTAGGCTGGAAGAACACGGAACATAGAATAGTACAGCACAGGAACATTTGGCACAAAATATCTATGCTGAACATGATGTTAAATTAAACTATTCCCATCTGCTTGCATGAGATCTAGAGCCCCGCAATCCCTCCATTTATATGTGCTTATCTAGAAACTGGTTATGAGGAGAAAAAAAAGACTCAAGGCTATAGTGCACTCACATCCTTCATCCTAATAATCAGTATGGATTGTAAATAGTTGAAGCCCACCAGATTTTGATTACCAATTGGAAAATTACCCTTTCATCCTGATTCTCTTCTCGAGACCACTCAGCCTCTCCAGTTTTACACTCTATCACATACTGTATTCCCATTGTTCTCTTCATTCCTCACCCGTCTCAATATATGTTTAATATATGTTTTAAATATATATATTTAATAGCTAACCTTTCTAGTTCTGATAAAATATCATCAACCTGAAATTTTAACTCTTTCCACAGATTCCATGTGAGTATTTTGAGCAATTTCTGTTTCTTTTTTGTGTTTTTAATTACTGGTAATGTTAATTTTATATTGAGCAAAAGAAAAGCAATGTATAATCATTGTAAGAGAAGGTTAGTTTTTTGAGGCAAATAAAGGGTGTGTGTGTGTGTGTGTATATCAATATTTATATCCACATTATATTTATATCCTCATTGGAGACCCTTGGACTATCTTTGATCATACTTTACTGGACTTTATCTTGCACTAAACGTTATTCATGTTACCCCCTTTATCATGTATCTGTGCACCGTAAATGGCTCGATTGTAATCATGTATTGTCTTTCCACTGACTAGTTAGCATGCAACAACAGCTTGTCACTGTACCTCGATGCTCATGACAATAAACTAAACTGAACTAAACAATTACATTTGATCCAAATCTACCTTGAATATATTGACGATTACTGCTAATGATATCCACTTGTTTTTTTTTACCTAATTAAGGAGAGGCTGGTTCTTTCAGTTTTGCCACAGTTTGTTGTATTGGAGATGATTAATGACATGTCAAACGTGGAAGATGAGCATTTACAGCACCAGTTTCATAAAATCTACATACATCGATATGAAAACGTGAGGTAAGAAATCGGTTTTAGCATCCTCATCGAAACAAACTTTGCCTAAACGGACCCATCTTCTACTCAGCACCACAATTTTATTTCCATTTACTTTTTTAAATGTTCCACAAAATGGGTTAAAACACATCAAAGATAGCCAGCTTCTTTTGACATCTAACAAATGTATTATTGAGACTTGCATGACTTGAATGATACCTTATTTTCCAGACTTGCTTAAACAGTTAAGTGGGCCTGTCAATGTGATGGAAATTGTTGGTCTTTGTTCTCAACATTTTTAATTATGCAATGAATGATAAAACCCACAAACCCAATTACCAGCTCTGCCAGCTGTGTGATCACACTAGTAGAGATAGAAGTCTCTCGAATGGAAGCTAATTTTCAGACAGATGCTGTTTTCAAAGGGAACTGAAAAAAAGAAAAAATTGGTAACAAAGCTTGAAAAAAATAACTTAAACAGACTGTATTAAATATTGAAATGCAGCTTCATAAAATGAAAAAAGAAATATTAATGCAATATTTTCCATATTTTATTTAGCATTCTCTTTGCAGACGTGAAAGGTTTTACCAACCTCTCTACAACCCTGTCTGCACAGGAACTGGTGGGGATGCTGAATGAACTATTTGCAAGATTTGATCGGCTTGCACATGTAAGTTAAGCTGAGCATATGTAGTGGTTCCACCATGTAATTGAATGTAGACACAAACTGCTGGAGTAACTCAGTGGGCCAGGCAGCATCTCTGGAGAACGTACTGGGTAACGTTTTGGGTTGGGACCCTTTTATTTGGAAGACCAGTTTGCAGAAGGGTCCCGACCCAAAACATCACCCATACTTTTTCTCCAGAGAGGATGCCTGACCTGCTGACTTACTCCAGCACTTTGTGGCTCTCTTCGGTATAAACTAGCAACTGCAGTTCCTTTCTACACATGTATGTGAATTTGACAGGTAAACCCTGGCATCATACTAATTAAAAACAAATAAGGGCTTAAACCCATCATGACATCCTGCCAGTGGCGCAGCGGTAGAGTTCCCGCTTTACAGCACTTGCAGCGCCGGAGACCCGGGTTCGATCCCGACTACCGGTGCTGTCCATACGGATTTTGTACGTTCTCCCCGTGACCTGTGTGGGTTTTCTCCGAGATATTCAGTTTCCTCCCACACGGCAAAAGACGTACAGGTTTGTAGGTTAATTGGCTTAGTAAATGTAAAAATTGTCCCAAATGGATGTAGGGTAATGTTAATATGCGGGGATCGCTGGTCGGCGCAGACCCAGTGGGCCGAAGGGCCTGTTTCCGCGCTGTATCTCTGAACTAAACTAAACTAAAATCTAATTCTGATTATTGTCTTCATGCTGTTATCTTTTATTCTTATTGCATTTGTCTTCAATTTGTTACAATCGTTTCTTAATTGATGAATAGTTTCAAATGATAGATGGCGCGAATGTTTCATAAATGGTGCGGTTTTCTAAATACAGTAAACTGTGATTAATTACATGCTGAGGACATATTTTACAGTAATGCAGAATTCATCATGATGAAGATAAAACGTAACAAAGAAATCTAGTCCACAGTGTGTTTGAATTTATGGTTAATAGAAAGGAAGAAGTTCCATTTATGAATAAGGTTAGAGATTAACTCATGAGACCATGTTTACATTTAAGCCTCAAGATAAAAAATACAGGAGATATTTTCACCAACCAGCTACCTGTCTTTCACCAAAAAGTAGGATTTGATAGTAGAAAATCAAGGAAATATCTAGATGCATTAATGATATCCAAACATAGTTTTTAATGGTTTTCAATAGGTAAACAGGCTAATGTCCACCTGAAACAACATAAGACTGTTTATGCACAAATTAGGATTCCACCGTAATTTACAGGTGCAAATACTGCCCATTTCACTCACTCCCCTATCACAGGCCCGCTGCTGTTTGGCTCTTTGATGAAACCAAACCTGATGAACTAACCTGTTCAAGTACAGCTCAGGTTTGCCAACAGTAGTTTGGGTGCAAAGGAGGGAGAGCATCTGGAGTAGCTCAGTGTGTCAGGCAGTATCTGTGGAATGAAATGGACATTCAATGATTCAGGTCTTTTGAGACCCTTTATTTTGATTCCTGGATCTAGGAGACTGCAAATGGTGGAATGGCAAAAAAAAGAGGAAAGCAGCTGCAGTAACCAGCAAGTTAGGCAACAAGCATGGAGGAAAATATGCAATTTTAACCTAACAAAATTGACGCCCATTTCCCTGCACAGATGCTGCCTGACTTGCTGAGTTCCTTCAGCTTCTCTCCTTTTTTGGCCAGAGATTCCAGCATCTGCATACTCTTGTGCCTCCAGTAATTTTGGACAGTTGGTTTTGTTGCAACACTGGATTAAAAGGCTATCTACCTTTCCTCTTACGTCCGATCAATTAAAATCTTTAAAAGTTTTAAACAAAAATAACAAGTGCTGGAGATCCGAACAGAAGGAGAAAGTTCGCAGTGGGACACTTTTAGTTTAGTTCAGTTTGCAATATTTAGTTTAGTTCAGTTTTTATGTCTAAAAAGTGAAGACAGAAAACATATGAATATGATGAAATTAAATGACAAAGGTTAATGAAATGCAGCTAAGTTACTTATTCAAGTGAGGAAATGTATGCAATATAGTATCAGACTGTATCAGATGTATAGTCAAAAGCTGAATATCACAATTAGTTCAGTGATAGCATTTTATGCTTAGTTTGCTTGACTAGGGTATAGTCTGCATGACTAGGGTATATTATCCAGATAATGGGCCTGCAGGAGACTATGCAGTCGCCACATGGTTGCCACCTGTTCGCGGGTATTTGCCGGGGAGTCGCCTTCATGGTCGTGAGGAGTTCCCGCATTCTGGGAACTGGTCGCGGCCTCATTATGGTCGCCGCAAATTTTTCAACATGTAGAGTAGCGAGAATTCTCGTGCCGTAGGTGGGTCGCCAGGAGATCCTAGTGGGTTGCCAGGAGGTCGAAGGTTCTTGTAGGCTCTTGTAGGTTGCAGCTGGTGCTGACCGATGAATTTCATTGGCTCATTGGGGAAAAAAACGTAAGCAGTAGCTTTCAGAACCAAGGATAACCGACCGGTAATGTTAAATGTCCGCCGAGCTTCACAGCCTTGTATCTCTGGCTTCTTAAAAGTTGTCTGGCTTCTTAAAAGTTGTCTCCACTCCTTCTCCCCCTCTTCTCTCTCCTCCCCCCCTCCCTTTTAAAGGACTTACCGTACACGGTACTTTAGCCGTCTTAATTACAGTGCCGAGCTTCCTGTTCATCACGGTGTGTGTCTGTATCACCCTGGCTTTGCACCATGTGAATTTCAGATAGTGCTCCCCCAGCTTGTCCTGTCCCCGCCTTTGTGATGTGTTTGTGTGTGTGTGTTCCACTCCGACAGTCGCCGTTGCAGTTACCGTTTTTTCAGATGACTGCCGGCAACTTGACAGTCACCGGCAGACGCCTGAAAAAATATCCCATTAGGATATCAATAAAATACAGAGGGATTGCTTTATTTTCAGAGTTCTATCATTCTCAGTCTTGAATATAATTCAACAGCTGCTGTTTCTCTGTGATTGAATATATTCCAGATGGAGAACAATAGATTTTTGGACACTGAGAATTAAAGGATATGTGGATCAGGCAGGGACGAGGACGTGAGGTGAAGGATCTATTATGTTCTTATTGAATTGCAGAGCAGGCTTCAGGGCATGTACAACTAACTCCTGCTTCAACTTATAACATTCTCATGTTCATATTCAGATGAGACATTGAATCCATCTGCTTGCTCACTCACTCACTCAGCCATAAAATATCCCAAATCATTATTCACATAACATCGAGAGATGCTTCACAATCTCCTGGCCAAAATTTGTGTGCAACCAAAATCAGATTGCCTGCTGTTTTGCTGTTGTTTTAATTTAGTCTTTGTATGTACAAATTGTTAATAATTGTCTCTAACCAAAGTAACCACAGATTGGAGGCAATTAATTGGCTGAGAAATGCTTTGGAGAATCCCAAGGTCAGGCAAGGTGCAGTAAATGTGTATATTTTCATTCCATGTGCTGTCAGTACGTGTTGAAGCACCTGTATCTCAATCTGTGAGATGTTTGGAAGAACATTAAACCCCCCAGTCACTCTGTTTCGTTCCCCTCCTCTGTTAGCTCATCTCCCATCCCAGAGTCCAATGTTTCCCCTATACCATATCTCTTTCCCCACCCTCCTGTCTCCACCTATATCACATTATCCAGCTCTACATTTCATTCCTCCTCATTTTTCCATATCTTTCAAGTCAAGTCAACAGTCGAGAGAGTTTTATTGTCATGTGTCCCAGATAGGACAATGAAATTCTTGCTTGCTGCAGCACAACAGAATATGTAAACATAATATAGAGAAGGAGATAAAAGTTCAGCGTGTCTATATACCATAGACCATATATATACACAATAAATAAACAGATAAAGTGCAATAGACTGTTATTGTTCAGAGTTTGTTTGATGTTGTGTTTAATAGCCTGATGGCTGTGGGGAAGAAGCTTTCACCGTTTTGTCTCCTTTTCACCTCTAGCCTTTGTCACTATCTCCACCAATCTGCCAATCATTCCATTCTCACCCATATCCATCTATCATTTGCCAGGATTTTCCCACCCCCTCCCCTGCCTCTCTTTTCCAGCTTTTTCCTCCCTACTCCATCAGTCTGAAGAAGGGTCCCGACCCAAAATCTCTTCTGCCCATTCCCTCCACGGATGCTGCTTGACCCGCTGATTGCCCCAGCACCGTTTTTTTGTTCAGCATGATTGTAAGTTTCGTACTCCAGAAATCACTTAAATGAAATGGAAGGACTCCAGATTCCACAAATGATTGGATTATGGAAAAGGAATTTATTATGTTTGTACATGTATAAGTGAAGTGATAAGATCAGGTGAAAACAAGGTATGGTTTATATAATCACCGGGAAGATGGAAGAAAAATCAGAGCCAGAAAAAAAACTTCAGAATATGCTGTTGTTGAGCACAACCAACCTCTTATTCTGAAATTGCAAATAAAATAATCAAAGTATTTGGCTAAGAGCAAACGATTTAGCATTTATGTTAAAAAAAAGAGCCTCTATTAAAATGGTTCCCAAGAAAGAACACCAGAGGCATTGTAAGGAACTCTTGTCTAGTACAAGGGTTTACCTGGACAATATTAAATCAGTCAGCAATCATTCACTCTCTGAATATAGTTGATAGGAAAATTAGGTGGTGCAACACACAAAGCGCTGGGGGAACTGAGCAGGTTAGGCAGTGTCTGTGGAGGGAACGGACAGGCAACGTTTGGGGTCTAGGGATGAGACAAAGCCTAGCAAGTAATAAATGGATGCAGGTGAGGGGGTGTGGGAGTGGGGGTGGGGGTTGATAGGCAAATGGATGGAGTAAGTGACAAAGGAGACAAAATGTGTCAGATAAGGAGAGAAGAGTAGTGAAAGGTAGAGCCAGAAGGGAGATTATAGGTGGAAGGGGATGGAGGAGGGGAGGAGGGGAGGGAAATGAGGGACTCTGGGATGGGACGTGTGTGTGTGAAGAGGGGGGAAATAACAGGTTTATGAAGGAGGGGAAAGTAGCTTGATTTTCAAAGTTCCTACATGTTTGTAGGTGTCAAAAGTGATAACATGTTAACATAAAGACTACAAATGTATTAGAAGCATGTTCATGTCAGTACTTTGTATCATGCCTTTTGATCATGATCACCAAATAACATTGGAAAGAAATATTTAACTTTCCATTTGTCAGTGCAGTCTCCGTCTTCTATCAATGGAATAGAAAAACAAACACGGAAGTCTTAAAAGGCATTAATCGAACAATTACTTTAAAAGGTAATGAAAGCTAAGTTAATTAGTGTATGCCTTTTCTAGCTAAACACTGGAAAATGTATAAAGAACACAAAGTGTTGGAGTAACTCAGTAGGTCAAGCAGCACCTCTGGAGAACTGCTGTTTGACCCGCTGAGTTACTCCTGCACTTTGAGTCCTTTTTTATTGAAAAAATAGATTATCCAAATGGAATTCATAAAGATTATGACGCAAGTGGACAATAAAGCTGCTTGGTATTTACAAACAACAGCTTTCATTTACAGTATATAGTACATTCAACAGTGTAACATATATCTAGATATTTCACAAATATGTGTACACAGAAGCCTGAGCTGGATATTTGAATGTTTGGGCATAGATATAACAGAGGAAAGAGAAGTAGACATGACCAAAAGGTTTGTGTGACACATGCAAAAAGAACGGGAACACTAGCTGGAACACCAAACAAGTTGGGTTTTGTCATAGCGCGAGATTTTTTTTATTTTCTCCTCAATCGCAATTCACATGCCCACAGCCATGTAATCTAAAAACAGCAAATACAACCCAACATCCCACATCCTCATCTGACCACACCACCTCCCACCTGTCCAAGAAAGCATGCTTAGGCTTAATCAGAAAAAAACATGCACGATTTTTCTCTGCCCATTTAAATGTATTGAACATATTCCTGGAGACTAGAATGATGGTGCAACATATTTCCAGTGACCCACCTTCCTGCTATTTGCAAGCACATTAGACACTCTTGGGATCTCAGCCAGCGGCCTTTTAAATATTTGCAGCAAATCTGCACTTACAGCCTGCATTGGGAATTATTGCAGAGGTCAATGATTCTGCCAAATTAAATAACTCTGAACAACTAGTCTATATCTATGCTTTAAAAACGTTTGCATTTTCTTTGCTGCTCAATCTAACTTGTTCAGTAATTTAGTCTTTCATTAGATTTTGGTGACGGAAGGCCCTTCATCTATCTATGTAGTTTCATGGCCTTCATCTGATCATTTTCTTTGTTCTCTATCCCCTTGTTGCCAGCCATTAAGAGTACTAATAAGAAATCCTAATACCTAATGGTGTGGTTAATAGTGTTGTGGCACTGGTCCTGAACTCTCATTGACTTAAGCTACCTAACCCCTTTGTACTTTACAAGCTCAGCAGCCATTCTGTGTAGGACACAAAGTGCTGGAGTAACTCAATGGGTCAGGCAACATTTCTGCACAACATGGATAGGTAACATGTTGGACCTTGTGGCCTTTTTTGTAAATGAGCATCTGCGGTTCCTTAATTCTAGCTCATTCTGTATGATGCACATGTGTCATGATATCACATTCATCCATATGGGGTTAGGGGGGAGAGATAGATTAGCCACGAATGAGAGGCGGAGTAGACTTGATGGGCCGAATGGCCTAATTCTACTCCTATTCCTCATGACATAACCTTCTGTGTAAAAGGCATCACAAGTTTATTTCTATTTTGCACCTGTATAAGTCTCCATCTATTTTCATTATCTACAGTCTATGCACCTCCAATTATCTTTCTGTCACCTGTGGAGTCATGGATCCTGATCATTGTTAATGATGGAGAATGGCAGGAACCCTAGCACAAGCTGTACTTAAAATCACTCATGTTAATAATCTTTCTTTACCTCATTCAAAAGATGACCGGCGCTCTAACACGGTTTAGCCTATTTAACTACTTTTACACAGTAATTGGTTAGTCTTTTCAAAAATCTAAATATGTTGAGGACCAACATTTATAACACTGTAAAATATGCCTTTGGATCAGAATGTGGAATTTGGTCTGTGCCAGTTCAACCATGCACTGTTAACATATAAAATCTGTGCTGACTGCTCTCTGGATTTCAGCATTTAGATTGCCTTAATAAATCACGATAGGATCCATTTGATTAATGGCCAGCACCAATTCAAAGTAGCTTGCACTGATTAAAGTCAGTCGGCTCACTTTAAAGAGGAACTGAATTATGGCTGGTGCAAGGTGGTAGAAGACATTGCAAAGGTCTTTGCAGAGGTTGCAGAATACAAGTGATAGCGGGTATCATAACTTTAATGCAGGACTTTATTGATGAGGTAAAGAGGGGGGAGGTCTTCAGTCTGCATGTGATCAGTAGGCCCTCTGAAGTGGCAATTGGTGGAGACAGAAATGGGGGTGTATGTAAGGACCTGGAGATAATGGAGCCAGTTTAATGTTGAATTGAGTTGAATTGAATACTTTATTGTCATATGTGACAATTCACAGTGAAATTCTTTGCTTGCATACCCGAGGTATGCAAATAGTCGGCCATAAAAGGCACTTACTAAGTTACAAATTCCCCCCTTACCAGGTCCCCCTTTATTATCCCCCCCTCCACTTCCCCCCACGCTGGGTCCCCACTGCTCTTCCCCCTCCCTCATGGCTGTCCCCCAATGCCAGCTCCATTGGCCGCACACTTCATCAACCTGCGAGGCTCCACTTCTGCCTCCGCCTCCGACCCACGAGGCTACAGCCCCCGAGGCCCAGGAAGCTTTACTTCCGACTGATGAGGTTGCAGCCTGCGAGGCCCGGGCCGCGAGGTTCCACCGTCAGCCCGCGAGGCCAGGGCTCCCTGTTCACCCAATGTCAGTCAATATATTTTAAAGTGCCGTCCTACTAATCTCACTGCCGCACCACCGTCACCAGTATTCACCTCCCAAGAATGCATAAAATTCAGGAATAGACCACAATTCTCCTATGTCTCATTGTACGCTGGGTAAATCTGTGAATGGTGAATTATGGGCATAATTGTCCTGCAGGGGAAAGGGCAGCATAGGGGCCAGCCTCTCGAGAACTGCCAATAGAGCCAGCAGGTAAAGGCAGGTGACCCTGTACAAAGAAAATCTTGGTGCACTGGCAGGCCTGCTTCAATTCCTGCACATAACAAGAGGTTGGTAAATGGTGGTGAATCTGTGGAATTCATTGGCTGTAGAGGCCAATTGCACAGATATTTTTAGGGCACAGATTGACATATTCTTGACCAGTAAAGGTGTCAGGGGTTATGGGGGGGAAGGCTGGAGAATGGGGTTGAGGGAACGATATATCAGCCATGGTTGAATGGTGGAGTAGCCTTGATGGGCCGAATGGCCTAATTCTGCTTTATCACTTATGAACTTCTTTGGTGCAAGCTGTCCAGGTACTAAGGTTGAGGCAGGTACTGTAACAGCATTTAAAATGTATTTCAATTCAATTCAATTCAAAGCACTTTATTCGTCCCCGAGGGGCAATTTAAAAGGGCGCATTACAGTAGCTTTAAAAAAAAAATTTAAAAAAAAATAAAATAAAAACTGGTACATGGATAGGAAAGGTTCGGAGGGATATGGGCCAAATGCGGACAAATAGGTGTGGCTTAAATGAGGCATCTTGGTCGGCGTGGATGAGTTGGGCAAAAGGGACTAGCTTAGCTGGAGCATCTTGGTCAGCATGGGCTGAATGGCCTAATTTGCTCCTACATCCTATGAGCTTATGAACTTGTGAAGTGAGGCAGCCTCCACCTCCAACCTCCTGCAAGTATCTGCATAGATTTTGAAAGGTGTCGTTGACTCATCTCAATTATGTCGGCCCAAACTCCCGCAGGGCCCGAAGGCAGTTTCTAACCTTTCACTGCAATACAATCAATTCACAGTTGAGTAGGAGAGAGGAAGCTCAGGCTGCCACCATCATGCCTGTGCATACCCAGATTCAGAGACACAGGGTAACGCAGCACTCCACAAGAATCTGTCCTCCAGCTGATGACTAGTATTCTTATGATGTGTATGAAATCATGAAAGAAATAGATCGGGTAGATGCACAGGCTCGTGCCCAGAGTGGGGGAATCGAGGACCAGAGGACATAGGTTCAAGGTGAAAGAGAAAAGATTTAATAGGAATCTGAGGTGTACCTTTTTCACACAAAGGGTGGTGGGGGTATGGAACAAGCTGCCAGAGGAGGTAGTTGAGGCTGGGACTATCCCAACGTTTAAGAAGCAGTTAGACAGGTACATGGACAGGACAAGTTTGGAGGGATATGGACCAAACACAGGCAGACCGGACTAGTGTAGCTGGGACATGTGGGCAAGTTGGGCCGAAGGGCCTGTTTCCACACTGTATCACTCTATGACTCCATGACTCTAATTGTTGAGGCATCGTCCTGGGGAAGAGGCAGTGACTTTGTGAAGCACAAATCTGCTCTTCTCTGTCAAGGTGACAGCATATTTACTGTCATCACTGCAATTTATTTTCGGTGCCCTTGATAACACATGGCAATCAGTGTGCCCTGATTACTGCCCTACATGGTGACAAGATGGAGGCCAAAGCTTGCTTCTCTTAGCCCAGAATTTCTTAAGTCATCTTCCAATGCCATCTCCAATTATTCCCAATGAAAGGCGGTGGTTTCCCATAGCCTATGCTGCTGCCATTGAGAGTAATACAGGCTCACACATGTGATGGGCTGGTACTGAGAACTTCAATATGGGTAACTGGTTAATGTTCCCATGGTTTTATCATGATTGGATACTCTTGTCATTATGCTGATGTAGTTGCTGAGGTGCTCATGATAAGAGGAAACCTGAACTACAAGTACTGTGGCATAATGAACTGGAACTGTACTCGTTAAAATGGAAACACAAGAGACTGCAGATGCTGGAATCTAGAGGAGAAACAAGATTTCAATGAGCACAAAACAAACGGCTGGAGGAACTCAGCCGGTCAGGCAGCGTCTGTGGAGGGAAATATCAGACGATGTTTCAGGACCGACCCAAAATGTTGCCAGTCTATTTCACTCCACAGATGCTGCGTGAGCTGCTGAGTTCCTCCAGCAGTTTGTTTTGTGCTCATTGAAATCTAAGTCTGATGTGATGGACTTTGGATGGTCCAGTAAGGAAAATGGCCCCTTTCACCTCCCCCCCCATTCCTATTATCCCTCTTTATCCCCTTCCCCTTCTTCTCTTATACTGCAACCCCTGGCAAGAAAAGAGGGTAGTGCAGCAAGAAATCAACCATGAGGAATATTGAGTTCCATGCTGTTGCACAATGCAAGGCATCTACAGAGCAGTTCAGGTATTGGGAGTCTTGTTTAAGGAGTCTTTTTCATAGGGTAGGGGAATCAAAAACAAGACCACGTGCTTAGGATGAGAGAGGCAAAATTTAACACGAACCTGAGGGGCAACTCCTTCACTCAGAGGTTGGAGATACATGGATCGAGCTGCCAGAGGAGGTAGTTGAGGCAGTTACTATATAACAGTATTTTAAAGATACTTGGATAGGTACATGGATAGGAATGGTTTAGAAGAATATGGGCTAAATACAGGTGACAATAAACTAAACTAAAAATCCTTAGATGGCACAACCTGGTCAGCTTCAAAGATTTGAGCCGAAAGGCCTATTTCTGTGCTCTGTGACTCTGTGACTCTATGACAATTGTTTGCCCCATTGGTTTGTGAGCCGCAGCATTCCTGCCATTATAAGCTCATTGTTCTTTTGCACAATGGAATTAAAAATCAGGTGGCAGGGAGAATCGCTATTGCCTGCCCTATCTCTGCTATGCTATGGTGTGGTAGGTCATAAATGAAGAGTGGAACAGACTAGTAATGAATTAATGTTTCATGACCAATTCTCGGCAGTGCCCATCGCGTTTTGGTAGCCTCAGCTGCAGGGAGCGAGTGAAATTGCCCGAATCTCATAATTCAGACATGGTGCCCTCAAAGCATCATGAGTGCAATCAATGTCACACTGCACCATCATAAAGCCCAATGTCTCATAATAATAATAATACATTTTATTTATATAGCGCTTTTCAAGGACTCAAAGTCGCTTTACAATGAGAGTAAAACATTTTTTTTTTAAATAGAGCAGTAAGACAGAGATGCAAAGGGGAGGGGGACATGGGACTAATGGTATGCAGAGGTGAAGAGATGGGTCTTGAGGCGGGACTGGAAGATGGTGAGGGACTAAGAATTTCGGATCAGTTGTGGGAGGGAATTCCAGAGCCTGGGAGCTGCCCTGGAGAAGGCTCTGCCTCGAAAAGTGCAGAGGTTTGATTTCGGAGTGGAGAGGAGACCAGCTGATGTGGATCTGATGGACCGTGAGGGTTGGTAGGGGGAGAGGAGGTCAGTGAGATAAGAGGGGGCCAAGTGGTTGAGGGCTTTGTAGGTGAGGACCAGGATTTTGCAGATGATCCGGTGGGAAATGGGAAGCCAGTGAAGTTCTTTGAGAACTGGGGTGATGTGGTGCCAGGATTTGGTGTGGGTAATGAGTCGGGCGGCAGTGTTCTGGACCAGTTGGAGTCGGTTGATGTTGCTGGAATTGATGCCAAAGAGAAGAGAGTTACAATAGTCCAGTCGGGAGGAGATGAAGGCATGGATGAGTCTTTCAGCAGCGGGGGGTGTGAGAGAGGATCTGATTTTGGCAATGTTGCGGAGGTGAAAAAATGATGTTTTGACAACATGGCGGATGTGAGGCTCAAGGGAGAGGGTTGAGTCAAAGATCACGCCAAGGTTGCGGGCCTGAGGAGATGGGGAGACAGTGGTGCCGTCAATAGTGAGAGTGGGGTTGTTAATTTTAGTGAGTGTTGATTTGGAGCCAATGAGGAGAAATTTTGTTTTGTTACTGTTTAATTTAAGGAAGTTGAGTTGCATCCAAGATTTGATGGCTGACAGGCAGGAGTTGATATGGGAGAGAGGGGGGTGGTGGTTTTTTTTGGTGCTGAGATAGATTTGGGTGTCATCAGCATAGCAGTGGTTGAAGTGACGGAGTATATGACCGAGGGGGAGGATGTAGATGATGAAGAGGAGGGGACCAAGAACGGAGCCTTGGGGAACGCCTTGAGTGACAGTGGCTGTGGCAGAGGTGTGGTTGTGGAGAGAGATGAAGTGGGATTGGTTGGAAAGGTAGGAACGGAGCCAGCTGAGTGCAGAACCTTCAATGCCAAGGTCCCTAAGTCTGGTGAGCAGGATGTTATGGTTCACGGTATCGAAGGCTGCACTCAGGTCGAGGAGGATGAGGATATTGAGGGAGCCAGTGTCAGCAGAGGTAAGGAGGTCATTGAGGACTTTGAGGAGAGCAGTTTCTGTGCTATGGAGGGGGCGAAAGCCAGATTGGAGGGGTTCGAATAGGTTATACGCGAGGAGGTGGGAATGAAGTTGTGACGCGACGATACGCTCCAGGGTTTTTGAAAGAAAGGGGAGGTTTGAGATAGGGCGGTAGTTAATGAGAGAGGAGGGATCAAGACCAGGTTTCTTTAAGATTGGTGTGACAGCAGCAGTTTTGAAAGCAGAGGGGACAATTCCTTGGGACAATGAGGAGTTGAAGAGATTAGTGAGGTAGGCGCAGAGAGCGGGGAGGCAGGACTTCAGCAGGGGAGTGGGGAGAGGGTCAAGGGAGCAGGTAGTGGGTTTGGAAGAGCTGATGAGTTTGGAGATTTCAGCAGGGGTGACCGGGTCAAACTGGGAGAGGAAGCAGTGAGGAGGAGGGGTAAGGAGGTCAGCGGAGATGTTGAAAGGAAGGGCCTTGGTAGGTGGTGGAGTAGATGCTGGGGAGTCGGGTAGAGGGGATAAAGATTGATAGATGGTGCTGATTTTGTCAGCAAAAAAGTGGAGGAATGAGTTGCAGAGATCCGGAGTGGAGGTAGGGAGTGTGTTGGCTCGAGGCTTGAGGAGGTTGCACACTGTGGAGAAGAGGGTTCTGTGGTTTAGGCAGGGGTCGGTGAATATGGAGGTGAGGTAGGCAGATTTAGCAGCAATGAGGGCATCTTTGTAGGCAGTGAGGTGGAGTTTGTAAGCTTCATGGTGGACTGTGAGAGGTGATTTCTTTATGAGTCGTTCAAGTCGGCGACCAATCTGTTTCAGCTTACGAAGTGCAGGTGTGTACCAGGGTGAAGATTTATTAAAAGTTACGGTTCTTGTTTTGAGGGGAGCCAGAGTGTTAAGGGAGGTAGACAAGGTCATAAATCCACATGCTCACAGTGCCGGCTGTTCCTTGCTTATGCAGAATAAAATGAACGGCACAGTCTTGGAGCAAATAGTTTCTGTGGTCTCCATCACACAACAGTGAGCTGAAAACTGCAACATATTATAGATGTGAACAGAGGCAGTGAGATTGATGACCACCCTGACCTTAACAGCCACTGGTGACATCTTCCTGGTCTTGCTCTGTGGCATTAGGAGCGGTAGCAGCACTTCGGATAGGAAATTGCTGATGATACTGCAGCTACGGATTAGCTTTTAGCATTGCTGAATGGGAGAAAAACACAATGATATATTTTTTAAAGCAAAGATAGACAGAAAAAGCTAGAGTAACTCAGCGGGTCAGACAGCATTTCTGGAGAGCAGGAATAGGTGACGTTTCAGGTCGAGACCCTTCCTCAGACTGAGAGTCAGGGGTTTTGACCCCCATAACTCCTGCCGTAATCTCTGCCGTAAAAATATCCATTGACTTGGCCCCCTCAGCCATATGTGGCAATTACTTCCACAGATTCACCACCGTCTGCATAAAGTAGGAAAAAATGTCCTAGCCTATCCAGCCTGACTCCCTTGAGTCCTCATAACATCATGATTAATCTTTCCTGTACTTTTTCCAGATTAATGACAGCCTTATTATAGCAAGGTGACGAGAACTGTACACAATACTCCACATGTGGTCTCACCAGTGTCTTGTACAGCTGTAGCATGACATCCCATTTCCTGTATTCAACCATTACCAAGAAAGGCAGTCATGACAAATGTTTCTTCAATACTATGTCAATCTGTGTTGTCATTTTCAGAGAACTGTGCACCTGTACCCCTTGGTCACTCTGGTCTACAACACTCTTCAAGGCCATGCCATTTACTATAATTCCTGCCCTGGTTTGACTTACCAAAATGCGGAACCTCACACTTGTCAGAATTCCATCTGCCATTCCGTAGCCCACCTCACTTGTTGATCCTTATGTAAACTTACACAGCTCTCCTCATTGTCCACTATACCACCAGGTTTGGTGTCATCTGCAAATTATGTTAACTCTATTATCATCCAAATCTTAATATAATGACAAGCGACTTTAGACCCAGCACAGATCCCTCTACCACATCGCAGGTGGCATGCTTTCAATTGAGAAAACGATCCTCCTCCACCATTCTCTGACTTCTTCCACCAAGCCAATTTTGATTCCAATTGATTTAGCTCACCCTAGATCCAGACTAGCAAATAGCAAAATTATATTCTATGTGTAAAGCAGCAAATATTTTGTTGAAATAGACATGCAAAAGGTTCCATCCTACAGAAGGCAGTATATTAATTGAAATATTTTGATCATGTTTTAGGAGCATCACTGTCTTAGAATTAAGATCCTGGGCGACTGCTATTATTGTGTATCTGGACTCCCTGAGCCACGGCAAGACCATGCGCACTGCTCTGTTGAAATGGGTCTTAGCATGATCAAGACGATAAGGTAAAGATATCGCAATTCTTCAAATGTACCACAGCTTATTAAAAATCCACCTTTAAAGCAGTAAGCATTCATAGTGCACCCTAACTTGTATATTTAATTATTAAAACCAAAATCAGTAGATATACTAATTATGAATATTTTTTACCAGAGCTTAAAATAGATTTTTGCTTTTTCACAGGCTGAGTCTTAACTACAAAAAAACATTCTGTTTATAATAAAAATGGGAGGTGGTGTTGGTTAAATGCATGGTCAATTTTGAAAAATCTTTCATTGTTTTGCATTCCTTCGAGTATGTCAGAGGCAGAATTAGTTGCAATATTTTATTATCATGTCATAAGGAATTGGAGAAGAATTAGGCAATTTGGCCCATCAAGTCTACTCCGCCATTCAATCATGGCTGATCTATCTCTTTCCTCCCAACCCCACTCTCCTGCCTTCTCCCCATAACCTCTGACACCTGTACAGTACTGAGTACTGAGTACTGAGATTCATTTTTAAGATCAAGGATTTTTATAGCCCCTTCCGGAGGGACTATAAAACCCAGAAGTGTTGAGTGCCTCAGTCAGTCTCTGCAAGATGGGGGAGCGAGAGGGTCACATCTCTCAGTCTGAACTGTGAATAACATTGAACACATGTCTACTAAACTGTGAGTGGTTTTACTGACCTGTCAGTGCCCTTAATGTGGTTTGAAAATATAGTTTGGAAATGCTAAAGCTGTGTTGCCTTTGGTTTGGAAATGCTAAAGCTGTGTAGCCTTTGGTTTGGAAATGCTAAAGCTGTGTTGCCTTTGGTTTGGAAATGCTAAAGCTGTGTTGCCTTTGGTTTGGAAATGCTAAAGCTGTGTTACGTTTGGTTTGGAAATGCTAAAGCTGTGATGCTTTTGGTTTGGAAATACTAAAGCTGTGTTGCCTTTGGTTTGGAAATGCTAAAGCTGTGTTGCCTTTCGTTTGGAAATGCTAAAGCTGTGTTGCCTAATTAAAGTTGCCTTGCTTAATTAAAGTTGCCTTGCCTAATTAAAGTTGCCTTGCCTAATTAAAGTTGCCTTGCCTAATTAAAGTTGCCTTGCCTAATTAAAGTTGCCTTGCCTTCTATATAATTAAAAGTCTAATCTTGACCACTTCCTGTTTGCGTTTTATATTGATTTTAGATAAAACGCTACCACGTACAGCTTTGATTTTTGGCCATCGTACTCAGAGTCCCCCTCCACTCATCAGGTGCCGAGGATTTTTCCCATCGATGAAAAATAAAAGAGTTATTAGTGTTTTGAAAATGTGAGATTCTCTCTCGTGTCAATCACGCCTTGAAGGCCACGCCCCTTCTGGTGGGAGGGGGAGGGACTATAAAACCCAGAAGTGTGGGCGTGGCTCAGTCTCTGCAAGATGCAGGAGGGAGAGGTCAAAACTCGCTGTCTTTAGTGGCCTTGCACCCTACTTGAAATGGTATGAAACTGCACTTGAATCTGGTGG
>CM075977.1:70559335-70593359 GCA_038087875.1 Malacoraja senta | reverse complement strand
GCTTTCCTAAGTATTTACAGTATCATCGGGAATCAAAGCGTCATAAAGATACACTTCAAGCATTGTCTACATAGATTTTAGTAAGGCCCACTCGACTAAGTGGGGCCCATTGGGTCCCAGTCACCACGGGAGGGGGGAGGGGTGGTGCGGGGGTGTGTGGGGTGGGAGAGGAAGTGTGTATGTGGGCTGGAGGGGTTTGCGAGGGGGGGGGAGGAGGAGGGATGTGGGGGGGGGAGGGTGGTGTGTGGTGTGGGCGGGGTGTTGGGGGGAGGGATGATGTGGGAGGGGGTGGTTTGGGGAGGGATGTGTGTGGGCAGGGGGTGTGTGGAGGGGAGCGGTGTGTGTGTGTGTGGAGTATGTGTGGGCAGGGTGTGGGGGGGAGGGGGGGTTATGGGGGAGAAGGGGGGTTGTGGGGGAGAAGGGTGGTTTTGGGGGGAGAGGGGGTGGGTTGTGGGGAGAGGTGTGTGTGGGCGGGGGAGTTGTGGTGGGGGTGGGGTGTGTGGGTGGGGTGGGTGGCGTGTGTGGGGTGCATTGTGGGGGGGTGTGGGCAGGGGGGATTATGGGGGGGTTGTGGTGGGATGTGTGGTGTGTGGGCAGGGAGGGGTTGTGGGGGGGGGGTGGTGTTGTAGGGGTAGGGGTTGTGGAGGGGAGGGGTTGTGGGAGAGAGGGGTTGTGGGAGGGGGGTATGTGTGAGAAGAGGGGTTGTGGAGGTGAGGGGTGTGTGTGTGGGAGGGTATGTGTGGGCATGGGGGTTTGGGGAGAGGGGTGTTTGGGTGGCGGTGTGTGTGGGAGAGGTGTGTGTGTGGGCAGGGGGAGGGTTGTGAGGGGTGTGTGGAAGGGAGGGGTGTGTGGGAGAGAGGGTTGTGTGTGGGAGGGGGGGATGGGTGTGGGGGGGAGGGGTGTGTGGGCAGGGGGGGAGAGAGTTCAGAGAAAAGATGGGGAAGAGCCTTGGGGAGAATGCAGTATTATGGGGGAGGGGGGAAGGAACCAGTGAGGGTGACCAGAGGGGAAGGGGTTGGGAGTGCAATGGAGACTCACAGCGGGCGCACGGCTTGTGGACTCAGCCCCGCCTCTGGGATTTTATTCTCTAGCAGGTGCTGGAAGGGGCGTTACCTTCATGGTGATTGACATGCGAGAAGACCAATCTACTGATCTCACGATTTTTTATACCTTCATAATTTTTGTAATCTTCCACCGATCGGAACAAAACTTAGTGGCTTGGAGCAGAGGAGAACGGTGAGTAAGGTGGCGAGTAATCCTAGCGATATAGGGTAGCGCTTTTGCACAAATTTAAATATAACGCAGATGGTCAAGATGAGAGCTTTAGTAATAGTATAGATGACAAGGTGTCTATGATGGTCTGTAAAGGTTAGATCACAAATGATCCAGGGTACACTAGCCCAGTGCAGACAAATGGGACTGGCTCAGATAGGTATCTTGTTTGGCATGGACATTGAACCAAAGGGCCTGTTTTCTTGAAGTGTATCTCTCAATATCCTCTCAATAACTTTCTCACCAGTGATGTTTGTTTCACTGGCTTGGAGATCCCTGACTTGTCTTTGTAGCCCTTCTTAAAAACTAGTAAAGTATTAATCTCCAATTAGTCCATTCTCACCGGCAACGAAGGTGCAAAAATCTCTGCCGGAGTCCCAGCAATTTCTTCCCTTGCTTTTGCTCATGCACTAGGGTATACTTAGAGTGGGTCTGGTGATTTATCCACCTTTATGCACATCAGGTCTGCCAACACTTGACGCCTGAAACGCAAAACCAAGGAGATCAGTTAATTAATTAATTAATTGATTGATTGATAGTTTATTATCACACGTGACAGGTCACAGTGAAATTCTTTGCTTACATACTCAAGGTGTGCAAATAGTCACCACATATAAGGCCACTGACAAAGTTACAATGAATGCAAAGAATAAAATGCTTAATGGACATTCTCAAAGCCTCGCACATAAAATGTCGTTCCTCAGTGACTCTTGGAAATCCAACCTGGAGACACTGAAGTCATGCAGAGACAGATTCATAGCGAGGAACATTACAGACACGTGTAGGAAGTAACTGCAGTTGCTGGTTTACACCAAAGATAGATGCAAAATGCTGGTGTCACCCAGCGGGACAGGCAGCATCTCTGGACGGAAGGAATGGGTGACGTTTCGGGTGGAGATCTTTCTTCAGACTGAGAGTCAGGGGTGAGGGAGGTACAGAGATAAGGAAGTGTAAGGTGTGACATCAGAGGGGATGGTGATCAAGGACAATGTAGAATAGATCATTGTTAGCTAGGAAAAGGTGACAACAAAGCATACAGAGATAACATTTAATCAGGGGGACAGTCAGACTGGTTGGAGAACTGGAAGGGGGAGGGATGGAGAGAAAGCGAAAGCAAGGGATACTTGAAGTTAGATAATTCAATATTCATAACGGGGTGTAAGGTGCCCAAGCGAAATTTGAGGCCCAATTTGTGCTGGGCCTCACACTGACAGTGGAGGAGGCCCATGACAGAAAGGTCAGTATGGGAATGGGTGGGGGAGTTAAAGTGCTTAGTAACAGGTAGGTTTAGGCGGACCGAGCGGAGGTGTTCAGCGAAACGATCACCGAGCCTGCACTTGATCTCACTGATATATAGGAGTCTACATCTGGAACAGCAGATAGCCTAGATAAGGTTGGAGGAGGTGCAAGTGAACCTCTGCCTCTCCTGAAAAGACTGTAGGGGTTCTTGTATGCAGTAGAGGGAGGAGGTTTAGGGACAGGTTACAGGGGAATGTACCTTTGGAAGGGGTGGTTTGGGTGAGAAGGGACGAGTTAACCAGGCAGTTGTGGAGGGAACACTCTGCGGAAAGCAGAATGGGGTGAAGATGATATTATGTGGCTAGTGGTGGGATCACGTTGGAGGTAGCGAAAATGTCGGAGGATTAAGTGCTGTATGCGACGGCTCATGGGGTGAAAGGTGAGGACTAGGGTTCACATATTCCTTTGATCCTCAGCCCCTTTGATGTCTCGTTTCACACCTTACACTTCCTTATCCCCGTGTCTCCCTCTCCCCTGACTCGCAGTCTGAAGAAGGGTCTCGACCCAAAACTTTACCCATTCCTTCTATCCAGAGATGCTGCCTGTCCCGCTTAGTTATGCCAGCATTTTGTGTCTATCTTTAACATTACAGAAACATTTATTTGGCCCAGTGAGTCTGTGCCAATCACCAAACACCCATTTATGGTAATCATACATTAATTCAATTTTCTAATCTCCCCATTAAGTCTCTCCAGTTTCACCTTGATATAAGGGGCAATTGAGAATGGTCAATGAATCTACAATGAAACTCCGCACAGACAGTGAGAAACTTGATCTTTGGCGTTGTAAGGCAGATGGAAGTATTGTGGTGACTGGTTAAGAAATGGAGAAACTTCCAGTTAAATCAACAACAATATTTATTGTTGTATATTACTGCATGACTAATAAATGAGAAATAATATATTTTCTCACATTCCTGTCAATAAAGTAGTTAGGTATCATGTTGTACCATTGCCTGGAGATGTATTTAGCTTCTGCCACACACCAAGAAACCTGGCCTGAATATCTGCCTCCAAAATTGAGTCTCTCGCTGGTTATTGCCTTTAGAGCTTCTTCTTGGGAGAAGGGTGGTAATAGACAGCAATGCCCAAATGACCTTTGAATGGGAGAAAAAGTCCTAACAAAAACCTATCCCTTTATAGTGATTTAATTCAGCTACCTACTGTGGGTCAAAAATTTGGGAGAATGTTCTGTTCATGTTAAATCCATGGATACTTCACCTGGGACCCCTGCTGTAGCATTGCTACTAGTTTGGTCCACTGTAGTGATGGCACCATCTCTACTTCCCTTTTGCTCTCGTCATTCTCCACCATCACCCACTCCATGCATAGCAACTGAGACTCCAAAGACGTACAGGTATGTAGGTTATTTGGCTTGGTAAATGTAAAAATTGTCCCCAGTGGGTGTAGGATTGTGTGAATATGTGGGGATCGCTGGTCGACGCGGACCCGGTGGGCCGAAGGGCCTGTTTCCACGCTATATCTCTAAACTAAACTAAAACTAAACTAAACTGAGCTTAGAAAATAAGCTAAGGTCGACAAAAAATCTGGAGAAACTCAGCGGGTGGGCAGCATCTATGGAGCGAAGGAATAGGCAATGTTTTGGTCGAAATCCTTCTTCAGACTGATGTCGGTGGGGGGGAGGGAAGGGGATAGGAAGAGGCAGAGACAGTAGGCTGTGGGAGAGCTGGGAAGGGGAGGGGAAGGAGGGAGAAAGCAAGGACTACCTGAAATTGGAGAAGTCAATGTTCATACCGCTGGGGTGTAAACTACCGAAGTGAAATATGAGGTGCTGCTCCTCAATTTGCGGTGGGTCTCACTCTGGCCATGGAGGTGGCCCAGGACAGAAAGGTCGGATTTGGAATGGGAGGGGGAGTTGAAGTTCTGAGCCACGGGAGATCAGGTTGGTTATTGTGAACTGAGCGGAGGTGTTGTGCGAAGCAATCGCCAAGCCTGCGGTTGGTCTCACTGATGTAGAGCAGTTGACACCTGGAACAGCGGATGCAATAGATGAGGTTGGAGGAGGTTCAGGTGAACCTTTGCCTCACCTGGAAAGATACTGAGTTGGGGTCCTTCGGATGGTTGGTCCTTGAGGAGGCGAGGGGGAGGTAAAGCGACAAGTGTAGCATTTCCTGCGGTTGCAAGGGAAAGTACCAGGGGAGGAGGTGGTTTGGTGGGAAGGGATGAATTGACCAGGGAGTTACGGAGGGAACAGTCTCTGCGGAAAGCCGAAAGGGGAGGAGATCGGAAGATGTGGCCAGTGGTGGGATCCCGTTGGAGGTGGCGAAAATGTATGAGTATTATATGTCGTATGCGACGGCTGGTAGGGTGGAAGGTGAGGACAAGTGGGGACTCTGTCCTTGTTACGAGTAGGGGGATGGGAGTGAGAGCGGAGCTGCGGGATATAGAGAGGAGACCCTGGTGGGAGCCTCATCTATAGTTGAATAGGTGAACCCCCATGCATAAAGAATGAGGACATCTCCGATGCCCTGGTTTGGAACACCTCATCCTGGGTGCAGATGTGGCATAGATGGAGGAATTGGGAGTAGGGGATAGAGTCCTTCAGGAAGCAGGGTGGGAAGAAGTGTAGTCCAGATAGCCATGGGAGTCCGTGGGTTTGTAGTAAGATATCAGTCAGTAGTCTGTTACCTGCAATGGAGATGGTGAAGTCTAGGAAACGGTAGGGAGATGTCAGAAATGGTCCAGGTGAATTTGAGTGTCGGATGGAAGTTAGTGGGTGAAATGGATGAAATGGTGAAATAAGCTCCTACTTTCTATAGTTAATATAAATTTGTCTGGTTTCAAGTCGTCAATCAAGAGAGTTTATTGTCATGTGTCCCAGATAGGACAATGAAATTTGTGCTTGCTGCAGCGCAACAGAGTATTGTAAGCATAAATACAGACCAGTTCAGTGTGTCTATATAGCATAGACCATATATATACACATAAATAAACAGATAAAGTGCAATAGGCTGTTATAGTTCAGAGTTTGTTTGATGGCAAGTTTAATAGCCTGATGGCTGTGGGGAAGAAGTTGTTCCTGAACCTGGATGTACCAGATTTCAGGCTCCTGCACCTTCTACCTGATGGCAGCGGAGAGATGAGTGTGTGGCCAGGATGGTGTGGGTCCTTGATGATGTTGGCAGCCTTTTTGAGGCAGCGACTGCGATAGATCCCTTCGATGGTGGGGAGGTCAGAGCCAATGATGGACTGGGCAGTGGTCAATCAACAACATGTGGGCAGCACATTGGTGCTGCAGAGACCCGGGTTCGATCCTGACCAAGGGTACAGTCTGGACAGAGTTTATACGTTCTTCCCATGACCATGTAGGTTTTCCCCAGGGTGCTCCAGTTTCTTCCCACACTCCAAAAGCATACTGCTTTGTAGGTTAATTGGCTTTGGTAAAGATTGTAAATTGTCCCTAGTGTGTTGGATATAGCTAGTGTATGGGGATCGCTGGTCAGCGCGGACTCGGTTGGCCAGAGGGCCTATTTCTGCGGTGTATCTCTAAACTAAACTAAACTAAACTACATGCTTATCTGCCCCAGTTGCATCCAAACCATGTGGAAATAACAATATTTGGAAGGTAGACACAAAATGCTGGAGTAACTCAGCGGGACAGGCAGCATCTCTGGAGAGAAGGAATGGGTGACGTTTCGGGTTGAGACTCTTCCTCAGACTGAATCCAATATTTGGATTTCAACTCCAAAAAAAATGAAACATCTTTAAAGTTCAGATTTTATGTAAACCAGAATCACATTTATGCTTTCATAACCATGCATACAACAAACATGAACAATCCTTTTATGCATATCACCAGTGGCTGTTGTGAAACCGTAATTTCAGATGTCAGCTGGTATTAAGAAGAGTTCACCTTTGTTCTTTTATATTATGGCAAAGCAAATTATTCATTACTTTATATATATTATTTTCTTGGGGGTGGAATGGAGAAAAATAGAACATAGAACAATATAGCATTGGTACACGTGACAATAAACTAAACTGAACTAAGAACAGGCTCTTCAGCCCACACTGTCTGTGCGAAGATAAACTAATCTCCTGTGCCTGCATATGGTTCGTATATTCCTTGTATGTCCATGCATCTAACATCCTCTTCAATGCTACTATTGTATCTGCCTCCACCAACACCTCTGGCAGTGCGTTCCAGGCCCCCCCCTACTCTCTGTTTAAACTATGTTTCCTGCTCATCGCCTTTAAACTTTGCCTCTCTCATTTTAAAAACTATGCCTTCTAGTCTTCAATTATATCCTTGAAAAAAGGTTATGGTTGTCTACCCTATTTATGCCTTTCATCATTTTGTTTACTTCTATCAGGTCTTCCCTCAAACTCCAGTGTTCCAGGGAAAACAATCCAAGTTTGTCCATTCTCTCCTTGTAGCTGATACCCTTTAAACCATGAAAACAAATAAATTGTATCTTTAGATTTTAGACTTTGGACTTTAGAGATACAGTGAGGAAACAGGCCCTCCAACCCACCGAGTCCGTGCCAACCAGCGATCACCCTGTACACTAACACTATCCTACACACTAGGGTCAATTTACCATTTTTTTTACCGAAGCCAATTGACCTACGAACCTGTACATCTTTGTAATGTGGGAGGAGCACCCGGAGAAAACCCACGCATTCACAGGGAGAACGTCCAAACTCCGCACAGACAACACCCGCAGTCAGGATCGAAACCGGATCTCTGGCACTGTAAGGCAGCAACTCTACCACTGTGCCACTGTGCTGCCCTTTCATGATCTCAAGACATCCCAACCAATGACTTTCAATAATTACTTTCTAAGCAGGGAACAGCCAGCATGTGAAACAGTGGATCTTAGAAGGAACAATACGATATAAGATCAGGCAACCTGTCTTGTTTTCAAATTGTGGGTGGAGCCTAGACCATTTTTACCCAGATCAGGAAATACAAAATGGGAACAAATGTGGTAGAAGCCTGTCAGGTCAACACCCACTGGAACCACCGCTGGTTGCTAATACTCCACTCAATCCAAAAGTAAACCACTTGACTGGATGAGACTCAGCTCTCCTTCCACGTTTGCTTCTCTTTGTCTGTCCCACTGCATGCGGCTACAGATCAGCAGTAGCCCAAATTAAACTTACCTTGATAACTCTTTGAAGAGTTTGTCCTGGCTCTCTCAACCCCACCACCCCCACCCACTCCCCCGCCTTTCTCTTCACCCTCATGGTAAATGTTGCTGTCAGTGAGGACTATCTTCTCACCACTCCCTCTTCTCCCATCTCCCATCAGGCAAAAGTTATAGAAGTGTGAAAACACACACCTCTAGATTCAGGGACAGTTTCTTCCCAGCTGCTATCAGTCAACTGAACCATCTCCTAAAGGTGACAAGAGCAGGTTCGCTAACATCAGAGCTGGACTAGTCATGTCATCCCATATGCACAGGTCTAAGCCAAATGATCTGGGAATGTTGCCAGAAAGGCATTGACTGATTTGAGCCATCTGCTGGAACCTGCAGACATTAACAGCAGGGACATATTCACCAGTCATTGTGAAGGTATTCACCATGCTCAACCATGATGTCCACAGCTCCTTAGAAATCACTTCAAGGTATTCAAACCAAATCAATCAACCTAGAGTGCAGAAATTGATCAAACAAGTTGCTAATGCTCTGTTCAATGGAGAAAATACAATTTTTCTTATAAACGTTTGGCAACACAATATTTAGTCACAAAAAGTGATAGCAAATCTTCCCAGCTGTTATCAGGCAACAGAACCATCCTACCAACAATTAGAGAGCAGCCCTGAACTATTATCTACCTCTTTGGAGTCCCACGGACTATCTTTGATCTGACTTCACTGTAATTTATCTTGCAAAAAATGTTATTCCCTTTATCATGTTTCTGTACATGGTGGATGTCTCGATTGTAATCAAACATTGTCTTTCCGCTGACTGGTTAGCACACTACAAAAGCTTTTCCCTGTACCTCGGTACACGTGACAATAAACTAAATTCAACTCAACAAGAGCAAATTTCTCACCATCTGCAGCAGTCGAGATGAAGCGTCACTGTTGTCAGGGAAAAGCACATTCGTTCTGCTGCAGCAAAGGGAACATTTTCAGGAAAACAGGGCTTATCGCTGAGCATTTGCTGCAGTCACTGCCGAACATCCTTTGATTCTGTAACTTTAATCACCATGCAAAAGCTGTCAGGATTTTATCTGATCATTTGTAGCAGTGACGACTTTGAACCTCCGCCTCGGAACAATGGTCTCTCTCTGTTCCACTGGTACAAATTTTTCTCAGTTCTCTTGTGAATAACAAGCTGTGAATCAGCTGGGTTCTCTCTTGTAACAGGTCCTTAACGACCCTTGAGAAAACTATGTGATCAGTGACCTTTCCAAGTTGTGAACTCATACTGTTTGGTAATGGGAGGCCAAGGCCAGAAGGATAAATAAACTCGAAGGCAGGGGTGGAGGGGATGGGATGGGGGGGAGGGGGGGGGGGGGTTGTGCCAAAGTGACGGCAGTCAGAGGTGGGAAGCCGAAGGCTTTTGGGAGGATTAAAGAAGCATTAAAGAAAATAGCGACCTCACTCCACTGGCTTTGACCAAACGGCAACCTATTTTTAGTCGAGGCCGGTTTTGATTTTGTTGAAACAATCGAAGCAACCTAGAAGAAGCCTCGACCATGCGGAAACCACTTTCGACCATTAGGGAGGGTGACCAAAACCTCCGAGGACCTCATGGAAACCTTGGGTCGCGGGCAAGGTCACCAGAGGTTTCCGTTCAGGTTTCCTAAGTGGGACAGGGGCATTAGGCGACTTTTTAGGCGACTGCAGGAGACTATGCCGCCACATGTTCGCGGGTGGTTGCCGGGGAGTCGCCTTCATGATCGTGAGGAGTTCCCACATTCTGGGAACTTGTTGCGGCCTCATTATGGTCGCCGCAAATTTTTCAACATGTTGAAAAATTAGCGGCGACTAGAATGAAGGCATGGAGTGTAGCGAGAATTCTCGTGCTGTAGGTGGGTCGCCAGGAGGTCCTAGTGGGTTGCCAGGAGGTCGAAGGTTCTCGTAGGTTCGTGTATGTTGTAGCTGGTGCTGACCGGTAAATTTCATTGGCTCATTGGGGGAAAAAAACGTAAGCAGTAGTTTTCAGAACCAAGGATAAACGACCTGTAATGTTAAATGTCTGCCGAACTTCACAGCCATTCTTAAAAGTTGTCTGGCTTCTCAAAAGTTGTCTCCACTCCTTCTCCCTCCTTCTCCCCCCTCTTCCTCCCCCCCCCCTCCCCTCCCCCTTCCCCCTCCCCCTTCCCCCTGCCCTCTTTTTTTTTTATTTATTATTATTATTATTATTATTATTTTTTTTTTTTTTTAATTTTTATTTATTAGAAGTACATTACATTACAACCACATACATTAATACTCGTCATTTATATCTTCTTACAATTAATGTACTCCCTTTATTTATTTTTTTACACTAGAGAAAGAAAAGATTGAAAGAGAGAAGAAAGTGAAGGGAAAAGTGCAAGTGTAGAAAAGTGTAGAAAATGTAACAACAAAAAAGGACGAAGACCCTATAAGAGCGAAATTAAAAAGAAAAAGAGTTAAGAAATAAGCCCTAAGAAAAGAAAAGAGAAAGAGAAAAAAAGAGAAACAAATTTTTTTTTTTTTTGAGCATCACGTAAATAGGACATACCAACTCTTCAACTATCATCCCCCCTTACCCGACCTCAATTTTTTATTTTTTTAAAGTACTTTTGCACCCTATGTTTGTAATAATTCTATAAATGCAGACCACGTCAGGTGGAAGTGATCTGGTTTACCTGCTAGGAGGAGTCTTATCTCTTCAAGGTGTAATGTTTCAAACATATTTGAAATCCACATATTTATAGTTGGTATTGGAGCCTTCTTCCAAAATTTTAGAATTAGCTTTTTTCCAGTTATTAACCCATAATCCATTAATTTCTTTTGAAACACATTTAGTTCTGGATCATCTTCCGTTATTCCGAAGATAATCCATTCTGCTTTGGGTATCAGTCTTGTTTTAAATAACTTTGTAAAGATTTCAAAAATTTCATTCCAAAATTTTTGAATTTTTGTACAGAAGACAAATGAGTGCGCTATAGTTGCTTCTTGGGATTGACATTTATCACAAATAGATGATACGTTTGGGAAAATTTTATGAATTTTAGTTTTCGAATAATATAATCTATGTAAAATTTTAAATTGTATTAAAGTGTGTCTTACATTAATCGAGCATTTATGCACTTTTAATAAGTATTCATTCCAACTTTCCTTTGAAATTTTAATAGCTAACTCTTGTTCCCAGTCTCTTCTGATACCCTCCGTAGATGGTATTTGTGCATTTAAGATAATATTGTACAAATATGATATTAAGTTTGCTGATTCCGCTTTTATCTGCATTGCCTCGTCCAGTACATCTGCTGGGTTATTATGATGATCTTTTGTATATTTTTTCAAATAGTCGCATATTTGAAAGTATTTAAAATATTGATTATTTCCGAGTTTATATTTTATTTGTAATTGTTGAAATGAAAGTAATTTTCCAGTTTCATACAAGTCACCAAGCGTTTTAATTCCTTTTCTATCCCATTGTGTATAAGCTTTATCTATAATAGAAGGACTAAACGAAGGGTTATTGACTATAGGTAATAAAAGTGATAAGTTTCTTAATTTTAAGTTTTGTTTTATTTGTTTCCAAATACGGATTGTACTATGAATAATTGGGTTCTTATTATAGTTTATGTTATTCAATTTCATTGGAGAGAGGAGGATCGCTCCAATGTTTCTAGAGGAGCAATCCTCTTTCTCCATTACAATCCAGTCTACTTGCTGGGCGGAGTTATCCATCAGTTGAATCATGTTTTTAATATTTACTGACCAATAATAATACATAAAATTAGGTAGTGCTAGACCCCCCAATACTTTAGGTTTATTCAGATGGGTTTTTTGTATTCTATGTGATTTATAGTCCCATATAAAATTAGTGATATCTGAGTCGAGTTTTTTAAAAAACTTCTTAGGTAAGTATATAGGAATTGATTGAAATAGGTATAAAATTTGTGGTAAAAAGATCATTTTTATTGCGTTTATTCGGCCTATTAAAGACATCGGGAGCATTTTCCAGAATTTAATTAATGTATTCAGTTTATTAAGTAGGGGGTCAAAATTTGCCCTGAACATACCTTGATATGCTCTGGTAATTTCGATTCCCAAGTATTTAAATTTTTCTGTAGCTATTTTAAAAGGGAATTTTAAAAGATGTGTTGAATCTTTCGGTTTTATTGACATAATTTCACTTTTATTCCAATTTATTCTATATCCAGAAAAAGATCCGAAGTCTTCAATTAAATTTAATATATTTGGTATAGTGATTTGAGGTTTTGTAATATACAATAATATATCATCCGCGTATAAAGATATTTTATTATATGAGTCTTTAGTATTATATCCATGAATATCAGGGTGTATTCTAATTTTTTCTGCTAGCGGTTCAATAATGAGAGCAAACAGCTGTGGTGATAATGAGCATCCTTGTCTATTTCCCCTTGATAGTTGAAATTTCGAGGATAATATGTTATTAGTAAGTATTCTAGCTGTAGGTTTGTTATATAGTAACTTAATCCATAAAATAAAATTCTCTCCCAGTTGAAATTTTTGTAATACTTTATCCATATAATTCCATTCTACTTGATCAAATGCTTTTTCAGCATCCAGCGAAATAATTGATAATTCTTGATCTTCAGATTTGTGTGAGTGCATTATGTTGAGTAGACGTCTCATATTATTAGAAGAGTATCTCTTAGGGATAAACCCTGTCTGATCTGGGTTTATTAATTTACTAATGTATTTACTTAATCTTCTGTAAATATTGGTTTCATAATTAAACTCTGATATATATATATGTTATAAGGAAATATCAGGGTAAAATTGTATTATATATCTGAATGTGAGGCCTCGTTTTAATATTTTAATATGTTATGATTAACTAAGAGAGCGGAGCGAGTTGAGCAACAACGCAATGGAAGTCAAAATAAGGTTTTTTCCCACCTACAGGTGGGTCACTCGCTACAGTGCCGACTATAGACACTGTAGCCTCACTTTTTTAGTTTTTTTTTTATCACATAAAATCACTTGTTTGTGTTTTGTGTTTAGTGATAAGAGTAATAAGGACATACCAACAAAAGTTAATAATTCAAAAACTCCCCCAATACCTAAAGACCTGGGATATGGACGCACCACAAGATTCAAAGGTACTATAATTATTCAAAATGCATGACACCACACAAAAGAACCTAGGAGGAATCTCATTTTGTAGTTGGAATATAAGAGGTATTAACGAACCTATCAAAAGGGGTAAGATATTAGCTCAGCTAAAAATGTATAATTCTGACATTACCTTCCTACAAGAAACACACCTAAAACCTCAGGACCAAGTTAGGCTGAGGGCGAAATGGATAGGTCAAACATACCACTCTTCATTCACTTCAAAATCTAGAGGCACGTCAATTATCATAAGAAAAGGTATACCATTTAAAGCAAAGAATATTATAACAGATATAGAAGGGAGATACCTAATAGTTAATGGAGAAATCCATGACACTCCACTTACTTTGGTAAATATATATGCCCCTAACTTTGATAACCCCCACTTTTTCAATAAAATCTTCAATATAATTGCAGAGTCAAACTATCAAAATGTTATAATAGGCGGAGACTTTAACTGTGTTTTAGATCCGTACTTAGATAAATCAAGTCAAAAACAGAGAGGGAATATGAAATCGAAAACTGGGGAACTCCTCAATACCTACATAAATAACACTAATATAGCAGATGTTTGGAGAATTGTGAATCCAACTGGCAGGGAATATTCGTTTTACTCAATGGTACATAAGACATACTCACGTATAGACTACTTTCTGCTGGATACAAAATTAATCCCCCAAACATCTAATGCAATATACCATACAAATTCAATTTCAGACCATTCTCCACTAACTTTCTTTTTAAAACTGGAAGGATTGTCTAAAAATAATTCATTCTGGAGATTTAACTCTCAAATTTTAAAAGATCCACAAGCGAGTATATATTTAAAAGAACAAATGGAGGTCTTTTTTCAAACAAATGATACTTCAGATATATCGCCTACTTTACTTTGGGAATCTTTTAAAGCATACATTAGGGGTATTATAATTTCATATCAAGCTTTTCAAAATAAAAAGAATAAGAATGAACAAAGACAGTTAGAAGAACTTATTAGACAAATGGATATAGATAATGCTAAAGATCCATCAATAGATAAACATAATAAAATAATAATTTTAAAATTTAAATTAAATAAATTATTATCTGCCAAACTTATAAGACTTTTTCAAATTACAAAACAAGAGCACTTTGAATTTGGTGATAAACCGCATAAACTTTTGGCTCGCCAGCTAAAAAAACGAGAAAAGGAACATACTATACCAAAGATCAAATCAGATAAAGGGGAATTATTAACAACACCGAAGGATATTAATAAAAGATTTGCGCAATTTTATGAGAATTTGTATACATCTAAAACGATAATTGATTCCAATAATATCACAAAGTTCTTGGATACCTGTAATCTTCCAAAGTTAGAGCTGAAGGAACAAGAGGAACTGGGTGCACAAATCTCAATTAAGGAATTAGAAGATACAATAAACTCACTAAAAAATGGAAAAACACCAGGCCCTGATGGATTTACTAATGAATTTTATAAAAGCTTTTATGATAAAATAATACCAAGATTACAAAAAATGTACCAATACGCTTTTAAAAAACGAATACTACCTGATACATTAGCGGAATCAACGATTACATTAATACCTAAGAAAAATAAGGATTTAGAAGAACCTGGCTCATATAGAGCTATAGCATTGTTAAACACAGATCAAAAAATATTAGCGAAAACATTAGCCCCTGCCCTCTTTTAAAGGACTTACGGTACACTGTGCTATAAGGGCCTGTCCCACTGGCGATTTTTTTGGCAAATCACCATGTAGCAGGTTGCCGAAAAATGATGACTGGACCCCCCTGCGACAATGTCTACGACAAGCTACGACAACCTACCACCTGGTCGATGTCAAGCTACAGCAAGCTATCGACAACCGGCGACCCATTGGAACGTCCACCTACGATCTCACCTACAGCAACCGATGACCACACAGGCGACAACCTATGACACCTGCGACAAACAGCGACAAGCAACGACCCTGTCGGCGACAACTGAAGACAGCTGAAGGCAATTCAGTTGCTGGTACCTGTCGCCGGTTGAAGTAGGTTGACGTAGGTAGCCGCCAATGGAATTCACCTAAGTCAGCATCTGGCGACAACCAACGTCTCCTGGCGACAACCTGGGTCATCCTATCGACAACCTACGACAGCACCTTCAACAGGAGGACAAGCTACGTCAAGCCTACGTCCAGCACACAGTCGCCGAAAAGTTTTGAACATTTCAACATCCAGCGGCAACCAGAAAAATGTTACGACCCTTTAGGCGACTTGAAGACACTAACGACCATACAGGCGTCACTGCCTGACCATATGGCGACAGCCTACTCGCCTGTAGTCGCCGATAAAAATTGCCTAAGTGGGACAGGGGCTTTAGCCATCTTAATAACAGCGCTAACTTTCCTGTTCATCTCGGTGTGCGTCCGTATCACCTTGGCTTTGCACTGTGTGAATTTTAGACAGCGCTCCCCCCGCCTGCCCTGTCCCCCGCCTGCGATGTGTGTGTGTGTGTGTTCCACTCTGACAGTCGCCGTTCCAGTTTCCAGTTGTCGGTTTTACAGGCGACTGCCGGCAACTTGACAGTCGCCGGCAGTCTGCTGAAAAATTGCCTAAGTGGGACAGATCCATTACTCCCCCTGGCCCTGAAGGACCGCTGAGACTAAAATCAGATGGACTTTCCGGGCATGTTTTGGGCTGACCACTCTTGTGCTCCTGAGAAAGCTGGCATCAGATGTCAAAAGCAACTGATTGCTATGAAGATGGAGCTCAAGATTGAACTCTCCACATGCCATGTTCTTACAGAGAGTGGGTTAAATTAGAGGCTATTGGTGTCTTGGTGTCTGAGGAATGGTCTCGATCCGAAACATCACACATTCCTTCTCTCCAAAGGTGCTGCCTGTTCCCACTGTTACTCCAGCATTTTGTGTCTCCCTTCGATTTAAACCAGCATCTGCAGTTGTTTCCTACGCAGGTGCATATCTCACTTGGTTCAGAAAAATGGCTGAGATCCCAGAGGATTCTGACCCGAAACATCACTTGTCCACATTCCCCAGAGATACTGCCTGACCTCCTGAGTTACTCCAGCATGTTATGTCTTTCCTCGGCTGAAATCCCACATTGGTTTAATCCCTGACTTCACAGAAGAAAAGAAGTATTGCTTTTTGCAGTTTATTTGAAGATCGCTTTTGTAGCATTGTAGAAACAAGGAACCGCAGAAGCTTCTGTCTTTTTATCCCTTTTGTCTCATGCCTATAGTTTCATCTCTGGGTCTTTGTCCAATCATCTGCCTATCAGAAAACCCCCCTCACCTGTATCAACCTATTTCCTTCCAAGCTTTGTCCTGCCTCTCCTCTCTTACTTTCTTCTCCACTCCTCCCCAGCCAAAATCAGTCTGAAGGAGGGTCCCGACCCGAACCGTCACCTATCCATGTTCTCCAGAGATGCTGTGCTGAGTTACTCCAGCACCCTGTGTCTTCTTTTGTAACATTGTACTCTGTAACATATTCCACCGGGTGGTGCCATCAGCGACGGCAGCCTCGCCAACAGTCTTTTCATCTTTTTTTGTTATTTTTAGTGTGTTTTAAAAGTATATGTTAATGTTCTCTTGTTCGTTTTATGTGGGGGGTTGGGGAAGGGGTCGGGGGAAGCTTTCTTCTTACCTTGCCGAAGATGCGATTGTTTTCCGGATCGTATCTCCGGTCGCTCTGCGGCTTAACATCATGGAGCTGGAGGCCTTGCTCGAGACTGACTTTGAGCCCCATCGCAGGGCCGTGGACTTACCATCGGAGCCTGCGATCCCTTGCCTGGGATCGACGCTCCAACTGCTGCCTGCAGATTTCAACATCAAGGAGCTCGCATTCTCGGGTAGAGGCTGATGTCGGGAAGCTCCAAAGTCGTAGAAGGTTCGTCTATCCCTGACCCGGGGTCGGATCGCCCCGCGCGGGGGAGCTGAGATCCCCCCGAATGCAGGAACTTGATCGCCTCGACCCGGAGGGCTCGACCGCCAACTGTGGGAGGCAAGATTGCATTCACAACGGAAGGTTCGAGTGCCCCAACAAAGAAGGGAAGAAGATTGAACTTTTTTTGCCTTCCATCACAGTGAGGAATGTAAGGGAGTCGCTGTGGTGGATGTTCATGTTAAAAATGTATTTGGGTGTCTTGTTGCTCTTTATTGGTATGACTGTATGGCTAATCAAATTCCTCGTATGTTGCAAACATACTTGGCTAATAAAGTTTAAGAAAGAACTGCAGATGCTGGAAAAACTGAAGGTAGTCAAAAATGCTGGAGAAACTCAGCGGGTGAGGCAGCATCTATGGAGGGAAGGAATAGGCGATGTTTCGGGTCGAGACCCTTCTTCAGAGTCTCATATTACCTTGGCTAATAAAGTACTATTATTATGATTATGATTATGATTATGGAGTAAAAACTGTGATCCCATCTTTCCTGGGCTGAGAAGCTAGCTCCATCAGTGGTTGACTACTTCTCGTATTGGGAAAGAATGAATGCATCATGCAGTGTAAACCATGCTTTATGACCCAGCCTATGTTGGGGGAAAAAATGTGAATTACTATGACACATTATGTAAGACTTCAAGGGCCCTCTCCAAGCCTTCTCCAAGCTCAGACTTGTTGGACACAGTGAAGAGTACTCAATGAAAAAAGATAATAATTGAATAGCAGAAGAAATACTCAATGACAATAGATAATTATTGAATAGTAGAAGAAATGCTTCAATTACATTGTCCACAACTTCACAGAAGCTAGAGGGTTTCACATTATGTAGGTATGATTGGATTGGCATTGACATAGAATAATAGATTTACCTGTAGAAATCCAAAACAGAAACTGTAAAGCAGCACATTATGAGAGTGAAATATTGATGTCTGATATATGATGTATCATGTCTTCTTCTCTGGATATGGTGGTGTACTCTATGGAGTAACACTGCCCAGTCCATCACCGGCTCTGACCTCCCCACCATTGACGGGATTTACCGGAGTCGCTGCCTCAAAAAGACAGCCAGCATAATCAGAGACCCACACCACCCTGGCCAAATACTCATTTCACCCCTGCCATCGGGAAGAAGGTAAAGGAGCCTGCAAAAAGCAATGTCCAGGTTCAGGAACAGCTTCTTCCCTACAGTCATTCGGCTACTAACATATATATATATATATATATATATGTGTGTGTATTTGTGAGCATGTGTGTATACATACACACACTGAACACTTTTTTTCCTCTCATTTATGATATTGTTTACAGTGTACGATGTTTACATATTCTGTTGTGCTGCTGCAAGTAAGAATTTCATTGTTCTCTCTGGGACATATGAAAAATTAAACACTCTTGACCAGTCTGAAGAAGGGTCTCGACCTGAAACGTCACCCATTCTTTTTCTCCAGAGATGCTGCCTGTCCCACTGAGTTACTCCAGCTTTTTGTGTCTACTCCTGACTCTCTCTTGACTCTCTCTTAACAGCCATAGTAATACAATGCATTTATGCAGGCCATGACCTTTGACCTGTAGACTCTGGATGTCAATTGGTCTGATACTTCAGAAAGGATGTCAGATGCTTTTTCGAAGATGATACATAAAGTCTATTATCATATGCCATATGACTATTCCTCTAATACTCCATGACTCTAAGTATTTGCATTGTAGATGTGTGGCAAGATGTTACTTTATAAGGTTTCCATGTTTTTTTTTAGAATAAGCACATACTTTTTTCACAACTTTCCCGTGATCGCCAAGTTTAGTTGCTGGGTGGCAACTGTGAGTTTTAGCTGTTTAATGATGAACAGGAAGACATGATTTGATGGGAACAGTGTGGGGTGTATTTGGATGGTGGGTGGTTCCAGGGCTGGTTCGTTTCAGAGGGATTAAGTGAGAAAGGCAAGATAAATGTGTGGATGTGCTTGAAACATTTCCAGGATTATAATTGCTACATCTTATAGCTATAAGGGAATACTTAGAATCCCAGACATTTCACATATTCCCTTGGCCATTCTATCCATTTTCTAATGAAAGGTCATCAATCTGAAATGTCACCTCTGTTTCTCTCTCCAAAATGCTGCTTCAGTTTTTATTTCAGTTAAAACCAAAGATCCTATAGCAAGCAAGATAGATCACTCGACGAAAAAGACGTAGTATGGTCATGGGCAGATTCATGGGTAATTTTCGGCCCCATTTCCGTAACCGGCTTCCGTCTCCGCACCAAAGATCCCATAGCGGAGCAAAGATAACTAGTGCGGAGACGGAAGCCGGTTACGGAAACATCCTCGTAAAAATAAAAGTTATTTGGTAAAAATCTTCTCCTCATTTTCAGAATTATAATTTATTAACACAAACTGTTCCCCCGCAACGCTGATTACACTGCGAGTCGGGTCGGGTCGGGTCGGGTCAGGTTACTGAAATGGATGAAAAAAAGGCCCACGTTCCGCTCCGTTGCGTACTACATGTCAGCCCATTGCATTTAGAAGGAGTGGTCTATCTTGCTTCGCTATAGGATTTTTGGTTAAAACTGTTACAAAAGACTTGGCTGGTGATGTTGAATCTGAAATAGGATCAGACATCTATCTATATCTATATATTATACTAAAACTCTTCCCCTTGTTCTTGTGTCTGTGTGGCCCAGAGTTGTGTCAGCTTTCTGTCAATCTCCTTAATTTCTATCTTCTTCCAAACGCTAGGCCACAGCCTTCCCATTTTCACACATGCTATTCACATTTTTCCTGCGGACACGACAAATATCTTCCAGTCGCATTTCAACCTATTTTTCCAGTTATTAATCTTTTAAAAACAGTTTCAAAATATTAACGTTTTTCAAGTTCTCATTTTGAAGGAAAAAAATTCCGACTAACGTCACAATCCACTCGCAAGGTAGGACGGGACACTCCGCGCGGGAGGGGGACTCAAACGCTCCAGTGACATTTTCCACATTTTTCAAATGCACGTTTTAAAATTCAACTTCGCCATTGGTCACTCTTCCAACCGCTCTCCAAAAAACGTTCTTGAAACCCTCTCCCAAGGCAGTCAGCTGAAGATCCAGTCTGCGGACTTCAATTTGGATTTTTGTCATGATTATAAAACAAACAATAGAAAATCAGTTTGAAGAAAACCATAGACCAGGTTCCAGAATGTGAATGGAAGCAAGCAGATGGGGAACCGATCTCTTACACTACAAACCTTGCAGCACCATCCACCTTTGACGCTGAGGGTTCCAAGTGCCCCATGGTCACTTTGTGCCAAAGCCACTCATTTACTACAATATTTCAACATTGGATATTTTCCAAATTGGAATTGTCAGATTACTCCACAGGTCAATGTTCCTGATCAGTAAACTATGTGGTTGATACTGCAGGGAACCAGAGAGAGGTGTTTCAATCCCTCTAAGGCATCTGTGGGATTTAAATCGAACTAACTAAATAAATCCGAAGAAGGGTCTTGATCCAAAATGTCACTTATCCACGTCTTCCAGAGATGCTGTCTGCCCACTGAGTTGCAACACCTTCTGTCTTTTTTGGTCAACCAGTATCTGCAGTTCCTTCTGTCTCTCTCTTAATTAAATATTAATTAATATTAATTATAATATTAATATAATATCAAGGGGAGGAGGTTAGTGTGTGTGTGTGGGGGGTGGTTAGTGTGTGTGACGCTGCAGGCCACCCCCCGCACAACCGCGCATTGAGGGGACGGGACCCAACGGGTCTAGTAATAATAAAAAATAAGAGCATTTCACCAAAGATTAAGTAGCAATTTTTAATGTAGCTTGCACAACATTTTAGGTTTGTCCTAAAGACTAATTCAATGACTGGGAAGTATTTCAAGTGTAATCTCTGGAAAGGTGACTCCTGTTGTTTTAAAACAGTGTGTCCCTGACTCATTGAGAGAAACACCATGGGAGATCTGCTAATATATGTTATTTTGCTTTATATCATTATT
Source organism: Malacoraja senta (assembly GCA_038087875.1). Taxonomy (NCBI): domain Eukaryota; kingdom Metazoa; phylum Chordata; class Chondrichthyes; order Rajiformes; family Rajidae; genus Malacoraja; species Malacoraja senta. The sequence continues at coordinate 70,572,584 of CM075977.1, read as the reverse complement.
CAGGGACCTGCTATTGTCAATTGGTAAAGCAGATGATTACTATTAATAACACTTGTTGGCTTTTACTTACATAGTATTTAACGCAGTGCTGTACTTTGTTCCATCGGATTCTTTATAATGATGTCTGCTCGATTAGGCCTATAAAAAGATTATTTTTAATGCTTATTGAAATGAATGTCATTGGGAAGTCAACAGCCAATATGCAATCCATTCTTTTGCTGCATTTTGTACAAAGCAGACCTACAATCACATATTACAATCGCTCTACACTCTTAAATCTCTATTCCTACAGCAACATTTCTAACTTTTTCTATGCACTAAATGTTATTCCCTTATCATGTGTCTATGCACTGTAAATGGCTTGATTGTAATCATGTATTGTCTTTCCATTGTGTAGGAATGAATTGCAGATGCTGGTTTAAACCGAAGATAGACACAAAATGCTGGAGTAACGCAGCGGGACAGGCAGCATCTCTGAATAGAAGGAACGGGTGATGTTTCTGGTCGAGACCCTTGAGTCTGAAGAAGGGTCTCAACCTGAAACGTCACCCATTCCTTGACTTTTAACTGACTGGATAGCACGCAACAAAAGCTTTTCACTGTATCTTGGTACACATGACAATAAATTAAACTGAACAGAAACTGAACTAGTTTGTAGAGATTAAGATATTCCATTTTCAAGGCGAAATTGTTACATCAGACGTGATACACATGTCAGGATAAATGTAGTTCCTTTATCTATATGTCTTCAATGAAACAATGGTGTGCTTAGACAGGTGTTATTATAATCGTTTGGCATTCTCCATATTCACATATCTTTCACAATGTATATTTTCACAAATTACTAACTTTTCAGTATAAATATCATAATTCATCGAAAAAAAATTATGAAAAAAAATCAAGCCATGATAGATAGCCATTGGCCATAACACTGTATCGAAATGACTGATGGTAAAATGTCACTAGGAATCAGGAGGGAAATCTTCCTCCAGCAATTTTAGGAGTTATTCTTTTCACGTGATATTTTTGATCAGACCAAATTAACATGACCTTATAAAACAAGTTTGCAATGTCACTGTACTTTACATATATTAATCCTGGCTGTTTTAGATATACAGTAGTTGTCTTAATGTGATGAAGAGAATGTCAAATTATTGAATGTGGAAACTCCTAATTTTATTCAACCAATACATCTTTACTGTTGTAAGACATTTCTGCAAACTACCAATAGATTGGAAATCAATTTCTTTTGTTGTGAATGTATTTGATTCAGGCCTGTGCTTTCAGTTTAATAGGCTAGAATTTCAGTGAATTAGGGATTGACGAGGGAAGGTTTAATCAGATTCAGATTCCAATGAAATTCTACTCATGGCCATTGGAACTTTCAGTGGGGAAGAAAGACCACCACAGTAATGGGCCTGTCCCACATAGGTGGCTTTTTAGGCGACTGCAGGAGACTATGCAGTCGACACATGGTCGCCACATGTTCGCGGGTGGTTGCCGGGAAGTCGCCTTCACGGTCGTGAGGAGTTCCCGCATTCTGGTCACTGTGACTTTTTCAACACGTTGAAAAATTAGCGGCGACTAGAATGAAGCCGCCTTGGAGAGTAGCGAGAATTCTCGAGCTGTTGGTGGGTCGCCAGTGTAAAGACTGGTCAAACACGTGATGTCTTCACTCTTAGTTTATTGCATACATTGTAATCGTATACACACATATTGCCCTAGCTGTTCGTGGTCCGTCACCGGAGCTAGAGTGTGAGCTGGGGGTGGGAAGGTTACAATTATACTGAAGATAATGGGGAGTGGTTAGTAGTGGTGAGATCACTATGTTAAAGGAGCATGCACTGATCTACATCCTTCCCCTTGGAAACAAAACATTACAATGATGACAGTGCGACCACGACTCATATGCTAGACACAAACCCGCGCGTACATCGGCAGGAAAGATTTGAAACAATCAAGCAAACTCCCCGTAACGCACAGGCGGCTTGACCAGCCGCCCGGAGCGGGTACGCAGCCCGCCTTCCCCCCCCCCTCCGAAGGAAGAGCAGGTACAGGAGCAGGAGAGGTGATAGGGGAGCTGACAGGAGAATGAGCAGGAGAGGGAGGACGAGGAGACCGGGGAGGAGAAACGGGCACCGCAGCGGGCACGCGAGCGGGAGAGGTAGGATGGGGGGGGCCGGGAGGAGCAGTGGGAGAACGGGGCACCAAGGGTTGAGAGGGCAGAGTCCTGGGCATGTGAGGAGCGGTGGGCAAAGAGGTAGCAACCGGAGGTGCAAAAGGGGCTACAGGAGGCGGAGCGGGCTCGTTGACCGGCAGCAAATGCTGGCGGGACCAGCGGTAGGTGGTGCCCTCGTAGTCAACCAGGTAAGAGCGCGGAGAGTCTGCAAAGCCAACGACAACAGCCAGTCGGTGGTGTCCTGAGGGGGACTGCATCCGGACGACCTGGCCCTGGAAGAGACGCGGAAGGGGACGGCATGATTTGTCGTGGGAGCGCTTCTGGATAGCCTGTTTCTGGGCAATGCACTCCTGGACAGCAGCAGGGCTGCGGACTGCGGGCTGTAGGGATCGCTGGGAGACAGGGATCGGAGGGCGTGTGGTGCGGGACATGTTCCGCTGAGCAGGCGAGCCCAGGGCAGAGTCGCGAGAAATATTGCGGAGATTCAGTAGGGCCAGGTAAAAATCAGAATGCGATAGTCTACACTGCTCCAACAGCTCCATGGCACTGCGGACGGCACGCTCAGCAAGGCCGTTGCTCTGCGGGTACTCAGGGCTGCTGGTGATGTGGCGAATGTTCCAGGCTGCGGCGAAGGCGCGGAACTCCGCACTCGAGAACTGGCCGCCGTTGTCAGACTGCAAAGTCACAGGAATGCCAAAGATCCCAAAGTTGCGTTTCAGCTTCCTGATGACAGCAGCAGAAGTGAGGGAGTGCAGCTGATCCACCTCGAACCAGCTGGAATAGGAATCTACAAGGACCAGGAAATGTTTGCCATGCCACTCATATATGTCCGTAGCGACCACCATCCACGCCAGGTCGGGAGCAGGCTGTTGCAGGAGTGGCTGGCGTTGCTGGTGGGGAGAGAGGGTATTGCAGGTTGAGCAGGCAGAGACCATATCCCGGATGTCCTGTGCCATGCCGGGCCAATAAAATTGGCTCTGGGCCTGGGACAGGGTGGCATCGGCTCCGGGATGGCCGCTGTGGGCAGTTTGGTAATAGTGGTCCCGCAGCGCAGCAGGCACCACAACCTTGTGGCCCTTCACCACCACGCCGTCATGCAGCACGTTCATCCCGGACTAGGAAATAGGGCGTAGCACCAGCCGGCAAGGATGAGCGACGGTCAGGCCAGCCACGACGGATGACGTCTACAAGCTGTTGCAGGGCAGGATCATTGGCAGTGTGGTGAATCAGGGACTGCATCTGCCGGGAAGACACAAAGTTAACGTTTAGCACCATCAGGTCGGATGATTCGTACGGGTGGCGGGCAGTAGACGCCAGCGGTGCGCGGGACAGCGTGTCAGCCACAAACATGTCCTTGCCCTTTCGGTACACGATTCGAAACGTGAAGCGCTGGAGCTGCAGCATCATACGCTGCAAACGGGAAGAGGCCACGTGGATCGGTTTGTTCAAGATCGTGACCAGCGGCTGGTGGTCGGTCTCAATAGTGAAGGTGTTACCCAGAATGTAGTCCTTGAACTTCGAGCAGGCAAACACCACGACAAGGAGCTCCTTCTCAATCTGAGCGTAGCGTTGTTCGGTAGGGGTCATAGTGCGGAGGCGTAGGAGACAGGTAGTTCACCATGCCCAAGAAGCGCTGCAGGCTGGGCACATTGACCAGAGCTGGCATCTCCGAGACCGCAGCTGTCTTCTGTGGGTCTGGTTTCAGACCCTCAGCCGTGAAAACGTGGCCCACGTATGTGACCTCCGGGACGCGGAAACGGCACTTTTTGGGGTTCAGTTTGAGGTTGATCTTACGAGCGCTATCCAGGACTTGGCGGAGGTGGAGGTCGTGTTCAGCGATGTCTCTCCCGTACACTAAGATGTCATCGACGATGATAGCACACGGCAAACAGCTGCTCCATAGTGCGCTGGAAAACCTCGCTGGCAGAATTGATCCCGAAAGGCATGCGGAGGAAACGGAACCTGCCGAAAGGTGTACCGAACGTGGTCAGGAAGGATGAACGTTCATCCAGCGGAATCTGCCAGAAAGAGCTCTTGGCATCGAGGACAGAGAATACAGTGGCTGGGCCAACCTGTGCAGCGACTTCCTCCACCGTTCGCATGGGGTAGTGCGGGCACTTGATGGCAAGGTTTAGGTACTTGGGGTTTATACAGATCCAAATCTCGCTCTTGTCCTTCTTAATAATAATAATAATAATGGATGGGATTTATATAGCTCCTTTCTAATACTCAATTCTTAGAAGCAACGACCATGGTGGAGACCCACCGGGTTGGATCACTCACCTCCTTGATGATGCCCACGGCCACCATCTGGCGCAGAGTCGCCTCCACCCTGTCCTTCATAGCAAAGGAGACGCAGTGAGCCGGGCGGACTACCGGATGGACCCCCGGGTCCACCTGGATTTTGTAATTGCAGGGTAGTTTGCCTCAAAACGATCAGGGTACTCGCACATGGGATCCATGGGGGTCTGCACCAGGTGGATATCGCGGTGGAAGGAAACCAAACCGAGGTCCTGGCACGCACTGGCGCCCAACAGAGTAACATTCTCAGATTTCAGCAGGAGGAAAGAGAGGGGCCGAGAGGCCTTCAGAACTGTGCAGATAAGGGTTGCCTTCCCGACTTGTACGAGCACACTCCCCCCATATGGTTGGAGGCGGGAGTTGTCGGCAGTAACCTTCTCACCAGATCTTATCTGCTCAAAGAGGCTTAATGACATAACATTGGCAAACGCCCCCGTGTCGACCTTCGCAGGAAAGGTCATCCCATTCACAGTAACTCGAACTGAGGGATCAGCTATCAAAGCATGTGCACCCAAGACTGAAAAAATACGCGATTCATCATGGGAGGAACTGGTATCAGAATCAGGGAGTTCGTCTGAAAGGTACTGGGAGCCTTGAACACTATCAGTCACAGCAAGGTTGTTTAGACTCCTTCTCGGAGCAGGGACAGGCTGGCCCCTGGAATGGCACACTGCGGAGAAGTGATTCAGCTTCCTACAGAAATTACAAGTCTTTCCCAGTGCAGGGCAAACATGAAATTGATGATTGGCGAAGTTGCAGTTGGGGCATCGACGTGGGTTGTTCCTCGCGGGCGCGGGAGTGCTACGCTGGCGTGGCGGGCCATCGTTCCGCCGGTGTTCAGCAGCACCGGCATAGTGAATGTCCTGAGCCTCAGGTGGAGATACGGAGTCGACAGCAGCAGCCATGCGAGAGGCATGCAAAGCCTCGTTTAAAGTGAGGTCTGGCTTCCTCAAGAGCTCTGCCCATAGCTTCTCGTCCTGTAGGCCGTGAACTAGGACATCCCTGACCATTTGGTCGGGGGTCAAAGCGTCCAGGCGGCAACACCGAGCCAGGTGACGCAACGATGCAATGAAGGAGTCGATGTGCTCCCCGGGTTTCTGGCGCCTGGTGAAAAACTTAAACCGCTCTATAATGCAATTGGTGGGAATGTCACACAGCGCGGCAAATTTATTCGTAAGACATATCGGGTCCTGAGCATTCTCACCATCGGCGTACTCGAATGATTCAAAACGTTCCATGGCCTCCGGGCCAGCCAGGTTGAGGAGCAGATGTGCTGTAACCGCAGGGGTAGCATTAGGATGAGCGATCACGACATAATGCTGGAAGTCACGCCTAAAGACAGTCCACCGGTGAACGATGTCGGAGTCAAACACCAGAATGTCAGGCTTACGACACGAGTTGGCCATAGTAAATAAAGGGTTAGAAAGGAAAATAAAAACTTGGAGAGAACAAAACAAACCCGATAGACAGGAGACGCAGGGTTCAACTTTGTGACACCATGTAAAGACTGGTCAAACACGTGATGTCTTCACTCTTAGTTTATTGCATACATTGTAATCGTATACACACATATTGCCCTAGCCGTTCGTGGTCCGTCACCGGAGCTAGAGAGTGAGCTGGGGGTGGGAAGGTTACAATTATACTGAAGATAATGGGGAGTGGTTAGTAGTGGTGAGGTCACTATGTTAAAGGAGCATGCACTGATCTACAGCCAGGAGGTCTTAGTGGGTTGCCAGGAGGTCGAAGGTTCTTGAAGGATCTCGTAGGTTGTAGCCGGTGCTGACCAGTGAATTTCATTGGCTCATTGGGAAAAAAAAGGTAAGCAGTAGTTTTCAGAACCAAGGATAACCAATGTCAAATGTCCGCCGAGCTTCACACCCGTGTATCTCTGACTTCTTAAAAGTTGTCTCCACTCCTTCTCCCCCTTCTCCCCCCTCTCGCCCCCCTCTCCCCCTCTTTTAACGGACATACCATACACTGTGCTTTAGCCGTCTTTTTCTAGCGCCAACCTTCCTGCTCATCGCGGTGTGTGTCAGTTTCACCTTGGCTTTGCACCGTGTTAATTTTTTAGACAGTGCTCCCCCCGCTTGCCCTGTCCCCCGCCTGCATAACTGGCTGAAGGAAGCGATGTGTTTGAAACCAGGCACCGCTCATCACCTGGACAATACCATACCTATGGTGAAGCATGGTGGTGGCAATATCCTGCTGTGGGGATGTTTTTTAGCGACTGGAACTGGGAGACTAGTCAGGATCGAGGGAAAGATGAACGGAGCAATGTACAGAGAGACCCTTGATGAAAACCTGCTCCAGAGCGTTCAGGGCCTCAGACTGGGGCAGAGGTTCACCGTCCAACAGGACAACGACCCTAAGCACACAGCCATGACAATGCAGGAGTGGCTTTGTGACAAGTCTGTGAATGTCCTTGAGTGGCCCAGCCAGAGCCCGAACTTGAACGAATATCTCTGGAGGGCCGATCGAATATCTCTGGAGGGATCTGAAAATAGCTGCGCATCGACGCTCCCCATCCAACCTGACAGAGCTTGAGAGGTTCTGCAGAGAAGAATGGGCGAAATTACCCAAAAAACAGGTGTGCCAAGCTTGTAGCATCATGCCCAAGAAGATGAGGCTGTAATCGCTGCCAAAGGTGCCTCAACAAAGTACTGAGTGAAAGGTCTGAATACTTATGTAAATGTGTTATTTCAATTTATTTTTAATAACTTTGCAAAAATTTCTAAACACCTGTTTTCGCTTTTTTATTATGGGGTATTGTGTATAGATTGATGATAAAAAAAAAGAATTTAATCCATTACATAAGGCTGCAATGTAACAAAATGTGGAAAAGTGAAGGGGTCTGAATACTTTCTGAATGTACTGTATTCCACACATAATTTTATACACCTCTATAAGATCAACTCTCATCCTCCTGTGCTCCACGGAATAGAATCCCAGCCTGCTAAATCTTGAAAGCACATCAGCGCCTCTACTTCCTGAGAAGATTAAGGAGAGTCAGTATGTCAAGGAGGACTCTCTCTAACTTCTACAGGTTCACAGTAGAGAGCATGCTGACCGGTTGCATCGTGGCTTGGTTCGGCAACTTGAGTGCCCAGCAAAAAAGACTACAAAAAGTAGTAAGGACTGCCCAGTCCATCATCGGCTCCGACCTCCCTACCATCGAGCGGATCTATCGCAGTTGCTGCCTCAAAAAGGCTGGCAGCATCATCAAGGACCCACATCATCCTGGCCACACACTCATCTCCCCTCTACCTTCAGGTAGAAGGTACAGGAGCCTGAAGACTGCAACGTCCAGATTCAGAAACAGCTTCTTCCCCACAGCCATCAGGCTATTGAACTCCTCAAACAAAACTCTGAACATTAATAGCCCATTATCTGTTTATTTGCACTTTATCTGTTTTATTTATTCATGTGTGTATATATTTATACAATGGTATACGGACACACTGATCTGTTCTGTATTCATGCCTTCTATATTCTGTTGTGCTGAAGCAAAGCAAGAATTTAATTGTCCTATCTGGGACACATGACAATAAACTCTCTTGAATCTTGAATCTATTAAATCTTCTCTGCACCCTTTACAACTTGACAACATCTTTCTTATAACATGGTGCCCAGAACTGAACACAATACTCTAAATGTGGCCTCAACCTTTCCCAAAATCAACAAAATCTCCCAAGTTCTGCACTCAATATTCTGACTGATGAAGGTCAATGTGCCAATAGCCTTTTTGACCACCCCATCTACCTGTGAAGCGACCTTCAAGGAATCATGTAACTGCATTCCTTGATCCCTCTGCTCTGCAACACTTCCCAGAGCGCTAAAATTTACTGTGTAGGTCCTGTCCATGTCAGCCTTTCCAAAATGCAACACCTCACATTTCTCTGAATTAAATTCCATCAACCATTCCTTAACCCACCTGGCCAACTGATCAAAATCCTGCTGCAATTTTGAACAACCATCTTCACTATCTGCAATACCACTTCATGCAGAAGGCAGTTTTTCTCCAATTTAGATGTGTCTGCAGCATTAGATCAGTCTCATTTCATGTATTTGTGCCTGGAAGCAGTATTGGAAGAATTATTCACGTCTAACTTTTCCGAGTCTATAAGATTGTAAACCTGATTTTTAAAATACCAGGACTTTCCTAATCTGTGAGCAGGGAGATAATTCATTTAAAGGTGTAACAGTCCAGAAATGTTAGAGCCCTACCAAATCATCAGAGCTGGTTGTAATGAATTGCCATTTAACTTCCCCCTCCATGTAAAATCATTGAGGCTCATTTCTGTGCAGAGCTGACTGCTGAATTGTGTTAGAAAGCTAAGCGATCTGGCTGACTACAATTTTATGATCCTATCTAACGAAAAGGATGAGCTGATGGTAAATATAATGAGATGAATGAGTGCCTTCTATATTTGATGATGTAGAAACACAGGTTGTGGAATGCAGACAGTGAGTCACTGATTGGTATAATATTTGGACAGGTATATCAGCTTTACAGCAGTTTTGGAAAACTAAGTTTAACCTTTGCCTCTCTGAGCTGAGTTTTCCTTTAATCTATAATTAAAGCATTTTAATTTTGACTTTACAGGGACCCAGGGTTCGATTCTGACTGGGTGCTGTCTGCACAGGGACAGTATGCAGAAGATTATGGAGCCCATGGGTTTCCTCCGGCTTCCTTCCACATTCCAAAGACATGTGGGTTTGTAGGTTAATTGGCCTCTGTTAATTGTCGCTAGTTTGTAGGATATAACCAGTATATGGGTGATCATTGATTGGCACGGACTCAATGGGCCAAAGGGCCTGTTTCCACACTGTATCACTAAACTAAAAAAAAATTACCAATGGCTCAAAAGAGACTATTTTGAATTTGCTTTTCCTTTATTCATCATTGGGGATTTCGGGACATCTCGGACAGGGTTAGCATTCATTGCACATCTCTAATTGCCCTTGAGAAGGAGTGGTGAGCCATCTTCTTCCGCTACTGCAGCAATGATGAAGTTGGTCCCATGGCATGACTGGGAAGGGAGATTCGGGATTTTGACGCAGTAAATCCTGATTGAGTGCATAAAATCATGAGAGGAATAGATCAGGTGGACGCGCGGAGTCTCTTGCCCAGAGTAGGGGAATTGATGACCAGCGGGCATAGGTTTAAGGTGAAGGGGAAAAGATTTTATAGGAATCTGAAGGGTGGTGTGTGTATGGAATGAGCTGCTGGAGGAGGTAGTTGAGGTAGCATTTGACTATCGCAACATTTGAGAAGCAATTATGCAGGTACATGGGTAGGACAAGTTTAGAGAGATAACCATATAACCATTACAGCACGGAAACAGGCCATCTCGGCCCTTCAAGTCCGTGCCGAACACTTTTTTTTTCCCATTCTTTCTTCTTACTTCCCCCTAGTCCCATCTACCTGCACTCAGACCATAACCCTCCATTCCTTTCCCGTCCATATACCCATCCAATCTATTTTTAAAGGATAAAATTGAACCTGCCTCCACCACTTCCATTTGAAGCTCATTCCACACAGCTACCACTCTCTGAGTAAAGAAGTTCCCCCTAATGTTACCCATAATCTTCTGTCCCTTAATTCTCAAGTCATGTCCCCTTGTTTGAATCTTCCCTACTCTCAATGGGAAAAGCTTATCCACGTCAACTCTGTCAAACCCGCTCATCATTTTAAAGACCTCTATCAAGTCCCCCCTTAACCTTCTGTGCTCCAAAGAATAAAGACCTAACTTGTTCAACCTTTCTCTGTAACTTAGTTGCTGAAACCCAGGCAACATTCTAGTAAATCTCCTCTGTACTCTCTCTCTATTTTGTTGACATCCTTCCTATAATTAGGCGACCAAAATTGTACTCCATACTCCAGAATTGACCTCACCAATGCCTTGTACAATTTTAACATTACATCCCAACTTCTATATTCAATGCTCTGATTTATAAAGGCCAGCACACCAAAAGCTCTTTACCACCCTATCTACATGAGATTCCACCTTCAGTGAACTATGCACAGTTATTCCTAGATCCCTCTGTTCAACTGCATTCCTCAATTCGCTACTATTTACCATGTACGTCCTATTTTGATTTGTCCTGCCGAGATGTAGCACCTCACATTTATCAGCATTAAACTCCATCTGCCATCTTTCAGCCCACTCTTCCAAATGGCCTAAATCTCTCTGTAGACTTTGAAAATCTACTTCATTATCCACAACACCACCTATCTTAGTATCATCTGCATACTTACTAATCCAATTTTCCACACCATCATCCAGATCATTGATGTACATGACAAACAACAGTGGACCCAACACAGACCCCTGAGGCACCCCACTAGTCACCGGCCTCCAACCTGACAAACAGCCATCCATCCACCATTACTCTCTGGCATCTCCCATTCAGCCACTGTTGAATCCATCTTGCTACTCCACCATTAATACCCAACAATTGAATCTTCTTAACCAACCTTCCATGAGGAACCTTGTCAAAGGCATTACTGAAGTCCATATAGACAACATCCACTGCTATACCCTCATCAATTTCCCTAGTAACCTCTTCGAAAAATTCAAGAAGATTAGTCAAACATGACCTTCCAGGCACAAATCCATGTTGACTGTTCCTAATCAGACCTTGCTTATCCAGATGCTTATATATATTATCTCTAAGTATCCTTTCCATTAATTTGCCCACCACTGACGTCAAACTAACAGGTCTATAATTGTTAGGTTTACTCTTAGAACCCTTTTTAAACAATGGAACAACATGCGCAGTACGCCAATCCTCCGGCACTATTCCCGTTTCTAATGACATTTGAAATATTTCTGTCATAGCCCCTGCTATTTCTACACTAACTTCCCTCAATGTCCTAGGGAATATCCTGTCAGGACCTGGAGACTTATCCGTTTTCATATTTTTCAAAAGTGTCCGCACCTCCTCTTCTTTGAATCTCATAGTTTCAATTGCTACTCTGCTTGTTTCCCTTACGTGACATAATTCCATATCCTTCTCCTTGGTGAATACCGAAGAAAATAAATTGTTCAATATCTCCCCCATCTCTTTTGGCTCTGCAGATAGCTGTCCACTCTGACTCTCTAATGGACCAATTTTATTCCTTGTTATCCTTTTGCTATTAATATAGCTGTAGAAACCCTTTGGATTTACTTTCACCTTACTTGCTAAAGCAACCTCATATCTTCTTTTAGCTTTTCTAATTTCTTTCTTAATATTCATTTTACATTCTTTATACTCCTCAAGCACCTCATTTACTCCATGCTGCCTATAAATATTGTAGATCTCTCTCTTTTTCCGAACCAAGTGTCCAATTTCCCTTGAAAACCATGGCTCTTTCCAATTTTTACTATTTCCTTTCAACCGAACAGGGACATAAAGGTTCTGTACTCTTAAAATTGCAGGCAATTGCCAAATTGCCAATTGCAGGCAAGTGGGACTAGTGTAGATGGGACATGTTGGTTGGTGTGGGGAAATTGGGCCAAAGGGCTTGTTTCCACAATGTATGACTCGATGACGATATTGAAGAAGGACTGAAATGTTTTTCTAAGTCTGGAATGTGTTTAATTTTTAGGGCAATCTTCACTAGGCCTGCTGGGATTGCAAAGTGATTTTGTAGTAGATGAGAGTGCATTTTGTTGATGGTACACACTGTAGCCAGAGTGCATTTGTTGTGGGCGGTTAGAAAATTTATGCTGGTGGATGAGATGCCTTCAGGTAGGATGTCTTGGCCTGGATGGTGTCAAACGTCTTGTACCTTGTGGCTGGTGGAAAGGCCTTGGATGTCAGGAGGTGTGTCACTTGCCACAGAATACATAGCCTCTCACCTGCTTATGTAGCTACAGTTTTTATTTTTAATTTAGTTTAGAGATACAGCACAAAAGCAGACCCTTCAGCCCATCAAGTCCACACCAACCAGCGATCCCGTATACTAAAAGGCCTGTCTCACGAGTCTGCGGTCTATGGCGGTGAAACGGGAGGAATCTGCCGCCATAGACCGCGCACTCGTGAGAAAGTACAATTCCCAGGCCGTGCGACGGTGTTCCCAACACCGCGCGGTGCTAAAATAAAATCGACAATGTCCAAAACTAAATACTCACCGCACAACCTCCACCAGTAATGCACAAGTGCGGCACGGCCGCTCGCACGGGCCGCCGCCAGTGTGGCTCGAGCGCCGTGCGTCAAACCTCCACTGCCACAGGCTCCGCCAGTGACGCACGTGCCGCCGCCAGTGAGGCACGTGTGCTGCACGGCCGCAGGCACAGCCACCGCTACAGCGCCGCGATCAGGATGGCCGCCGCCACAGCCGCCGCTGGTGAGTCACGTGCGGCGGGCCGACGTCATCGCAGTCGGCACGCTCTTTTTTTACTTACCGCAAGCACGTGGGACCCGCCGTGTTTGAATTAACTCGGCCCCCGCGCAGCATCCGTGCGGCGCTCCGGTGGATAAGCTCAACGCTCTCGCCGTTGCCGCGCGGTCCTCGCTACCGGCGACGCCGCGCTTCACCGCCGATGACCGCAAACAGGTAAGACAGAGCCTTTACTCTATCCAACACACTAGGGACAATTTACAATCTTTATCGAAGCCAATTAACATACAAACCTGAACGTCTATGGAGTGTGGGAGGAAACGGGAGGACCTGGAGAAAACCCACGCAGTCACGGGGAGAATGTACAAACTCGTACATACAGCATCCGTAGTCAGGATCGAACTCGGATTTCTGGCGCTGTAAGGCAGCAACTCTACCAC
>CM075977.1:70484944-70559135 GCA_038087875.1 Malacoraja senta | reverse complement strand
TTGAACCCTGACACCCCTGGTCTGCTCTGCTTAATATAAATCATAAATGTAAAATGTAATGTTATTTCCAGATGATACAATCCTGTCCAGTCACAGCTTCTGCAACGTCTGGACCCATTGTGCTGAAACCAGCGCCATGAGCATGACCACCTTAAGGGTGATTTTGGGCAAAGACAGGCTGTGGCTGGAGCCCACTGGCAAAGCAGCGTGAGTACCACGCTCACATCCCAGATTTCAGAATACCTGGGCCTGGGGGGATTGGAATTAAACCGGGATATTGAAGGGTGAGATCTAGAAACATAGAAACATAGAAATTAGGTGCAGGAGTAGGCCATTTAGCCCTTCGAGCCTGCACCGCCATTCAATATGATCATGGCTGATCATCCAACTCAGTATCCCGTACCTGCCTTCTCTCCATACCCTCTGATCCCTTTAGCCACAAGGGCCACATCTAGCTCCCTCTTAAATATAGCCAATGAACTGGCCTCGACTACCCTCTGTGGCAGAGAGTTCCAGAGATTCACCACTCTCTGTGTGAAAAAAGTTCTTCTCATCTCGGTTTTAAAGGATTTCCCCCTGATCCTTAAGCTGTGACCCCTTGTCCTGGACTTCCCCAACATCGGGAGCAATCTTCCTGCATCTAGCCTGTCCAACCCCTTAAGAATTTTGTAAGTTTCTATAAGATCCCCTCTCAATCTCCTAAATTCTAGAGAGTATAAACCAAGTCTATCCAGTCTTTCTTCATAAGACAGTCCTGACATCCCAGGAATCAGTCTGGTGAACCTTCTCTGCACTCCCTCTATGGCAATAATGTCCTTCCTCAGATTTGGAGACCAAAACTGTACGCAATACTCAGGTGTGGTCTCACCAAGACCCTGTACAACTGCAGTAGAACCTCCCTGCTCCTATACTCAAATCCTTTTGCTATGAAAGCTAACATACCATTCGCTTTCTTCACTGCCTGCTGCACCTGCATGCCTACTTTCAATGACTGGTGTACCATGACACCCAGGTCTCGCTGCATCTCCCCTTTTCCTAGTCGGCCACCATTTAGAAAATAGTCTGCTTTCCTGTTTTTGCCACCAAAATGGATAACCTCACATTTATCCACATTATACTGCATCTGCCAAACATTTGCCCACTCACCCAGCCTATCCAAGTCACCTTGCAGTCTCCTAGCATCCTCCTCACAGCTAACACTGCCCCCCAGCTTAGTGTCATCCGCAAACTTGGAGATATTGCCTTCAATTCCCTCATCCAGGTCATTAATATATATTGTAAATAGCTGGGGTCCCAGCACTGAGCCTTGCGGTACCCCACTAGTCACTGCCTGCCATTGTGAAAAGGACCCGTTTACTCCTACTCTTTGCTTCCTGTTTGCCAGCCAGTTCTCTATCCACATCAATACTGAACCCCCAATGCCATGTGCTTTAAGTTTGTATACTAATCTCTTATGTGGGACCTTGTCGAAAGCCTTCTGGAAGTCCAGATACACCACATCCACTGGTTCTCCCCTAACATACTGTTGTTCTGACCCCAGCCATAAGTATGATGACAGGGCACTCCTGGCACTATTGATGGCACTATAGCTAAACCCTTCATCAAAATATAGCATTAACAGAAATTCTAGCACATCTGAGATGCATGCCGTGTGATATGTAATGGTCCCCCGTCAGCAGAACACCTCCCATTTCCTGACATGAGGGATGTACTGTGTTTTGGTACTATCCCTCCAGGCCGCAGTGATCACATCCACGGTTCGATCGGATAGTCCAAGCCCCAAGTATGGCCTCCTCAGAATCTGCAAATTAACAGATCAATACGGTCATATAATGGATGTTGATCCCCAGTTACAGGGTGCACCAGTAGGTCATTACGTTTCTGGGACGGCCATAAGAGGCTGTGTTATTATATCCAAAACGAGAGGGCACCATGGTTGAGTAGGCCAGTCGGGTACCACCAACACTCCTGAGGCGGAGTCCTGCTTGATCTTCAGCAAGCACCAACTGATGAGGCAAAATGGGGGAAATGCATATAAAAACATTCCTCCCCAGTGTAGTGAGAATGCATCTACTGCTACTGCCCCTGGGTCTGGTTCCCATGAAATATATTTAGGTAACTGGTGGTTGAGTCTGGATGCAAACAAATCAATATTTGGCATCCCATACCAAACAACAATATCTTTAAATACATCATGATTCAACATCCATTCTGCGTTGTCAATGAATTTGCGTGAACTGGTGTCTGCCACCATATTGAATCTACCTGGTAGGTAGCTAGCTGAAACCCAAATGTTTCTTCTAATGCACCAGTGCCAAATAAGATTAGCCAATCTATCACAAGATTCTGACTTGATTCCACCCATGTAATTAACATACGGCACTGCCGTAGTGTTGTCAATCTGAAGCTGAACATGCAAGTGACGCTTAGTAGTACAATAAGCCTTAAGCCCATAAAATGCTCCCAATAACTCTAAATAGTTAATCCCATGTGATTGAAGAATAAATGCCTCTTGCTTATTCCATCTGCCTCCACAGCTAGAGCTGGTATCAGTAGCACCCCAACCTATGGCACTAGCATCAGTCTGTAAGACAACTGAAGGTTCCTCAACCAGATTTTGTTGGAGCAACTTGATATGTTCATTATCCACCAATGCACTTCAGCAATGGCTTCAGCTGGTAATTGCATGTGCCTGTCGAAATGACTTGCATGTATCCTGAGTGCCTGTACCTTTGCTCGTTGTAAATTTTGGTAGTGCAAAGGTCCATATTGTGCAGCTGGAAAGGCAGCCACTAATTTGCCACTCAAGCTGGCCACATGTCTAATTGAAAGTTGTTGCTCCACCATGAGCTTGTTACAGCTTTTAATGAACTCTAGTCTCTTGCCCCTGGGCAGAGTCACTGACATGTGAGTTGAATTAATAGTGAATCCCAAATAATCAATAACTCTAACTGGTATCAATTTGGATTTAACTGGATGAATGAGAAACCCCAATCTCTCAAACATGAGTTTAACAACTGAAACAGTTAACTCAGCTGCTTCCCAAGTCTTCCCTATGATTAAGATATCATCCAAATAAGCCATTACAATATGACTCTGAGCCCAGAGTATCGCCAGTACTGGTTTTAACAGTTTTGTAAATAATCTAGGAGCCGAGGTTAATCCATTAGGTAGTGCTTTAAATTGCCTCATCCAGCTAAATTTCAAATATCTCTGATGAACCCTATGAACAGGCACTGAGTAATATGCATGCTTAAGATCTATACATGCCATATAACATCCTCTGGAAATCAGTTGTTTGGCAGTAACAAATGTTTCCATTTTGAAATGTTTATACTGCACAAAAGGATTAAGGCTCGTCAAGTCAAGGATGATTCGACAACCCCCATCCTTCTTTGACCTAGGAAAAATATTAGACACGAATTAGTGTGGTTGATAAACCGCCTTCTCAATTACCCCTTTTTTATATAATTTTTTTCAATTTCAGCTTGAACCTCCAAATTCTCTTTTTGTGAGAAAATGAGTATCCGACTTGGTGTATGCTGTGTGGGTGGACGCAAATTGGGAAGGAATTCAATTCGAAACCCTTGTATACTGCACAGTATAAACAAATCTGATGTTATTCCATATCATTCCTTCAGAAACAAGTGTAATCTCCCCCAACTTGTAGGTGATTCGCACTTAATATGTTCTCCACCTACCTCCATGGTTACCGGTGGAATTTTCTGTCCCCTATTTCTGGTGGGAAAAGACATGTTCGCCCGTGCCGCTGTTGGAGTGTGCCAGCTGCGCATATTTGTGAATGGCCGGCTTGATCCTTGACGGGACCCGGTTTCAGCAAACCGTTTGTAGGTGTACTGCCGCCGAATCAAACTGCTGGTCATCGGTGCTTTGATCAGTCCGACCATTCTTGCCTCGTCGTCCAGCTCCTTGACCCTTTTTGCGAGGTCTTCACCAAACAGCAGATTGGGTGGCTGGACATTGCTGGGTTTACACAGAGCGGCGAACTTCGGGTTGATGGTAGGGCGGATGGCGCTCTTTCTCAGACAGTTTATCTCGAAATACGCATTGCACATGAGGGCCAGGGCGTCCTGCTGTACATCAGACAGGTGCCCTCCATCCACCTACCTGGCAAACGCTGTAATGCCCGAGGAGACCAGCTTCAGCACCCTCTGAAGCCTCATTTCCTGAGCTCTTATTCCTACGCCCATATGACCCCAGATGGTGTGGTTCACCACCGGCACTTTGAGCAGAACACAACTGTCAGATGAGGTAGTTGAGGTTGGGACTATCCCAATGTTTAAGAAACAGTTAGACAGGTTAGAATAGAATGCCTTTTATTGTCATTCAAACAAACATGGTTTGAACGAAATTTCATTCCTACAGTCATGACATTACAAAAAAACCTAAGACACACACTTAACACAATTTACACAAACATCCATCACAGTGAATCTCCAACGCCTCCTCACTGTGATGGAAGGCAAAAGTCCTATCTCTTCCCTTTGTTCTTCTCCCGCGGTCCAGCAGTCCAACTGCAGCATCGAGGCGACTGGGGCACACGATGTTAAAGCCCCTGGAGGGCGATGGTAAGTCCCGTGGCCATTTAAGCCGCACCGGGCGATGTTAGGCCCCGCTCCGAGTCATTTAAACCCCGCAATTCCGGAGGGAGAAGTTGCCATAGCGGGAGCTCCGAAAAGCAGTCTCCCACCAGGGACCTGCGAGCTCCCGATGTTCCTGTCCACCGGGCCTGTGGCCTGAGCCTCCGAAGCTCCGAGGTCGGGTCGCAGCCGCGCGCCACCACAGCTCTCCCTGCTCCGCAGTTGGGCAGCTCCGCGATGGCGAGTCCGCAGGCTCCGTGACTGAAGCCCTCAGGTTGTTTCTGGTTGAAGGCCGCCGCCGGCTCCACGATGTTAGGCGCAACGACACCGGAGACCCGATGGGGAAAAAGTCGGGTCCCCGTACAGGGAAGAGATTAAACGGTTTCCCCCCCCCCCCCCACATATACACAGCTAAAAAATAATAAAAATTAGAACCAAAAACATACATCTAACGAGTAAAAAATTAACAAAAAAAGACAGATGGACTGCAGTCGAGCCGCTGCCGTGAGGCACCGCCACTTCGCAGGAAAGGACAGGTTTGGAGGGATATGGACCAAGTGCAGGCAGGTGGGACAAAGGTACCTGGGACATGTTGGCCAGTGTGGGTAAGTTGGGCTGTAGGGCCTGATTCCACACTCTATGACTGTATGGCTCTATGACTCTATGATCATGATGCCAAGCTAAACTGATCCCATCTGCCTATACATGATTCATGTTCCTCTATTGCCCTGCAGTTCCATGTGCCTATGTAAAACCCTCTCAAACACCACCATAATATCTGCCTCCACCACAACTCCTGGCAATACGTTCCAGGCCCCCACCACCCTCTGTGCAAAAAACTTGCTCTGCACATCTCCATTAAACCTTCCCCCTCTCACCTTATAGCTATGCCTTCCAGTGTTGGACATATCTACCCTGGGAAAAAAGGTTCTGACTGTCTACCCTATCTATGCCTCTCATAATTTTATTTACTACTACCAAGTCTCCCATCAACCCCTGATGTTTCTTTTTCTGAGGACTAGCAAATTGAATTAAACTTTGTTCTATCATCTGTGAGGCAGCAGGAGCTGATAAGGCCTAGGACACCACCTTGAGGACTTCCTGAAGTGAGGTTGTGAGGCTGGTCTGATTGGCCTGCATCAAACACAAACATCTAGGAATGATTCGAACTCCTGTATTGTTTACCCATTGATGCTCCTGAATGCAATACGGTGCCTTTATGTCAGGAGTAGTTAATCTCACCTCACCTCTGGAATTTACAGTAAGTTCAAGACTGAGATGATGTCTGGAATTGAGTAGGCCTGGAAAATTCAAAATGGGCACGGGGAGGAGGTTATAAATAAGTGCTGCTTCATAGTGCAGTTGAAGACAGCCTCCACAAGTTTGTTGTTGATTGAGAGTAGACTTATTGGGCGATAATTAGCTGATTTGGGTTTGCCCTGTTCTCTGTGAACAAGACAACCTGGGCAATTTTCCACATTTTCTGGTCAATATCAATATTGACATTGTACTGGAACAGCTTGGTGAGAGGCAAAGCAAAGCTGGGATATCATCTGCATTCAGTACTGTGAGCTGTTTCCTGATATCTCGTGCAATGAAACATCTGGCTATGATGGTTCTGGATGAATCTAAGTTGAATCAGCACTTCTGGATGAACATGTCTTCAAACATTTCAGCCTTGTCTGAAGTAGAGAGTGTGTCTCCACCCCACTGTCCAATTAATGTGGACATCTAAAGAGCGGCCCATTCTGAAGGAAGGTAAGGAAGGCAAAAGTTCATCTTTCCTTGAACTGGTGGCTATGTGTGACTTCCTTAGTAGGTGAGTGTGAGCACTTGCCCCAAGTGACACTGGCACTTTCCATTCTTATGATGTTCAAGTGACAATCTTTTCATAGATTGCGGACATCCTGGATTTTTGAAGCCCATGTGTTTGTGTAGGAAGGAACTGTGTTATGTTTGTGTAGGAGGGAATTGCAGATGCTGGTTTAAACTGAAGAGAGACACAAAAAGCTGGAGTACCTCAGCGGGTCAGTCAGCATCTCTGGAGAAAAGGAATAGGTGACATTTCGGGTCGAGATCCTTCTTCAGACCTGCAGTTAAATCTGAATCTGATCAGATTCTAGATCAGATTTGAGGAAGGGCCTCGACCCGAAACGTCACCTATTCCTTTTCTCCAGAGGTGCTGCCTGACCCGCTGAGTTACTCTAGTGACTTGTTACTGTTACTGAATTGATTTATATTAAACATTTAGGTGCTTTATTTTCATCATAGTACAATAATTTAAACAATATTTTTGCTGAATAAATTTTTATTGGATGGACAATTTTCTGAGCCTCAGCTCGTAGTGTGAGTGTCAATAATTTTCTGCAACGTTAAGACTCGGAAATATGCTGGAAACCTTTGGATTGTCATCCAGACACAGCAGTGTTTTGATTTCCCTTGAGCAACGGGTTCTATCAAAGAAACTTCCTCACAAATAATGCACAGAGGACTAATAAATATATAATTGTATGGTAGATTGCCAACCATGTGTAATGGCCTGACATACAAAGCACACTGGAGCATAATGGAATATTTTGATATATTTATCAATCTGGACAGCATGTTCAACGCCATATGCCTCAGACTCATTGTAAGGTGCCGAATGCAGGCAAAGGAAAACAAATCAATAATATGATTTTTTTCATTAAATTCCATTTTCTGAAAATGACAGAAAGCAAGCCTCAGTCTTTGGGAAATTGAGGCAATTTATGCCAGCTACACAACGTAAAAAAACACATGTTATTTTTTAATGTGAATGTGTTTTTTTTATATAAAGCAAATTGGAATTGATCTTTCATTCCATTTGTGCGTTTAATTTCATAATGTATGTCAGATACCAGAATGCTTTTACTGACAGAGAGACTCCCTGTACATGCTATCATCAGTCATAAATGTGCAGTTTCAGGAGAATCCAACCATAACAGCAGCAAAGAACACAAAGTGCTGGAGTAACCCAGTGGGTTACGGCATCATCTCTGGAGAACACGGAGAGGTGACATTTCGGGCCAAGTTCCCTTTTCAGACTCAATCTGGGATGGGAAGATGGGTGGAGAGAGGGAGTGAGGGAAGGGAAGGGGGGGAGGGTGGTGGATGTGGTTGTGGATGGTAGATTACTTTGCTTCTATGACAGAATGAGTGAAGGAAGTCTAAAGAAGGGTCCCGACCTAAAGCATCACCCATCCATGTTCTCAAGAGATGCAGCCCAACCTGATGAGTGACTCCAACACTCTGTGTCTTTTTTTGTAAATCAGCATCTGCAGTTCCATGTATCCATAACTGCATCAAAGTTGTGCTGAAAAGATGCTGACCACATATTGCCCACAGCCCTGTCCCACATATCCTGACACATGCAAGAGTTTGGCCATAGGTTAGATCATGACACCAGCAGTGCTCCAGTGCTGTTGCCATTCCTCGAGGAAGGGAGAAATCAGTCAGGCTTTTGCTGAGGAGTGTGAAAATCAGCCAATTTGATAGTTCACGTCACAGGAGTAGAATTAGGCCATTTGGCCCATTGAGTCTACTCCGCCATTCAATCATGGCTGATCTCTGCCTCCTAATCCCATTTTCCTGCCTTCTCCCCATAACCCTTGACACCCATTCTAATCTAGAATTTGTCTATATCTGCCTAAAAAATATCCACTGACTTGGCATCCACAGCCCTCTGTAGCAATGGGTTCCACAGATTAACTTCCCTCTGACTAAAGAAGTTCCTTCTCACCTCCTTTCTAAAAGAGTGCCCTTAAATTCTGAGGCTAACCTCTGGTCCTAGACTCTCCCATTAGTGGAAACATCCTTTCCACATCCACTCTATCTATGCCTTTCGTTATTCTATGTTTCAATGAGGTCCCCCCTCAACCTTCTAAACCTCCAGCAACTAGAGGCCCAGTGCTGTCAAACACTCATCAGTGTCGGGAATGGGAGGAAGGAAAAGGAATTTGGCAGAATTGACACAGAAAGCTGCGAAGGCCAAGTTAATGGATATTTTTAAGGTGGTGTTTGACCGATTCTTGATCAGTATGGGAGTCAGGGGTTATGGGGTGAACGCAGGTGAATGGGGTTGAGAGGGAAAGATAGAGCAGCCATGAATGAATGGCAGAGTAGACTTGACGGGCCGAATGGCTTAATTCTGCTCCTATCCCTTAAGGACATGAAAATATTAGAAAACTCAACATCTGTGGAAAGAGAAACATTGCTTATTTTCAGTTCGTAGATCCTTGGTCGGAACTTGAAATAGAAACATAGTCTTTCACCATCTACAACCTCCCAACCCCTTCTCTTACTCCATCCACCCTCCCATCCCAGCTACTTAATCTTGATCTTGGATTACATTCAAACAATTTCTAATATGAGTCCACTGACTCACTGAAAATATGTCATTTTGGGAGCACACAGTTACGCTGGCCTATTTGTGGTAAGCCTAGAACGTGGCACAGACACATCCGATCTTGAAAGGAATATTGGATAATACCCCAAAACCATCAGAAACCATTTATTAAATCTTGTCATCTGGATGCAATAGGGTTAATTTTGTGACTAGCGAGTGCTGGATTTGAGCAACTTCCAAGAAGACAGACACAAAATGCTGGAGTAACTCAGCGTCTCTGGAGAGAAGGAATGGGTGATGTTTTGGGTCGAGATCCGCTGCCTGTCCCACTGAGTTACTCCAGCTTTTTGTGTCTTTCTTCGGTTTAAACCAGCATCTGCAGTTTCTTCCTGCAGATTTTCTACCATTGATCCAGGTAACTGTTTCAAGGGGACTAAGAACCCAGTGATCATTTGTTTGTGGTTTCCACTTCCATTTGATTTGCCATATTGTTGTAGCTTCAAATGTTTTGAAGACAACAGGGTTTGCTTTGAATCTCTGCAGTTCCCTCACATACATTGCTCATCTCTAACAATGTTAGCATTGAGATTGTGAGAAGCTTTCCCAGCTATTTGAGAAAATATTTTGGTTTCACTGTAGGAGTAAAGTTGAACAGGAGAGGAACCAGATTCTGTTGTAACTTAGGCAACCTTCTTCACTGTTCACTGCACCGCCAATTTTGGTGGCATCGACGAACTTAGATATCATGCCACCTACATTCTCAGTCAGAGCATTAATATATATGGCAAACAACAAGGGATCCAGCCCCCATCTCTGTGGTACATTGTGTAGGAAGGAACTGCAGATGCTGGTTTAAACTGCAGATAGACACAAAAAGCGGGGTAACTCAGCGGGACAGGCAGCATCTCTGGAGAGAAGGAATGGGTGACGTTTCGGGTCAAGATGTCTGAAGAAGGTTGTCGACCTGAAACGTCACCCATTCCTTCTCTCCAGAGATGCTGCCTGTCCTGCTGAGTTACTTAAACATTTGTGTCTATTTCTGGTATACATTACTGGTCAAACTCATCTGATCTGAAAGGCAACCCTCCACTACCACCCTCTGCAAATGGAATTCCTCATAGACCATGGCCTGTTACATTGCCCCGCTGTCTGCTTTAGGTAGAAGCAGCTAGCCACCACAGCAAACATTTTGGATCCATTCAGTGCGCATGGCACACTATGACAAATGGGAAAAACTCTTGGCTCCAAAGACAAAATATGATCAATGTTGTCGGCATTTTACCCTGCAGAAAGCGGCAAAATTTCAATTGCCATTTGCAGCTGCATCTTTTGGCACTGTGCTTGAATTGCCCTGATTTCACTCGGAGTTAAATGCCACAGTTATTAGTCACAAAATTAACCAATGTTTGTATTCACTGCAAGAGCTAAGAGTACAGGAGACCAAATGGAAGCGGAAACCACAGACAAATTCTCATTGGAGTTTTTAGTCCCCCTTGAACCAGTTACCTGGCTCAATGGCAGAAAATCTGCAGTGCCCTTGGAAGTTGCCCAAAACCAGCAGGCAGAATTAACTCTATTGCATCCAGATAGCGAGTTAAATGAATGGCTGCTGGTGTATTTTGGCTATTCTCCAATATTCCTTTTCATGATAATGCATGTGACAGGGCTTACCATGACAACCCATGGGTACAGCAGCCCCTGAAACTGTGACTTTATCCCATATGGTGTGTCTGTGCTCACAGTATTGCCTACTGAACACAAGGCTCCCTGCTGCCTATCCAGTAACCTGCCCACAAGCCCAGACTGAATACAGTTGATTAATCTGACGTTACACTTTTTTTACCTCTTGTGTGGCCACAATGATGGCCTCACAGCCACTTTGGTAGCTATGCCCACTTGCTAGCGTTTATGATAGCAAGACATGAAGGTCAGTAATCCTGTGCTTCCTGTCAAAAGGAGACTGGATCAAAAATACATGGTCGCATCCGTTTCTTTGACCAGCTTTTCCTTTGACTGCAATTCTCTGCTGTAAAGATGGATTTGTTGGATTTACACTTAACGCTTTCTTAACTCATCCTTGGCTTTGTTTCAAAGTTGTCCATTAACTTTAATTTGTATGGCTACTGCGAGATAACAGATCAAATGTTCAGAAGCTCTAGGAGCAGAATTAGGCCATTTGGCCCATTCAATCATGACTGATCTATCTTTCCCTCTCAACCCTATTTCCTGCCTTCTCCCCATAAGCTCTGACACCCTTACTAAACAGGAATCTGTCAATCTCTGTCAAATGATGGCCTTCCCTTGTGTTTGAAATAGTGCAAAGGGCAATATTTTTCTGGGTGTATGAGACCATGGTTTTGGTGCATATGATTGCTAGTGAATTTTGTGTTATGTGAAATGTTTTGCTTGTTGAACCCTTCAATGCAATTAATAATGTGGCCATACAGTTCAGCCCTTGGATGCAAGAAGACCTCTGACTGTGCCACCCTATGGGGCCTGTCCCACTAACGCGACTTTTCAGCGACTGTCTTCGACCTTCAAGCTCGAGGGCACTCGCCTGAAAAACCTCGAGCTGGATCGACTGTCAGCGATGAAACCGTCAACACACACACACACACACAAACACATCGCAAAGGCGGGGGCCAGGGAAAGCCGGGGAGCGCTTTATGAAATTCACACCCGCGATGAACAGGAAGGTAAAAGACGGCTGGCACAGTTACGGTAAGTCCTTTAGAGAGCGTGGAGAGGGGGGGGGGAGAGAGAAGGGGAAAGAGCGGGAGTGAAAGGGAGAGAAGGGGAGAGAAGGGGGCAGAAGGAGGGGAGAAGGAGTGGTGACAAGCCAGACAAATTTTAATAAAGTTTAGCGGCCATTTAACATTACCGGTCGGTTTACTTACCTTTTTTTTCTCAACGAGCTTTACCTTCGACTACCTTTGAATACCTTCGATTGCCTTCGATTACCTGCGATAGCATATGACCTATTACGACCTACCTCGACTAAACCTACGAATAAAAAAAAAAAAAGATTTTTTCCATGGCGACCTTATTTTACTCGCGGGGATTTTTCAGCCTGTTGAAAAAAACGCCACAACCTAGCTGAGGCCTCGAGTACGCGGGGACTACTCTTGCACATGAATGAGAGTTACAAAGACCTCCTAGGACCTCGTGTCGACCATGCTGCGAGTATGAGTCGAGGGCAAACTCTTCTAAACTCGCGAATTAGGTCGCCGTAATGGGACAGGCCCTTATGTAGCAATGTTACAAAATTTTGAGATTTTAAAAATAAAGTCTGCAATTTATCCCATCAGATAAAGCATAAAAAGAAGTTTAATTTGACACTTAATTCACCTTCATATCTTCAGTATTAAAAAAGTTATGGCCATTATCATACTCAGAAATTAGCATCTAGTTCCCTATTGCTTTTCCATTGACTTAACACAAAAGCTGTGATCGAGGAGTTAAAAGCCCATAACTTTCTTAAAAATTATGATAACTGAAAGAAATTTTCAGTTATTATAGATTGAAGCTTCTGAAACAAATATGAAACAATCTTACTTCGAAGACATGAAAGTAAAGCATATAATTAGTTAGTTACCTAATTGTAGCTAATTACAAAATTCAATTACTAGATCTAAACATCTATCAATTTCTTAAGAATAGATTAACATTTTTAAATAGCCTAAGTGTCCAAATAACATTCACACAATAATTCACAATATAACATAATTTTTAAATCTAATTTTCATGAATTTACAGGCCAAATGGAAGGAATTGAATGTTTAATACCTGTAAATTAATGGGGATTTAATTCATCTTGCGAGTGAGGATTTCTGGAACGCGATCTTTTGGAACGTTCATTTGCGGTGAATTTAACCCCGCATTGGCATGAAAAATACTGCCGTTAATTCGGGGAATAAAATCACCGTGTCGCATGAAAAATTGTGAATTAAAGGCTTCTTAAGGAGAACGTTTATACATTAAAATAAAGCACTTTCGTTTACCTTTCCCTTGTGTGAAATCCGTCCCCGTTGTTGGCGTTGACGCTTCAGAAGATGATTTTAAAATGATTCCAACGCTGAACTTGTTGGGAGATTTTTAAAACAAACTACGCAAAACGGCACTCGGAACGCTTCTTCCAGAGAAGCTGGTACTCCAACAAAGTATAATTCAGGACAAGGGAGGAGAAACCCGCGCTTTAACCCCTCCCCCCCTTAAAGGCGCCAAAATCGCGCACACGGCCAGTGACAGAATTACAGCGCCGCTGAAGGCAAGTATTGTAACATACCTACCTTATGCCTCCTCTTGAAACCAAACCTTATAGAGATTGCAGCAGATGACCTAGGAAAACCTTTCAAGACGATAAGGTAAAGCACCATCAGGTACGTAAAACGTATCTTCAGACAACTGAATCATAACACTATTCTATTTACACAGTGATCAATAATGATCCCAGGTTCCTGTTCCCACAGAGAACATAAGGGTATCCTGTGATTTAGTTTAGTTTAGTTTAATTTAGAGATACAGCGCGGAAACAGACCCTTTGGCCCACCGGGTCCGCGCCGACCATCGATCCCCACATATTAACACTATCCCACAATGTTTACATTTACCAAGCCAATTAACCTCTATACCTGTACGCCTTTGGAGTGTGGGAGGAAACCGAAGATCTCGGAGAAAACCAATACAGGTCACGGGGAGAACGTTCAAATTCCGTACAGACAGCACCCGTAGTCAGGATCGAACCCGGGTCTCCGGTGCTGCATTTGCTGTAAGGCAGCAACTCTATCGCTGCGCATGTGTAAGAATAAAAAAATTCTGGCATGTTTAGATGTGTCCCTTTCAAACATTTTTACATATTTCAAAAATCTATATTACATTCTTGAGATTGGTTTTGGATTGAGTTTGAATTTAGTCTATTGTTACGTGTACTGAGGTACAGTGAAAAGTGTTTGTTGCGTGCTCACCAGTCAGCAAAAAGACAATACAAGATTACAATCGAGCCATCCACAGATACACGATAAAGGGAATAACGTGAATAATGTTTAGTACAAGATAAAGTCCAGTAAAGTAGATCAAAAAGTTGTTTGATGAATTTCTGCACTCTGGGTTGATTGATTTGGTTTGAATACTTTAAAGTAGTTTCTAAGGAGCTGCGGACATCATGGTTGAGCATGCTGAATACCTTCACAATGACTGGTAAATATGTCCCTGCAGTTAATGTCTGCAGGTTAGATTCCAACAGATGGCTCGAATCAGTCAATGCCTTTCTGGCAACATTCCCAGATCATTTGGCTTAGACCCATGCATATGGGTGGACTAGTCATGCACCCGTGCATGACTAGTCCAGCTCTGATGTTAGCAAACCTGCTCTACATCTTTCCTGTCACCTTTTGTGACACAAAACATCAAGAAACCAATCTTAAGAATGTCATTTACATTTTCGAAATATATAAAAATGCAGCTTCAAATGCACACATCTAAACGTGCCAGAAAATGTCTGCCTTTTGTAGATTGGGAAATTAGAAATCTCACCCTAAGATAAATGGTATTTATTCAGTGAAGATCTTTAATGCCCTGGGAAATCAAGTACCACACTAAACCAGTGAAAGTAAATCTCTCTGAATTTCTGGCTTTTCTACATGGATATAGCATCACCACAATCTATTATACTTCCTGCAGAATTATTATTTGGAAGCAATTCCAGTAAATTCTACATCTTCCTTTGGAGATCTCACACACTAGGTTAGTCATGTTAAGTATGCTGACAGTATGTAATGAGAATAGCTAATAATGTAATGGGACATACTTAAGACAACAGCAATTCACTAAATGTAACATAATCTATGTTTCTGACTCGTATACCTTGACCCATTCTTTGGTCTTGGGGTGATTTACCAAATTAACTATACCTCAACAATGTTGTCCCCTTCACATCCTGCATATCTGGATTTTAATTTTGCCTATCATCTATTTCCGGCAAAGCACGATACCAACAAAGATATTAATTGATTTAGAATTACTATGATGAAAATGTATTTGTGGTGTGAAATTATTTTATTTATCTGTATCAAAAAATTGATTTTGTAACATGCATGCATCATGCTTGAGCATGATAAGACTAGATTAGGTTAAAGGGGGATAAGAGGGAATTTATGTACAGACAACAGATGGCATTGTGAAACAGGGAGCCACAGTCTCTCTCTCTCCCTCGCTGTTCTATTTTCATTGCAGCTTTAATCTTCGAAGATCAGCAGTAGTATTTCTGTACCAGAGCAAAACAACTTCAATCCTCCTCATTTATCAACTGACACCAAGAAAGAAGGTACTTCAGAATCATTCATTTTCATTAGTTGAAGCTTCCTCATTAAGTAGAGATTGCAAAGGGTCCTTATTAAACAAAACATGCATGTTTTTCACTAAATATTTTTGTTGAGGTCAGCAGTGACTTGCTGCCACATTGTCCCTGCCCATCTGTGACAATTACAGCAGTTTATGCCTGGGATTTATAGTAACAACAATATTTCATGTAGGTGCTCATATGTTATTTGAGATAAATGTCAAATTACAGTTTGAAAAATCAGACTGAAGAGTTAAAACCAATTGAACAAGACAGATTGTAGGTTGTAAGAATGTGGAGAAGATTTAAATAAATAGTGAGTGATTAAATGAAGTTACATATTGATTTTGAATGCCTGTAGGTTGGGAAAGAAAGACTGGGAAAATAAAGGGGTGACAAAGTTGTTTCTGAATTTAGGAAGGTCAATTATCTTAGGTATAAAATGGCTCACAAAATGGAAGATAACAAACCACCATATGAAAGATTAGAGCTATTTTAATCAGGAGAACATTAAAACATTCCTTAAAATGGGATTGAACTCCCTATAATTAAGGATGGATAATAGGTGTTGAATCGCGGGCAATGAGAGTCATTTTAGGAGATTGTACAATAGGCAGGAACTTTGTGCTCTGGCTGTACATTGGAGTAAATGATTCCCAATGTGAGATTCATTTCTGAAAGGCATTTAAATGAATTATTTCCTGGAATCAATGGATGAAAGAAGACTCAATTCATTCATCCAAGAAGAGGTTGATTATCACTGACCAGCAGAGGGCACTAATCTGGAGAAGAAGCCCCTGTCTTTTTGAGGCACTTGTTTCACATTAATTTGGCATGTGAAGTCAGAGGTGAGAAACAAGCCTGCCAAGACAGAACATCATGTCCCAATCAAGTCAGTAACTAGTCACACTTACACTGATCCTGCAGTCGGTAGCAATATACTAAAAAAACATGCAGAATGTAATCTGGATAATTAAAATTATTGATTTTCATAGTTAAACCACTCACGACTGCATCAAAATGACAAATTACTTTCAGAAGCTCGGCTTGTACAAAATCACTTTCAACACCTTAGGATATTCAAAACAGCTTTAAAACAAATTAAGTACTTTCCAAGTGCAATCATAGATGTGCGTAAATCAATGCACAAACTATAAAACCACAAGAAATCAGTAAGTTAGTTATCTATTATTGGTTTTCAAATTTCTATTGGATACTGTAATTCTTTCAGCTAAAAATAATTTTAGAATATAATGCATATTAAATATATATCTCTTTAAACTTAAAGCAAAAAAAATTACAGATGGAAATCTGAGATAAAGACTCAGATGATGCAGTTGTATAAGGCGTTGTTGGGACCGCATTTAGAGTATTGGGTTCACTTCTGGGCACTATGTTATAAGACAGATATTGTCTAGCTTGAAACGGTTCAAAGAAGATTTACGAGAATGTTGCCAGGACTAGAGGGTCTGAGCTATAGGGAGAGGCTGAGTAGACTTGCACAGAAGGATGAGGGGTGATCTTATTGAGGTGTATAAAATCATGAGAGGAATAAATCGGGTAGATCCACAGAATCTCTTGCCCAGAGTAGGGGAATCGAGGACCAGAGGACATAGGTTCAAGGTGAAGGGCAAAAGATTTAATAGGAATCTGAGGGGTAACTTTTTCACACAAAGGGTGGTGGGTGTAAGGAACAAGCTGCCAGAGGAGGTAGTTTAGGCTGGGACTATCCCAACTTTTAAGAAACAGTTGGACAGGTACATGGATAGGACAAGTTTGGAGGGATATAGACCAAGCGCAGGCAGGTGGGACTAGTGTAGCTGGGACATGTTTGCCAGTGTGGGAAAGTTGGCCTGAAGGGCCTGTTTCCACACTGTATCACTCTATGACCCTATGACAGAAATTGCTGGGTATACTCAGCTGATCAGACAGCGTCTGTGGATGCTTTGAATCATTTAACCACATGGGCCCCTCATATGAAACTGATTTTTTTGCCTTTTTGAAATATAATCTTTGCTTCTGGCTTCATGCAACGATACACCATTTTTCTATTTTGTCTTCTTCAAAACTTAATGTCACAAGCATTCTTTCTTGGAGCCTGTATTAATAGACTTCTGCCTGTGCTCAACTTTTAAATATGTTGATAAGCTGATGCATGCATACGAAATGCAAAGCAGACTGGGAATTGTTTGCATCCTTCCGAGTACTCCTTGTACACTTCAGGCTGCCTCGGAAAAACTGCCAACATAATCAAAGGCATCCTATCCTACTAATTCCTTCTTCTCCCTGCTTCCATCTGGCAGAAGATACAGAAGCTTGAAAATGCACACCACCAGATGCAGGAATGTTTTTTTCCCCTCCATTGTCAGGCTTCTGAATGGTCCTTCCATAAGCTATGGTAGTTTAGAGATATAGCGCGGAAACAGGCCCTTTCGTTAATGTGCGCCGACCAGCGATCCCTGCACATTAACATTATGCTATACCCACTAGGGACATTTTTCTTTTACAATTACCAAGCCAATTAACCTACATCTGTACGTCTTTGGAGTGTGGGAGGAAATCGAAGATCTCGGAGAAGACCCACGCTGGTCACGGGGAGAACGTACAAACTCCGTACAGACAGCACCCGTAGTCAGGATCGAACCCTGGTCTCCGGCGCTGCATTCGCTGTAAGGCAGCAACTGTACCGCTGCGCCACCGTGGCACCCTACTGTTTGTCAGATCTGTTTGATTCACCTCTACCCTTTTGAGGACATGGGACTTTGTCTGAGGAACTGATGCAATATAAAGTGCTACAATGCTGAGAGCTATATGCTGCACTGTATCTTTCCCTTGGCTCCATCGTGCTCAAGATAGACACAAAAAAACTGGAATAACTCAGTGGATCAGGCAGCATCTCTGGAGAAAAGGAATAGGTGACGTTTTGGTTCGAGACCCGTTTGAACTTATGTACGGCATATCTGATCTGTTTGAATAGCATGCAAAATAAAGCTTTTTCACTGTACCTCGATACATGTGGCAATAATAAACGTAAACCTACAGCCAAACAAGGTGCTGGGGCTCATCAGAGGGATGGTCCAGGCACCCATACCACTCAAGAAGACTCTGATTAACTTTCCTGCAAAGCTTTAATGATGAGGCTGATAAAGATGGACAGTGAGACAGTGAGTGTGTTGTCAGGCCTGCCTGTCAGTAGCATGAAGTTTCAAGGAGTGTGGAGGAGCCCTCTTATCCTCTCGAGCGAGGTTTGGCAGATTGAGGAGAGCTGGGCCTTCCCTCTGGAGACCATGCACTCCTATCTGCGGAGACTCATTGATAATCCCATCACACATCACTTGATGCTTCAGGTGGCGGACAGAGCCAGCGCAAAATCTGAGAGCTCCACTGCACTGATCCAGCTGGAGGTCTGGACCCTGCCACATGAGAACAACTTGAAGATGGAAGCAAACAGCGATACACCACCTGGGAACAGCTTGATGGCTCGCAGGTCAGAGAGGCGCCGTTCATGAGCAGATTGCTGCCCTCAGTGGACACAGACATGCCCCTTTGGGAGCAATTCATGTGGAACGAAAGGGACACTTGCACAAGCAATTCACTGCTCTGCATGAGCTGTGAGATCTCATGTGTCAGTAGATTATTCCCCTGCAGGAGCAGGGATAGGGTGCAGGGTATATCTCCATCCTGGAGGAATAGAGGCAGGGTTCTATCAGAGTACCCCATTCATGCTTTCTTCTCATATCCCTGGATTCCATTAGCCATAAGAGCTATATCAAATTCTCTCTTGAAAACATCCAGTAAATTGGCCTCAACTGCCTTCTGTGGCAGAGAATTCCACAGATTCACAACTCTTTGGGTGAAAATGTTTTTCCTTATCTCAGTCCTAAATGGCCTACCCCTTATTCTTAAACTGTGACCCCTGGTTCTGGACTCCCCCAACATCAGGAACATTTTTCCTGCATCTAGCCTGTCCAATCCCTTAAGAAATTTACATGTCTCTATAAGATTCCCTCTCATCCTTCTAAATTCCAGTGAATACTAGACCAGATTCAGATTCAGATTCAGATTCACATTTATTGTCATATGCACCAATTAAGGTACAGTGATATTTGAGTTACTATGCAGTCATACTTTTAAAAGAACATAACACAATTAAAAAGAACGATAGAACTTAACATAAACATCCACTGCAGTGATCACTGTGATGGAAGGCAATAAAGTTCAGTCAGTCTTCCTCCTTTTGTTCACCCGTGTTTGGGGCCTTGACCCTCTGTAGTCGCCGCTACAGACAGCCCGATGTACAGGCCCTCTCGTCGGGATGATCGAAGCTCCGACGTCAGGATGGATGGAACACACTCTGTGGCTTGGATTGCCCAAATCGGCCACTTTCTCACCAGTGCCACAGCTTCACGATGTTATAGGCTGCAGGCAGACCAGCAGTCGGAGCTCTTCTCCGACAATCCCTGGCAAGGGATCCCTGGCTCCGGGATGGTAATTCTCGAAGCACTTCATGATGGTGGGGGTGAGTGCGACGGGGCGGTAGTTGTTGAGGTAGGGCACAGGTGACTTCTTGGGCACAGGTACAAAGGTGGTGGTTTTGAAGCCCGTTGGGACGGTGGAGCTGCTCAGGGAGATATTGAAGATGTCTGTGAGAAGATCTGCCAGCTGGTCTGCACACCCTTTGAGCACTCTACCGGGGATATTGTCTGGGCCAACAGCCTTACGCGGGTTGACTCTGCACAGTGATTTTTCCACATCAGCTGTGTTCAGACATAGCACCTGGTCATGGGGAAGGGCGGTGCTCTTCCTCGCCACCACGTCGTTCTGTGCTTCAAACCGGGCGTAGAACACGTTCAGCGCATCAGGCAGAGAGGCATCACTGTCAAAGGCTGGTGTTGATGTCCTGTAGTTGGTGATGGCTTGGATGCCTTGCCACAACCGCCGTGTGTCCCTGCTGTCACTGAAGTACCGTGGATTGTCCGGGCATGCGCTCGCTTTGCTTCCCTGATGGCCCGGGACAGTTTGGCCCTCGCTGTTCTCAGGGCCTCCTTATCGCCTGCTCTGAAGGCCGTGTCTCGGGCTCTCAGCAGCACACGTACCTCTGCAGTCATCCATGGCTTACGGTTGGGGCGTGTGGTGATGAGCTTGGTGACAGTAACGTCATCAATGCACTTACTGATGTAACCAGTCACTGATGTCGTGTAATCCTCCCAGTCAGTGATGCCGCCGGTGGTTGCTGCCTCCCTAAACATGTGCCAGTCAGTGCACTCAAAACAGTCCTGGAGAGCAGAGATGGCTCCTGCTGGCCAGGTCTTCACCTGTTTCTTAGCTGGTCTAGAGCGTGTGACAAGCGGTCTGTTTGCTGGAATCAGCATGACAGAGATGTGGTCTGAGTATCCAAGGTGGGGGCGGGGCTCCGCCCTGTACGCGCCGGGCATGTTGGTGTAAACAAGATCTAGCATGTTCTTCCCTCTCGTCGCAAAGTCCACATGCTGGTAACATTTAGGAAGCACAGTTCTGAGATTCGCATGGTTGAAATTTCCTGCGACGATAACCAGTCCTTCTGGGTGTGTGTTTTGTAGATTGCATATAGCTCCATACAGTACAGCTAGCGCTTCCTTAGCATTAGCACTGGGGGGGGATGTAAACAGTCCTTCTGGGTGTGTGTTTTGTAGATTGCATATAGCTCTGTACAGTACAGCTAGCACTTCCTTAGCATTAGCACTGGGGGGGATGTAAACAGCTACAATGAGCACAGTGGTAAACCCCCGTGGCAAATAAAAAGGTCTACATCTCACAATCGAGTGCTCCACCAGCAATGAACAGAACTTGTAGACTAAGACAGAGTTGTTGCCCCAGTCAGTGTTGATGTAAACACACAGGCCACCGCCTCGAGTGATGGGTCTCTGTCGGCTCGGTGCGAGGCTAGCCCGGCTAGCTGAATGGCCGCGTCCGGGACTCGATCGTTGAGCCATGTCTCTGTAAAAACACACGCACAGCTGTCCCTAGTCTCTCGCTGAGTAGTCCTCTGTAGTTGGATGTAGTCCAGTTTGTTTTCTAGGGAGCGGACGTTGGAGAGTAGGATAGACGGGAGAGCCGGCCAGCTAGCATTAGCTCTCAGCCTAGCACGGACGCCCGCTCTCTTGTTCCGTTTCTGCCTCCTCTCACAAGTGCGTAGTGCTGCATTTTGGAAAGTTTAACAAGGTTAGACTTGTATATGGAGTCCTAGAGAGTGTTGTGCAGCAGAGAGCCCAGGCATGCAAGTACATAGTTCTCTGAAAGTAGCAACACTGGTCAACAGAATGGTAAGAAGGCCTTTGGCACACATGCCTTCATCAGGAACAACATGGAGTATAAGAGATAGGAACAGGGGGTCACAGTTTAAGAATAAGGGGTTAGTAATTTAGGACTGAGATGAAGAAAAAAGTTTTCACCCAAAGAGTTGTGAATCTGTGGAATTCCTGGCCACAGAAGGCAGTGGAGGCCAATTCACTGAATGTTTTCAAGAGAGACTTAGTTAGCTCTTAGGGCTAAAGGAATCAAGGGATATGGGGACAAAGCAGAAACGGGGTACTGATTGTCGATGATCAGCCATGATCATATTGAATGGCGGAGCTGGCTTGAAGGACTGAATGGCCTACTCCTGTACCTATTTTATTGTTTCTATGTTTCTATGGACAGGAAAGGTTTAGAGAGATATGGGTCAATTGCAAGCAAATGAGACGAGCTGAGGTAGACAGCTTGGTCAGCGTGGACGAGTTGGGCTGAAGGGCCTGTCTCTGTTCTCTATACTTCTCTGACTGACCTTTTGAGAGTTTCTAGCTTTTTCACCTTATATTTTAGAATTCCAGTTATTGTACTTGCTTGATTTTAATGTAACATTACTTGTTTTTTATTGCAACTCCCACGTAACGCTGATCAATGTGCAATTTGCCTTTCTAATTACTTGCTATGCCTGCATGCTAACTATTTGTGTGTTGTGCAAAAGAACATCTAGATCTATCAGTTCTCTGTTTATTTGTAATGTTTTTCCATTTAGATAATTACCAACCATTTGATTCCTTCTACCGATTTGCATGTCCTCTCACTTCCCTACATTAAACTTCATTTGCTCAAGTTTTCCCTCACTAACTCAACCTATCTGCAGTAAAACTCTTCTCATGCAACATGGTTGGGACGTTGGGTGGCAGTTTTACAGAATATCAGATGTTATTCTATTAATACTCCAACACATTTTTAATTCTCTTTTATTTAGATGTTGCAGAATAGAATAATACATTTTCTAAACACCCTGGTAAATTAAAAGGGAGCATGAGAATCGGAAGCAGGTATGTCTCAACCATTCATTTTTTGTTTTTGGTCATAAAAAGGTCATGAGCCCAACTTTATGCTAGTAAGGGAGGAATATGTGTGGTGTGTGATTAGTGATATTATTTGGTGTGCAAGTAATTCCTGAGAAATGTTAAATTCATTAAAATGAATTACATATACAGTGCCCGTGCCAGCTTCCTGCTATCGGTAAATTTCATCTCGATGTGATTGGAAGCATTATTTATCCACGTTAAAACATTTTTACCCATAGATTTTGTACATAAAGTACCAGCACCAATGGATGCACAAACTGACCAACATTGGCTATAAGATAAGCTTAAAGTCCTGTTTCCACACAATCACTTTTTCCACCTTAAGGGCCTGTCCCACTTGGGCGTCATTTGCGTGTCATTTCCGCGACATCATTTACACATCATGACTCACGACGCGCGCATGGCGTGCATTACGCGCGCATGGTGCGTGGTGACGTAGGCAGTGACACGCGGTCGCGCACAGCGCCCCGGGATTTGGGGATTTGGGCGTCATTCACGTGACGCGTAAATGACGCCCAAGTGGGACAGGCCCTTTAGTAACCACCTAACTCAATGCCTACCGCAGCTGATCTGACACATCCATGCATTCCTTTGTAATCCTAAGACTTGTCCATTCAAATGCACTTCTAGCTGACCTCCCAACTGAGGTACTGAGTACTCCAATACCCCTGTCCTACATTGCACCATTTTATTGGGGTGGGGTTTCTGATTTACTTCAGGTCACCATTAAACACCATCTCAATTTGAAAACTCTGGTGCCTGTGTTTAATTTCACCATGATCGCAATTCTCTCGCCCTCTCAATCTTCTCCCGCACTATAATCCTTCCAGCCATCTTTTCCTTTCAATGTTGATCTCTTATCATCCCTAAATCATTCCACTGTTGATGATGGTGTGTTCAGTTGCCTCAGCCCCAAGCTCTGGAACTCTCACCCTTGCCCTCCCCAGCTCACTATTTGTTTTTGCTTCTTTTAAGGCGCTCTATAGAAGTTAATATTTTGATTTAGCAATGGACCTACTTGTCCGCTTTACTTACAAATTTTGTTTTATCATAACTCAATGAAGCACCTTTGGATGTTTTTGTTGTTCTGATGTCTCAATCTTATCTCTGATTGCTGATTCCACAATATAATTTCCAGGTTTGCCAGACTTTGGAAACTATGGTCCACTTTGAACTGTTGAACATTTGAGGGAGGTTGGCCATTCTACAATCTATGAAGATATATGGATATCAGAACTTGCAAGGAAAAAAGAAGGAAGAATAGTGAAAGGCTTGGATAGAGTCAATGTGGAGAGGATGTTTCCACTAATAGGTGAGTCTAGGACCAGAAGTCATAGCCTCAGAATTAAAGGGCGTTCTTTTAGGAAGAAGAGGAGGATACATTTCTTTAGTTAGAGGCTGGTGAATCTGTGGAGTTCTTTGCCACAGAAGGCCGTGGAGGCCAAGTCAGTGGATAGTTTTAAGGCAGAGATAGATAGAATCTTGATTAGTACAGGTGTCAGAGGTTATGGGGAGAAGGCAGGGGAATGGGGTTAGGAGGGAGAGATAGATCAGCCATGATTAAATGGCAGTCGATTTGATGGGCCAAATAGCCTACTTCTGCTCCTATTCCTTATGACCTTATGAATAACACAGAATGCTGTTACAATATTAACCCATTCTCACCTCAAGGCTCAAGCCAATTCTGAGGCAAGACATGTATTTAATAATCTGGACATATTTGAGTGTTACCAATACCCTTTTACCCATGAAATAGCAGGAGTAATATTGCATTCTTTAAATGAAGAACTTGATTGTTCAGATTCAGAAAGCCCTTATAGAGAAATATAAAGCTGCAAGTAAAAATAAAAGTCTAGAATTTAATAGGCCTACAAAAACCAACATCAAGATCAAAATAACAGCATTGGTGTTAGGTCATTTTCAAATAAAGTTCTGATGTTCACCCAGAATAATTCTATTCACTCAATGTAATCAAGTGCCTCTTTCTAAGAATCTTGCAATATATCAGTAGATGTGGCGAGGATGTTCTTTCTTGTAGAACTAGCGGTTGTGTTTTAAATATTGGGGGCTATAGATTTAAACCAGAGATGTGGCTACAGACTTTTCTCTGAGAGTTCTGAGTCTTTAGAACTCTTCCTTAAAGAATGGTGAAAGCAGAGTTCTCGAATATTTTTAAGACAAAGTTAGACAGAATCTTCATAAGCAAAGCGACAAAGATTTACTGATAGAAATGTAGAGTTCAGTTTGCAATCAGGTTGGTCGTGAGCTTAGATTAGAGAGGAATACAGCCCGGAAATAGGCTCTTTGGCACATGGAGTCCACGCTGATCAGTAATTCCCGTACACTAGCACTATCCTACACACTAGGGACAATTTACTAATTTTACTGAGCCAATTAACCTAACAAACCTGTATGTCTTTGGAGTGTGGGAGGAAACCGGAACACCCAGGGCAAACACACATGGTCACGGGGAGAACATGCAAACTCCGTGCAGACAGCACCTGTAGTCAGGATTGAACCCAGGTCTCTGGCGCTGCAAGGCAGCAACTCTACCACTGCGCCACCGTGCAGCCCCATCTTGTTGAATGTCAGAGCAGGCTCACAGACCAAATGGCTTCTCCCACTCTTAATTCATATGTTTCTCAGCACATACTTCAGTTCTGCATTAGAAATCCTGT
This sequence comes from Malacoraja senta, assembly GCA_038087875.1. Taxonomy (NCBI): domain Eukaryota; kingdom Metazoa; phylum Chordata; class Chondrichthyes; order Rajiformes; family Rajidae; genus Malacoraja; species Malacoraja senta. The sequence continues at coordinate 70,533,792 of CM075977.1, read as the reverse complement.
CAGAGTGAACACTATTCATCATTCCTGACAGCAAATCATGACAGCAATTTTATCCTTGAATAGTAAGTGGAAACTGAGCAGTTAGGCAATTAAAATTACTGAAGGTACTCGCCCATCTTGGAACTGCCAAGAGCTCATTGCCAGAAATGATTTCTTCTGTACCCAACTGCAATTTTTAGCAGAGCTTATCATGGTTGTGAGCTTCCCTGGCAGGCTAACACATTGAACAAAAACAATTACAGCCGAAGAGATTCAACGGTATTCTCCTGTTTGGCCAGGAGAAATGGGATTATTCACCAGGCCCCACTGAGAAAGCTCAAGCACTCCCTATGAAGATTTAGAAACATAGAATCATAGAAAAATAGGTGCAGGAGGAGGCCATTCGGCCCTTCGAGCCAGCACCGCCATTCAATATGATCATTGCTGATCATCTAAAATCAGTACGCCGTTCCTACCTTTTCTGCATATCCCTTGATTCCTTTAGCCCCAAGAGCTAAATCTAACTCTCTCTTGAAACCATCCAGTGAATTGGCCACCACTGCCTTCTGTGCTGAGAATTCCACAGGTTCACAACTCTTTGGGTGAAAAACTGTTTCCTCATCTCAGTCCGAAATGGCTGACCCCTTATTCGTAAACTGTGACCCCTTAAAATGGTTCTGGACACCCCCAACATCGGGTACATTTTTCCTGCATCTAGCCTGTCCAATTTTATATGTTTCTATAAGATCCCCTCTCAATTCCAAATTCCAGTGAATACAAGCCCAGTCGACCCATATGTCAGTCCCGCCATCCTGGGAATGAACCTGGTGAACCTATGCTGCACTACCTCAATAACAATAATGTCATTCCTCAAATCAGGAGACCAAAATTGCACACAATACTCCAGGTGCAGTTCCTGTTCTTGCCACCAAAGTGTATAACCTCACATTTATCCACATTATACTGCATCTGCCATGCATCTGCCCACTCACCCAACCTATCCAAGTCATCCTGAAGCCTGATAGTGTAAATAGCTTGTTCTAATCTCCCCCCCCCCCCCCCCCCGTCTAGTTTCAGTCAATAAAATACTGAATCAAGCACTTGAGCAACTAAACTTTATTTTGGATAACAACACAAATTCCCCTATACAATACCTAACCACCGCGGGTTCGATCCTTGTATCTGCTTTGCCAAGCCCTTCTAGCCTCGTGCAAGCAGAGACACTCCAAAAGGTCACGCATTCCCACGCGCTCTTCGAGAAGATCGACAAAGGACCTCGTGGGGGCTGCCTTTTATAGGTCCCCGAACCTTGAGGGGCCGAACCACATGGGGGTGGTCTCTGTATAGTCCAATAACACATATCGATTACAACAGTACATGATGGACAGTTCCCCAACCCAATAACATAATAACTAATACATTGTATCTGGTAAGGCTTTGAGAAGGAAGCTAACACAGATGAATAATGCAACATGTGCCTTGAGATTCAGACAACCCAGTCAAGGCTTAACATTTCAACCAATCAATAACAAACAAAGTAAGGCTTTGCAACATTATTTACAATATGTATACCTGGTTTGCATTGATCCAATTAGCTCTATGCATTTCACACTTCATTGTAAGACTTCTGCAGATGTCCCATTCTCTCTCTGCACCACTTATCTGGGCCTCAGACATGCTGGGACAATTTGTTTACACCTTGATAATAGGAGCCGCTTTACTATCAAGGGTTAGACAAATTTAGATTCACCGGTCAAATACATAGACTCTGATACAAGTACCCATTCCCCTAGTACTCCTTTTAATTCAATAAGACTTCTCCTCCAATAACTCTTTCCAGGCAGTTAACTTTGGTTTCTCGAAGGGGAGTTCTGCTATTCACATTTCCTCTTTCTTATTATTTTAAATGTCCTTTGTATCCTTTGTAACTCTCATGTTGCCTGGATATTATTTCATTTTACTAGATCATTCGAAGTTCCGTCCTTCTCTGATGTTCTTTTAACAATCCTCCCCATCTTTGGCTGCCTGTCTGGGGGTGAGACAATAAAAATACCAAGTTAATAATCAGATTTGAAATACTCCTAAGCTAGATCTCATGTCAGTTCCAAATCTCAAGCTTTAAAATCCTTCCAATTCATCACTATAGAATTTAGAGATCAAATTCAGAATTTTGTCAATTTATTTCTAATGACTAGAATTTAGGCGCAAAGTAGGTGTCCCCGAACCACAGAGGAGTATTCATTTCCAAATGTAATTTGTTCTAAAGTTGGGCACTATGGTAGGTATCTTCTTCTTTCTTGATGTTAATTCCAAAGGAGTAGGAGCAACCTCCTTTGTTTGTTAGCCTCTCCAGATGGTATCTATTATAGGGACAGGACAATATCACTTCTTCGTTGTTGGTCTTTGGGGAGCTACCTGGATGGAGATAATGGCTACATATCCTACCTGAGCTGTGTCTTCTGCCCGTTCTTAAGGGTCCTCATACTCTGTTACCTCACTCCCCTGATAGTGGTATGTTGTAGGTGACGCTGTCCTGGAGGCACAACAACTTTGCAACAAGTTATTAATCAGGTTTACAATGGCTCCTATCCATACTACTGTACCTCCTGCGCTATAAATTAATTTTTTCTTTCCCTAATGCCAATCTGAGTTCCCTTCAGTTCTTTTCCTTTTTGACACCAGCTACTTTGTCTCAATTTTCATATTCCTCTCTTTCGGTGAAGTTTCTCAATCCCAATCAGCTTCTTTGTAACTCTCTTCCTGTGATTCGAAAGGGGCGGTCTTCTTTCTTGTTCTTAGTTAATATTCATTATTATTTTCCTTTGGGCCATCTTAATGTCATGAGGATACCCTCAGATTTCATCTTTTAGGCTTTGAGGCAATGGTCATCTTACTTTGTCCACACTCTGGACTAGCTGGCAGATCAGGGCTACCAAAATGGATTTGGCTGCCAGAATGATGCTTGGTTCCCAGCCCCCTGATCCTCTGGCCAGTGTTCTCTTCCTCTATGTGAGGCACTATGACCTCTAGGGATCCACTGACTTCTTGGACCCCGTGGCCCTCTTCTTTGACCCTGTCCTCCTCTATGTTCCCTCATAGGGCAAGCTCTGCTCCAGTGTCCCGTTTCTCCGCAAACATTTGAATGGCCGGACTCACATTTCTTTAGCCTCTCCAATTAAATTGAGGGAAAGTAGGCTCTCGAATAGGCATGTCCCTAAGGTAATCAGGAGGGATCCATGCCTTAAATTCTTCCTCTTCGTTTCATGTTACTTCCAGTTGAATTATTTTTACTGGTCTCTGAAGGGATTTAGTTGTTGTCGAACCAGGTTGCACTGGAGCGGGGACGTTTGTAGCCCGTGGATAGTCTGCACCTACTGCAGTATCTAATTTTAAAGGCAGCGTAGGCAGCTTCCTACTAGGGAATTGCCTACAGGGAATTCGCTCCATTTCCATGATATCAGGAATCTGTTCTGATTTTATAATTTTAGCGATATCAGGATCAGCTATTTCACAGCCCACTATTGTCTCAACCTCAGACACTGCTACTCTTGCTAAAGGAATGTCTATGTTTTAGGAATGATTCCTTTACTTCTCCAGTTGGTCTTTTAATTAATTTCGGCACCCACTTCTGAGGAACCTTCTTTCTAGCCCCCTGATCCTTCACACTATCCTCTGCTGGTGAAGCAATCGTCAGAACCAGAGAGTCCTCTCTCGATCTCCCTGCTATGGGTTTAAATTCAGTGGGTGGAGTCGAAGATGCTGCTGATTCCACCCGAGCGCCCTGTACGCAGGCTGCGCAAGGTGTTTCAGAACTAGGAGCATGAGAGGGCTGAGTGGAATGCTGCGATTCTGCTCCAAAAAAGTCTGCCCAGCCTCTTAAATATTGGGCTTCTCTCCCCTCGAGATCCACACTAACCACTGCATTTTTACTAAATTTGATTAGTTTAATCTTAGTCGGCGGGGCCACCTCCCCTTTAAAAGCCACCGTAGTCATCTCCCCTTTAAAAGTCGGTGCTCTTTCCTGCTCCTGCGGCTGACTTTCAATGTCTCTCTCTCCCTCTTCCGAAATACCTAGAGAAGGATCAGATATCTCTTCCTCCAGCCTTATCCCTAGCTTTGAGGCTGCCATCCTTAAAGCAGAGAGCAGAACAACTTATTTATTCACCTTCCTTTCGGTATAAAACATCTTCCATAATTTAATGAGTTTGTTCCCTTTTTAACTATCCCCGTATTGTCTAATAATTCTCTCTATATAAGTTAGTCCTGTTATGGACTTCAACCCACCAATCGGCCATAATTTGCCTCCTAATTCCTTATCTAGTTCCCCCGAAAATTTCCTTAATCTTTCTGCCATCTTCTGAGGAATATTATCGCAGATTATTTCCAATGGGCTTCCAGAAATGTTTGTTAGGTCCTTCTCTAGACTATTTCCCATGTTCTTACACAATAGCCACAATACAGATAAGTTTCAAAGCACTCACACATCCTCTACACTCGCTCCTCCCTTTCTGTCTCCAAGGCCACTGAGATTGCTTCCTCACAATGGCCAACGTCGAACAGATTCACACCTCTCTCACACAATCATATATTCAATTTTATTCAACCGCTAGTCAATCGTTCTATTCAATCGCTCAGTTCGGTCACTCTACTCAATCGCTCTGTTCAATTGTTCTACTCAATTACCCTTCAATCGCGCACTCAACTCCCTTATCAATTCGATCTTATTCACAAATCACCCATTCAACTTCCAGCCTGTAAACAAAGAATCTTCAGTCTCCCAAACTAAGGTGCTTAATATTTAAATCTTCTAGCAGCAATCTCTCCCACTCAGAACACTTTAAGTTAACAAAGACAAATAAACCCAAACCATGCAAGCACAACTATACTCAAACAAGAAACTATTCCCCCAATTATAAGTAGACAGACACACCCCAATATAAATGACAAGCATCCACTTATTATGACAATTAATCACACGCTCTAATAAATCCTCCTCTTGGTGTTCTCGTCAACGGAACGATCCCTCCCCCGACACAGCGATCGAAAGAATACGAACCCTGATCGAACCACCACGAATTGGATTCTAACAATATATCCAATTTAAACACACTTTTACCCCAATTATCCAACACCCAAAATCCTTAAGCACACACAGTCAGTGCAAGTAGCGGTTCGCGATCTTAACACACTCCCAATATGTTTTACACGTAACAAAATATTTATACAGTTCGGATCCAGAAAAGATATACGCTGGAAATTTACAATACACTATAGTCACAACACTCTAGCGCACAATTCACAAACACTTGATTTCAATTCTGGGTCACGCTGTTATCAATCAGTGAACCTCGCCCTCTGATACCGAAGATTTCCCCCTTCCTAGGGTACTCTTTGCTGAGGGGTACTACTTCTTAATTGATTACTTTTCCCCTTCAGATACTTTTCCTCCCCTGGGTACTTTTTCCCGTCCGATTACTTTTCACCAAAAAATCAAGTTCCCTTCTCTCAGTTATTCTTCGCTATCAGGTACTAATCAACAATTGATCAGAGGGTTACTACTCACGGTTGACCAGCCGCTATTCAGAATCAATCTCAAACATGCTATTCAAACTTACAATACTTATATACACAGAATTCGAATTCTACCGTACAGGTCAGAACTTCAATATGAAATTCTGTATTTAGATATTTTAATTCTGCAAATTTAAGTTCGCTCTGATCGAACCAATTACTTTTGGTGCATACCACTCAATGTACGCAGGTTCAAATTCAAATTTATTCAAACAAATTTACTTCTCTAAGATGAAACCTAAAGATGTCCTGGTTGCCCTTTCTTATGGAGGGTGCAACCAAATTTTCAAAGTCATAAAGTGAAGTGTGAAGGCACAAGCTTGATATATTGATCACCTGGTCCTTCGTGATTACTTTATTGCATCAGGAATGTGCATAAATCTTGTTCAAGTCTATGAAACTAATAATGGAAACCAGTGATTAAGAGAGTGGTACCCTTAGTACAATAGAAGACAATGTTATCTGTTAGAAAGCACAATGATAAGTCCATTTTTAAAGGCTAAAAGTAATTTAAAGGAATTAATAGTACAGGCACCTTGGTCTCTAGGGGGTTGAGGAACTAAATGGTACAAATCCATAGATGTAGTCTATATGGACCAGCAAGGCGTTTTATAAGGTTCTGCATAGTACACTGCTCTGGAGGGTTAGATCGCAGGGAGAGCTACCTAACAGGATACAGAATTAGCTTTATGACAGGAAGAAGAAGGTGGAGGTGGAAGTTGGCTATTTGGACTGGACGTCTGTCTGCAAATAGTGGTGTGCCCCATGGATCCATGCCACGAAGATATCAATTTCAGATGAGAATGTACAAGACATGATTAGTAAAAAGACAGTAAAATGGATGGCATCATAGACAGTGAAGATAGTTATCAAGAATTACAGCAGGATCTTGATCAGCTGGGAAAGTGGGCAGAGGAATGGCAAATGGAGTTTAATTCAGACAGATGTGAGGTGTTGCATTTGGGAAGTCAAAGCCGGGCAGGACCTTCACGGCGAATGTTAGGGCCCTGGAAGTTTTGTAGAGCAGTGCAATATAAGGGCGGCATGATGGTGTAGCAGTAGAGTTGCTGCCCAAGAAGAGCAAGGTGACGTGCCTCAATGACTATCGACCTGTGGCACTAACGCCTGTGGTGATGAAGTGCTTTGAGAGGTTGATCATGGTGCAAATCAACTCCTACCTCGTCAAAAACCTGGACCCACTGAAGTTCGCTTACCACCACAACAGATCAACGGTGGATGCGATCTCGCTGGCCCTCCACTCCGCTCTGGACCACTTGGACAACAAAAACTCATATGTCAGGCTGTTATTCATCGATTACAGCTCGGCATTTAATACAATCATCCCCTCCAAGCTGGTTACCAAACGCGCAGAACTGGGTATCTGCGCATCCCTCTGCAATTGGATCCTCGACTTCCTCATTCTCAGACCACAGTCTGTTCGTATTGGTGGAAATGTGTCAGACTCGATAACAATCAGCATGGGAGCACCTCAAGGCTGCAGCCCCCTGCTGTACTCACTGTATACTCATGACTGCGTAGCCGGTCATAGTGCGAACTCGATCATCAAGTTCGCTGACGACACCACTGTTGTGGGACGTATCACTGATGGGGATGAGTCAGAGTACAGAAGAGAGATTGAGCAACTGTCCATATGGTGCCAGCACAATAACCTGGCCCACAACACCAGCAAAACCAAGGAACTGATTGTGGACTTTGGAAGGAGTAGGATGGGGACCCACAGTCCCATCTATATCAATGGGTCGATGGTTGAAAGGGTCAAGAGCTTTAAATTCCTGGGCGTGCACATCTCTGAAGATCTTTCCTGGTCCGAGAACACTGATGCTACTATTAAGAAAGCACATCAGCGCCTCTACTTCCTGAGAAGATTACGGAGAGTCGGTTTGTCAAGGAGGACTCTCTCTAACTTCTACAGGTGCACAGTAGAGAGCATGCTGACCAGTTGCATCGTGGCTTGGTTCGGCAACTTGAGCGCCCTGGAGAGGAAAAGGCTACAAAGAGTAGTAAACACTGCCCAGTCCATCATCGGCTCTGACCTCCCTTCCATCGAGGGGATCTATCGCAGTCGCTGCCTCAAAAAGGCTGGCAGTATCATCAAGGACCCACACCATCCTGGCCCCACACTCATCTCCCTGCTAACTTCAGGTAGAAGGTACAGGAGCCTGAATAGTAGCTATTCCTGCAACGACATGGTTCAGGAATAGCTACTTCCCCACAGCCATCAGGCTATTAAACTTGGCTCGGACAAAACTATGAACATTAATAGCCCATTATCTGTTATTTGCACTTGATCAGTTTATTTATTCATGTGTGTATATATTTATATAATGATATATGGACACACTGATCTGTTTTGTAGTCAATGCCTTCTATGTTCTGTTGTGCTGAAGCAAAGCAAGAATTTCATTGTCCTATGACACATGACAATAAACTCACTTGAACTTGAAGTTGAACTTACAGCGAATGCAGCGCCGGTGACCCGGGTTCGATCCCGACTGCGGGTGCTGTCTGTATGGAGTTTGTATGTTCTCCCCGTGACCTGCGTGGGTTTTCTCCAAGATCTTCGGTTTCCTCCCACACTCCGAAGACGACAGGTTTGTAGGTTAATTGGCTTGGTAAATGTAAAATTGTCCCGAGTGTGTGTAGGATAGTGTTAATATACGGGAATCGCTGGTCGGCGCAGACCCAGTAGGCCGAAAGGCCTGTTTCCGCGCTGTATCTCTAAATTAAACTAATAAGAGTAAAACATCTCTACCATGCATTGTAGATGGAATCTCCAGAACAGCTAATATCGCGGAGTTATGGCAACAACATTATGGTACTTTATTCAACTGTGTCCAAGGTGATTTGTATAGGGTGGACAATATTGAGAGTAATGATTCAATGGTGATTATGTCAGTCAGGTGTATCATGCCATGAACAAGCTGTCCAACAACAAAGCAAGTGGCTTAGATCATATTTCTGCTGAACGTCTTAAGTATGCGAGTATGAGGATAGCTCCTCTCCTTGCTATTTGCTTTACTGGCTTTATGATACATGGCTTGTTACCAGATGTTATTGATGCTTCAAAAGACTTTGATCGCGTTAATCAGAGAAAGCTGCTTGTTAAATTGAGTCAAAGAGGGGTGCCTCAATACATTGTGAGAATTCTCACATTGGTATGCCCACCAGACTATGTAAGTAAAATGGGGCAATAGGGTCTCAGCCCCATTTGGGGTTAGCAATGGTGTTAGACAAGGGGGAATTTTGTCCTCAGTCCTTTTTAATCTTTATATTAATTACCTGTCCAAGCAATTGAAAGCCTGTAATACTGGGTGCATGATTGGTAATACTTTAGTGAACCATATTATGTATGCAGATGATCTTGTGGTCTTTAGTCCATCTAGCGCTGGTCTCCAGCAGCTCCTTACTATATGTTCTGTGTATGGTGTGGAACATGATATCAAATATAATGCAGGTAAGAGTGCTGTTATGATCTGTAGAACCAAAGAGGATAAATATCTAAAAGTTCCTGATTTTAAATTGTCTGACAATAATCAGTGTCTGTAATAAGATAAAACATCTTGGACATTTTATTACAGAACAAATGACAGATGATGAGGATATTTATAGGCAATGTCGTATGCTGTATGTACGTGAATATTATCTTACATAAGTTTAGTGTGTGTACAGATATGGTGAAGATGTCTCTGTTTAGAGCATATTGTACACCACTGCACACCTGTGGTCGAACTACAGAAAGACAAGTTTACAGAGACTAAAGGTGGCTTATAATGATGCCATGAGAATACTGCTAAGGAAACATAGATTGTGTAGTGCTAGTGAAATGTTTGTGGCTGCAGAAGTCAGTACTTTAGAAGCTATCCTAAGAAATCATATGTATACATTTATTTGCAGGATTAATGACTCTGAAAATGTAATTATCTTGGTCTAATCAAACATAAGGTTTAGCTCTACACGCAACCAATCCCAGTTGTGGAGACATTGGTATAGTTGTCTCGTTGTAGGACACTGATCTTTCTTTTTTATTCTGGATTTTAAATCATGTATTGTGTTTTTGTATATAATTTATGATGCTCATAAGTAATTTACTAAGCTTTTATATGTATTTTATGGTGTTTTATATGCAATGTATTTTATGTAATGTAATCTCTTGTCTGGACCTTGACTCTGAAATAAAGTTGTAATAATAATAATAATAGTAATAACAATAATAATAACAATAATAATAATAATAATAATAATATTAATAATAAAGTGCAAGTATGTAGTTCCTTGAAAATGGCATCGCAGTGGAGAGGGTGGCAAAGATGCCTTTTGGCATTTTGGCCTTCATTAGTCAGGACATTGAGTGTCACAGTTGGATACAACATAGGTTATGCTGCACTTGGAGTATTGTGTTCAGTTGTGGTACCAATAAATATCAACTGTTGCTCAGTAAGTAGATAATTTAACACTGAGTGAAAAGGTTTTAGGTTCAAGTCATATTCTTAAAAATCATGGTTGGAAACATCCAAGTTAACATTCCAGTGCTGGGTTGAGGGAATATGATGAGGTGTCCTATACATGAGGTGTTAAACGGCAGTCCAGGCTGCTCACATGTAAATAGTCCAGATCCCATGGTAATAATTTGCAGTGATGGAAAACATCTCTGGTGTCCTGAACAATGTATGCCTCTAATGAATAACAGAGTCTTTTTCAATTTCAATTAATTCTCTCATGTTCCTTAAAGATTTATTTGCAAAACTGCCACTCAAAGCTACCATTTTAATTAAGAAGCTTCCTACTTGGCAGGGTGAATGTTTGCAACTAGATTGTCTATTTGACTATGCATACTCCTGAATGTCATGGATAAAAGTCATATACTTTTCAATCTCCTTGATTATAACCTTAATAATCATAGATATATCTTCACTATAGAAAAATCTAGATTGCACCAATGCCCCAATATTTGAGTAAACAATCTTCATGGGTAAATCATTTAAACTTCAGGAAAGTACATAACGATTCCTAACTGACCTTTCACAATCCAATGACTGAAGAAATAGGAGCAGAAGTAGATCACCTTCCCCCTCAAGTCTACTCTGCCATTCGGTGATAACAGCTTATCTTTGACCACATGGCCTCTCTTCTGTTTGAATATGATTGTCCTTGATATCTTTAGAGTGAAAAGGTCTATTGGACTCAATCTTGAATGTAACATTCTGAAGTAGAGTGTTCCATAGACACCTCAATAAATAAATATTTCCCCCATCTCAAAGCCGAATGGCTTACTCCTTATTCTAAGATTATGTCTTTAGTTCCAAACTTTTTAGTTTCAACAATCAGAGAATGGTCCTGAGCTACTATCTACCTCATTGGAGATCCTCGGATTAGCTTTAATCCGATTTTATCTTGCACTAAACGTTATTCCTTTTATCATGTATCTGTACACTGTGGATGGTACGATTGTAAACATGCATTGTCTTTCCGCTGAATGGTTAGCACGCAACAAAAGCTTTTCAATGTACTTTGATACACGTGATAATAAAATAAAATAAACTTTAATGGAGACAATTAAAGACTTCAGGATTTCATTTTTGCTTGGGATGACCAGCAAAACCAGTACTTGTTTCCCATTCCTAATTACCCAGGTATACGAACCATCTTCTTGAACCAGAGCACTCCCATTAAAATCTTATTACATCAGGTCAGACATGAGCAAACAAATCTGATCATCACCTAGCACCAAGGTGAGTGCAGTTTTGACATCAATCCAGAAGCTAAACACAATTTGCCACATAGCAGGCTACTAATTGGCACCCAACCTTCCATCTTAAACATTAATTCTCTCCACAGCTGGTTGAAGCATACACACTCCACAAAGCAACCTGAAAATTATTCCCTTTTGTCCCTAACCTCTACCATTATTCTGCAAGTCGAATCGGTAGCAAAGAAAGCAAACTCAATGCTAGCATTTATTTCAAAAGGGCTTGTATACAAAAACAGGGATGTAATGTGGAGGCTATACGGCTATAAGGTGCTGATCAGGCCGCATTTGAAATACTGTGAGTAAATTTGGGCATCATATCTGAGGAAGGAGGTGCTGGCTCTGGAGAGGGTCCAGAGGAGGTTTACAAGAATGATCCCAGGAATGAGTAGGTTAACATATGATGAACTTTTGTCGGCACTGACCCTGTACTCGCTGGAGTTTAGAAGAATGAGGGGGAATTTCATTGAAACATTCAGAATAGTGAAAGGCTTGGATAGAGTGGACGTGGAGAGGATGTTTCCACTAGTGGGAGAGTCTAGGACTAGAGGTCATAGCCTCAGAATTAAAGGACATTCTTTTAGGAAGGAGATGAGGAGAAATGTCTTTAGTCTGAGGATGGTGAAACTGTGGAATTCTTTGCCACAAAAGGCTGTGGAGACCATCTGTGGATTTTTTAAGGCATAAATAGATAGATTCTTGAGCAGTACATGTGTCAGAGGTTATGGGGAGAAGGCAGGAAAATGGGATTAGGAGGGAGAGATAGATCAGCCATGATTGAATGGCGGAGTAGACATGATGGGCCGAATGGCCTAATTCTACTCTTATCACATGACCTAATGACCTTAAAAGGGCAAGGGCTGTGGGCACATGGGAACGATGCTACCTGAAATTTTCTTTCCAGGTCACACACCATCTTGACTAGGAAGTATAGAGTCATAGGTTGATACAGTGTTGAAATAGGCCATTCAGCCCAACTTGCTCACATCAGCCAACATGTTCCAACTACACTAGTGTTTGGTCCATATCCCTTCAAACTTGTCTTATCCATGTACCTGTCTAACTGTTTCTTAAACTTTTGATAGTCTCAACCTCAACTACCTCCTCTGGCAGCTTGTTCCATACACCCACCACCCTTTGTGTGAAAAAGTTACCCCTCAGATACCTATTAAATCTTTTCCCCTTCACCTTGAACCTATGTCCTCTGGTCCTCAATTCCCCTACTCTGGGCAAGAGATTCTGTGCATCTATCCGATCTATTCCTCTCATGATTTTATACACCTCTGTAAGATCATCCCTCAATCTCCTGAGCTCCAAAGAATAAAGTCTCGGTATACTCAACCTCTCGCTATAGCTCAGACCCTCTAGTCCTGGCAACATCCTCGTAAATGTTTAAATAGTGTTTCTTATTCCACTGCTGGATCTAAATGCCAATGAGTACCCTCATCAGAAAGGCTGCACCGGTTCAAGTGGATGGTTCACCGCTACCTGGTCACGATCATTTAGAGATGGAAAAGTAATGCTGGCTTTGCCAGCAAGGTCTTGATTCTGAAAAATGAAGAAAGAAAAAAAAATGATGAAGTGTTATTTAGAAATAAATCTGGTTGATAGCAACTCAGGAAGAAACAACATGAAGGGAAGACTTGACAAATACATCAATCAACATGCACTTTTAGACAAAAATGAATCAGAGCATACACGTCACACTCACTGATATTTTCCAGGTCAGACATGCAAGAGGATGCTTTCACTGTCAACGAGTTTGTATAATCTTCACAGACATTTATAAAATATTTGTAGATGCTTTTAATTTGAGAAGACCACTTAAACACCATTATCAACAAATTTCCCTGCAGGAAAAACTTAGTAAACACAACAGTGGGCTGATCCTCAGGAGACGTGCTCTGATAAACATACCCAATAATACTTTCAATTAATGATTTGCAAAAGCTGTGCAAAAAGCAAACTTCATCTGATCCCTCAGAGCCTTATCAGACAAATTTCAACAAGAAAAATTGATGTTCTATGTTATACTTGTGTCTAAATATCGTTGTGTTATTTGCGTGTAAATCTCAATTATCAGAAAGCTGGATAGCATGCCCCATTCTTTCCTCTCTCAGGATTCTGTTTAAAGTGACAGATGGAGTTCAGAGCAATGGGATAACATTTTGTGTGCATAACTTTTGTAAGTTAAACCTAATATTATCATAGTAGATACTTATTTTCCACAATAATTTCCACAGTGTTTTTTAAAACGGTTGCAAAAATATAGAGCTGCTTTAGATTTTAGTGATACAGCGTGGAAACAGGCCCTTTGGCCCACCAAGTCCTCGCTGACCAGCGATCACCTTGTACACTGACACTACCCTCCACACTTGGGAGAATTTTACAATTAGAGGAGGCCAATCAACCTACAAATCTGTGCGCCTTCGAGTGTGGGAGGAAACCAGAGCATGTGGAGAAAACCCATGCGGTCACAGGGAGAACGTAAAAACTCCCTACAGAGAGCACTGTAGTTGGGACCAAACTGGGTCTCTGGTGCTATAAAGCAGCAACACGACTGCTGCATCACTATGCCAGCCTCGGCTGCTCTTCCGAGTTTTTTTATGAAATGTGTTATTAGAAAAGTGCAGGTAGCTTTCCCCGCATGTGTCATTCAATAGATAACCCGAGGCTTACTGAGACCCTTGGATACAAAGTCAGGGAATCTGTTGCTTGTTAAATGCAGCTGGGTTATCTGGACGACTGGCCAGAAATCTGGAGAGAAAGTGGCCCATAAATTTGTTCACACTCTTTTAAATGAATAGTGTTGTGCAGTTAAAATTTGGCTTAACCTGAAGGAGATATTCCTAGGTGTCCCGATGCTTGACTCCATACTTTCTGCATGACTTTACATCACTCCAGCACATGGAGTGTAACCAGCACAAAATGTAAAAGTAATCCAAGGTGTCTTTTTATTCATTTAACATTCTTTGTCCTAAAAAGCTTTTCTCATTTACTCAAGGAACAACTAAGTTTCACAGACTGTATTTCACAGTGCTATTTAAAGGGTTAACATTCAAACACATTATTTGTCTTCACTGAGATCTTGCAAGCTCAGGCACAAGTCAGGCATGCCTCAACTTTGTGTAGGAAGGAACTGCAGATGCTGGTTTAAACCAAAGATAGATACAAAAATCTGGAGTAACTCAGCAGGACAGGCAGTATCTCTGGAGAGAAGGAATGGGTGACATTTCGGGTTGAGACCCTTCTTCAGACTGAGAGTCAGGGGAGGGAGTCTAGAGATATAGAAGGGTAAGGTGTGAAATCAACAGATCAAAGCAGATCCTTGATAACAAAATGTAGAATATTGTTTGTGAACATCCAGGTTTCAGTCCTCAGGATCATTGTGGGCTGCAGCTGCATGAATTTGCAGATTTACCGTTATTTCAGGCTTCCTAAGAATGTAGGCATTCATAGACAGCATTTATTTTCTGCAATGACCTTCCTGGCTGCCTGCTGCCAAGAGCTCATGTTATATCCTTGGGTGGTTTCTGAGGTTCAAAGAGCATAAGTTCATGTTCATAAGTGATAGGAGCAGAATTAGCCCATTCAGCAGAATTAGGCCATTCGGCATTCACTCATGGCTGAATTACTCCAGCTTTTTAGATAGATAGATAGATAGATAGATATATAGATAGATAGATAGATAGATAGATAGATAGATAGATAGATAGATAGATAGATAGATAGATAGATAGATAGATAGATAGACAGATAGATAGATAGATAGATATGCCTTTATTGTCATTCAGACCGAAGTCTGGACGAAATTGCAGCAGTCATGCATATAATACAATAAAAACAACAATAAACACACATTAACATCCACCACAGTGAGTCCACCCAGCATCTCCTCACTGTGATGGAGGCAAAAGTCTTAGGTCTGCAGTCTCTTCCCTCCTCTTCTCCCTCTGCGCTGAGGCGATACCCCCCGGGCGATGTTATAAATCAGTCCCGCGGCTCAAACACCGCGGCCCGGGATGGTCGAAGCTGCCGCCCACCCGTCCTGCAGACGCAGCCGCTGGCCCGCGGCCGAACCCCGGACTCAGGCCACCACTGCCAGAACACCGTCCCAGCCACCCTCACGTGAGTACCGTGCCGTCTTCAGCCTCGGGCTGGGCCACCCCGACATGGGCGCCGAACCTCCCCCGGGCCGGGCTGCCCCGACTTGGGCGTCGCTTCTCCCCCCGGCCGGGTCGCCCCGACATGGGCGCTGAACCTCCCTCGGGCTGCGAGCGCCGCACCTCCCCGAGCTCGGCCGCTCCAACGGGAGCCTCGTTCCACCCTTGGGCTGGCCGCCCTCACGAGAGCGCCACAACTTCTCACAGGAGCACTGTTCCAGGCCTGAGCCGGACCACCCTCACGGGAGCGAGCTCAGGGCGAGTCCTGACGGGCTCTGCCTCCGGAGCCTCGAGGTCATCAGCTCATTAGGCCTCAGCGCAGACGGAGGCAGAGAAGGGGAATACGACAAAAAGGTTGCATTCCCCCGCAGGGAGAGACTGCAAACCCCGTTTCAAACCCCCCACCCCCCCAAAACACAAACTAAGAACCAAAAACTAGACTAACCAAAACAAAATAAACAACACAAAAAACACAAACAACGGGACTGCCGATGAGCCGCTGCAGCCAGGGCCGCGCCGCCACTCCGGAGTGCCTATCTTCAGTTTAAAGCAGCATTTGCAGTTCCTTCCCACACATTTCATCTGCTCCACTGCAAAATCTCCTCAAGGTATGTCTACTTTGATGTTCTCCTCCGATGAGATCTCTGCAACATCCTTGCTCGCTGCTCCCCCTCCGTGATTCCTCCTGCTCGCCGACTCTATAACCACGTTTTACTTTTTTGCATCTCTTTTATTCATTGTTCTTTATCTCTCCACATCATCGCTTATATCTCTTGTTTCCCTTATCTCTAACCAGTCTGAAGAAGGGTCTTGACCCAAAACGTCACCCATTCCCTTTCTCCAGAGATGCTGCCTGCCCTGCTGAGTGACTCCAACGTTTTGTGTCTATCTATGGCTGAATTATCTTTCCCTCTCAACCCCATTCTCCTGCCTTCTCTCCATAACCCCTGAAATCTGTACTAATCAAGAATTTATCAATCTACACCGTAAAAAAATATCTATTGATTTGGCCTCCATAGCCTTCTGTGGCAATGAATTCTACAGATTCACCACCCTCTTAAGAAATTAAAGCATGCCTTCCGTCTCCGTCCTTCTGATACTTACCCCCCATTTAACAATGCAACTTCTATTAGTTCAATAACACCACGCTACACTAGTTGAATATAGTGTTGTTTACATTGTGGTGTGCCCCTTTAAGAGCTGGACAGTGATCACACCTGCTGGGCTACTTACTGGCATCTATGACAACTTGCACTGACACCAATAAAGAAATCTACACTGAAAATGATCCCCTCTGTTTCAACATGGTATCACACCGAGAAACCCAACAACACAGTTCTGTAAACCTCATAATATAAAACTCCACCCCTTGCATGCAAGCATTAGAATGATTCAAGGCTTTACTTCAATGTCAGTAAAAGGTACAAATGATATTTCTAGATCTGAAAATTAATTTAAAATTGCTTTATTTTTCAATCTAAAAGTGGAAAACTGGTATGAGCAAAACTGATAACACTGTCAGAGAACACAGAATAGTACGGCATTGGAACAGGCCCTTCAGCCCTCATTGTTAATGCTAAACATGATGCCACAATAAACCAACCTCAATTCCCTACACATGATCCATATCCCTCCATATCCATCCATGTGCCTTTCTAAAAACCTCTTAAACATCACTATCATATAGAAACATTCAATGTGATCATGACTGATCATCCAAATTCAGTACCCCGTTCCTGTTTTTTCCCCATATTCCTTGATTCCATTAGCCCTAAGAGCTAAATCTAACTCTCTCTTGAAAACATCCAGTGAATTGGCCTCCACTGCCTTCTGTGACAGAGAATTTAACAGATTCACAACTCTCTGGGTGAAAAAGCTTTTCCTCATCTCAGTCCTAATTGGCCCACACCTTATTCTTAAACTGTGACCCCTAGTTCTAGACCACCCCAACACCGGGAACATTTTTCCTGCATCTACCCTGTCCAATCCTTTAAGAATTTTATATGTTTCTAGAAGATCCCTTCTCATCCTTCTAAATTCCAGTGAATACAAGCCCAGTCGTGCCAATCTTTCATCATATGTAAGTCCTGCCATCCCGAGAATTAACCTGGTGAACCTATACTGCACTCCCTCTATAGCTATAATGTCCTTCCTCAAATTAGGAGACCAAAATTGCACACAATACACCAGGTGCGGTCTCACCAGAGCCCTGTACAACTGCAGTAGGACCTCCTTGCTCCTAAACACAAATCCTCTCGCAATGAGGGCCTCCATTGGCATTTATATCTGTCCACCATCATCGCTAGCAGCGTATTCCAGGAACCCACCACTTTTATGTAAAAAGCTTGTCTCATACATATCCTTTAAATTTTGCCCCTCACACTTTAAAGTTATGCCATCTAGTCTTTGACTATTGCACCCTGGCAAGAAAGTCATATTATAACAGGTGACTCTCATAATGTTATATACTTCTATCAGCTACCTCCCAACTCTCCTATTCAAACTCTGGTGCTCTAGACAAAATAATCCAAGTCTGTCCAACCTCTCCTTATAACTAATACCCCCTAATTGAGGCAGCATTCTGCTCATTTTTAGACTTTTAGACTTTAGAGATACAGCATGGAAACAGGACCTTCAGTCACCAAGTCTGCTTCGACCAGCGACTAGCACTATTCTACACACGAGGAACAATTTGCTATTTTACCAAAGCCAATTAACCTACAAACCTGTACATCTTTGGAGTGTGGGAGGAAACTGGAGCAACCGGAGGAAACCCACACGCTCACAGGGAGATCTTACAAACTCCGTGAGGACAGCACCCAAGGTCAGGATCAAACTCAGGTCTCTAGCATTACAAGGCAGCAACTCTACTGCTACGCCACTGTGCTGCCCCAATCTCTTCTGTGCCCTCTCCAAAACCTCCATATCTTTCCTGTGATGGGGCGATCAGAACGGCATGCAATATTCCAAATGCTGCTTCTTATGGAGTTTGCTGTCAGATTGCAGAACAACCCAACTGGATAACTGTTGTTTTTTTCTTTGAGGGATAAATAAACCTGTTTACTTCTCTCAAACTGGCCTATATTCAATTGCAGTTCTACAGCAATCTGGATGACTCATAAATGTTTTCTGAAGTGTTGTAATAAGCCACTCGTATATATTTAACCACTCACAGGTTATAGCAGTTCAAGAGGCATATCACTGTCACTTCAGGTGGAAACTAGGGGGAGGTAATAAATGCCAACCCAAGTCAGTGGAACAAATACTAAACAAACGGAACTCTTCATAAACACACTCAACACAGGAATTAAAAGGTGAAATTAGTTTGGAGAATTGTTTGTAAAATCACTTGTTTCAATTACTATTAACATCCAATTACATTATTCATTAAGCTCCTACACACAAACAGATGATTGCTGGTTAATTTAGTGGACAATTACATGCAGGCCTGGACTAGGGTGACAGGACACATACACTTGACTCCCACCACGGCAGCAGTGGAATTTAAATTCCAGTAATTAAATGAATCCAGAATAAAAACCTATCCTTAAGAAGTACCAGAATATTGTAAAAAAAATTACAGTTAATGTCTTTCAGGGAAGGAAATCTGATGTAGAGTCATAGAGTGATACGTGTGGAGACAGGCTCTTCGGCCCAACTTGCCCACACTGGCCAACATGTCCCTGCTATACTAGTCCCACCTGCCTGCACTTGGTCCATATCCCTTCAAACTTGTCATATCCATGTACCTGTCTAACTGTTTCTTAAACGTTGGGATAGTCCCAGCCTTTATAAGTCTAGGTTACTTGTGTCTCCAGACCCAGCAGGATTGAGAGGCTTTGAGGCCTTGATTAGTGAGGGTGTCAGGGGTTATGGGGAGAAGGCAGGAGAATAGCGTTGAGAGGGAAAGATGGGTCAGTCATGATTGAATGTTGGAGAAGACTTGATGGGCTGAATGGCCTAATTCTGCACTTAGAACTTATGAACTTCTGGAAGATGATTTACTCTTACATAGAACATATAACAGTACAACATAGGAACAGGCTCTTTGGCCACAGTGTCCATCCCGGACATGATGTCAAGTTAAACTATTCCCCTCTGCCTGCATGTGATCCATATCCCTCCATCCTCTCATAGTCATGTGCCTATCTAAAAGCCTCTTAAATGCCACTATAGTATCTGCCTCCGCCACCATTCCCAGTAGTGTGCTCCAGGCATCCACCACTCTGTGTAAAACAATTACCATACATATCTCCTTTAAACTTTGCCCCTCTCGCCCCTCAGTTCATTTAAACTAATTTCATTGTTCTGCGGGGATTAGGCATGGACAATTAGTCATGCCATTGAATACCACATGAATAAGAAAAACACGCAAACTAGTAAACATTTTCCAAAGAAAAAACCCATAAATCCCTGGACAAACAATTCAATTTACTGAGTAATGGCTGAGGGAAGGTTGAAGGGAGACTTGATAGAAGTATATAAAATTATGAGACATATAGATAGGGTAGACAATCAGAACCATTTTCCCAGGGTGTAAATGTGGAAATACTAGAGGGCATAGCTATAAGGTGAGGGGGCGGAAAGTTTAGTGGAGCTGTGTGGGACAAGCATTTTACACAGAGAATGGGGGGGGGGGCCTGGAGCGCATTGCTGGGGTGGTGGTGGAGGCATATGCAATAGTGCTGCTTAAGAGGCTTTTAGATAAGTTCAGGGAATAGGGGGATATGGATCATGTACAGGAAAGTGAGATCAGTTTAACTCGGCATCGTGTCCAGCACGAACATTGTGGACTGAAGGAGCCCTTTTCTGTGCCGCACTGTTCTATGTCCTAAGGCAATCAAAAATTTATATTTTAGAATTGGGTTTCCCACAACTGATTTATTGTTCAGTTACAGACAATAGACAATCGGTGCAGGTGTAGGCCATTCGGCCCTTCGAGCCAGCACTGCCATTCAATATAATCATGGCTGATCATCCACAATCAGTACCCCGTTTCTGAGGGATCAAATCAAAGGCTTGGTTGGTTTTTGTATTGTAAGCCTTGGAAGGGAAGCCAAGATTATCCCCTTTGCTGGTATCTTCAACTGTTCTATATTGTTCGGAAGATGCAAATTATATTTTCATTAGTTTATTTTTCTCTCTATTGCCTTTCCATAATGTTTATTTATTAATGTTTATTTGCTGCTCATCGAGAAGAATCAAAAAGAAAGTAATAAAGTCTCTTGCCCAGAGTAGGGGAATCGAGAACCAGATTGGTTTAAGGTGAGGGGAGAAATATTTAATAGGAATCTGAGGGGTAACTTCTTCACACAAAGGGTGGTAGATGTATGGAACGAGCTACCGGAGGTGGTAGTTCAGGCAGGTACTATCGCAATGTTTAAGAAATATTTAGACAGGTACATGGATAGGACAGGTTTTGAAGGATATGGGTCAAATGCAAACAGGTGTGACTAGTGGAGATGGGACATGTTGGTCGGTGTGGGCAAGTTGGGCCAAAGGGCCTGTTTCCATGTTGCATGATTCTATGATTCTATGACTCCATGAGAAGCAAACACAAGGTGTATCCAAGCTAAAATCAGGTTATACTGCAACTACTGAAGCTGCCTCAGAGTTCCAGAAACCTGAGTTTCAGTCTAACTTCTGTTTCGGTGTGGGGAGTTTGCATGTTCTATTTGTCTCTGATGCTCCAGTTTCCTCCAGTATGCCAAATGAATGCAGGTTGGTAGCTTAATTAAACTTTAGTCTTTTAAACTTTAGAGATACAGCGTGGAAACAGGCCTTTTGGCCTACCGAGCCCACATCAACCAGAGATCACCTCATACACTTGGCTCCTGTATAGGTGTAGGTGCTGGTGGGAGATTGAGCGGAGTGTTGATGGATATGTTACATGGAAATAAGTGGGAGAATCGGATTACAAGCTTGCTTTGAGAACTGTCATAGTTAAGGGGCCGAGTAGCCTCGTCCTATGTATCCGTAGAGGCATGCAACGTTGAAATATACCCTTGGGGCTTCTCCACCATTCAATCATGGCTGATATATCTCTCCCTCCTAACCCCATTCTCCTACCTTCTCCCCATAACCTCTGACACCTGTACTAATCAAAAATCTATCAATCTCTTCCTTAAAAATATCCACTTACTCGGCCTCTATACCCTTCTGTGGCAAAGAATTCCACAGATTCACCACCCTCTGACTATAGAAATTTCTCCTCATCTCCTTCCTAAAAGACCATCCTTTAATTTTGAGGCGATGACCTCCAGTCCTAGACTCTCCCACTAGTGGAAACATCCTCTTCACATCCACTCTATCCAAGCCTTTCACTATTCTGTATGTTTCAAAGAGGTCCCCCATTCTTCTAAACTCCCGGCCTAGTGCCGACAAACGTTCATTATGGGTTAACCCACATTCCTGGGATTATTCTAGTAAACCTCCTCTGGACCCTCTCCAGAGCCAGCACATCCTTCCTCAGATATGTGCCCAAAATTGCTCACATTGATCACATTTTATTCTCCCCATATTCCCATCAACTCCCCACAAACTTCACCACTTCACCACTCACCTGACAGATGGGGCTAATTTAACCTACCATTTAACCTACCAACCCGCAAGTCTCGGGATATCAGAGGAAACCAGAACATCCCGGAGACCCTACATAGTCATGGGGAGAGTGTGCAAAGTCCACAAAGACAGCAAGGAAGTAGAATTAAACATGGATGGTTTGAACTGCAAGACAATATCTCCTCTAAATGTATCACTGTTCCACCCATGTGAAGAAACATGAAAGCCATACGATGTGAGAAGAAAGGTACAAAATGATTAAAACAAGTGTGTTTTGTACATAAAAAGCTGTTGGTACACACAAATAATAAATATACATGTCACTTGGGTGGAAAACAAAATAATGGCATTTAACTTTATTTAGGTGCTGGTACGTCATGCCAGTGCATAACCGCCACAAAATAAAACACTGATTACAATTATATTTCTCACCCCACCGATGTAACCTTCCATGTTGTTTCTCCTTGCTTTGGACTGATGGCAGAGAGCATCACCAAATATTTAGGTTCATTGATTCTATAAATACCTGGTCTGAATGCTAAAGTGGTCTACGCTTACCGCTCATGCATCAATTCCCACCATGACAAAGGCACTTCACTGGATTTAGAATTTCTTGCCAATTTGTAACCGTGACATTGGACTCCAATTTCAAGACACTACAGACGCAAGGAGATCAGATACTGAGAGCACTCCAGGATTCACAACATTTTCGGCAGCTCTGAGATTGTCGGTACACAATCCCAGAGAGTCCACCCTAATAAAGAAAGGATTACTGGGGGTGAACTAAATGAGGAAGTCTCATCATGATCAACCAACTGCATTTCCAAATAAGTATCTCAGAACCCTATGAGCTGGGCAGGAGGAGCTAAGAGCATCCCAGGCAGTGAGAATGACAAGGAACCCGCAATAATAGCAGGGTCATCTTGACCTACCAGTGCCACAGCATTTACTAGATGTGAGTCACCCATTATAAAGCAGCCTGATTCATTCTTTGTTCCTATTTATTTTTATCTGCGCTGATTTGCATGTGTTATTTATGACATTGCCATGTTGCTAAATCACCCAAAGCATCATCTGTTAATCACTTCAACTTGGGCCAGTAAGTTTTAAATGCCAGGACCAAAATGTTACTTCCATTTGACCACTGCCCACCATGATAGCATAGGGGGTGAACTGTCGCTGATCTTTATAAGTTCAAGATAATTATGTATCATCAGACGGCGCGAATTACAAAAATCTGCATTATCTTGTATCAACAACACAAAGTGGTCATTTTCTTTCTTCCATAACTGGAAGCATCTTTGATGGGTCCAGTGAAATGCCAAAGCTTAGGTTTGTATCTGTTGCAGCAAATTATAACAGAGAGGAGAAAGCAATGGGTGTGGGATTTTCATCAAAAAGAATCTGCAATAACAAAAGCCGGAAATTACAGTATAAAATATTCCAGTTTAGTTTGTTAAGGTAGGAAAAATCCAAGTGTGGAAAAACTTGGATTCGTATTGTCATGAAATCAATAGGAAAGATCTTTCCCGGTAATAGACAATCAAGGAAACTGCAAATCAATCTTTTATCTTCTTCTTCTATCTTCTATCTATCTTCTTCTATCTATACATAACTAAAACTCTGATCTTGTGCTCTTCTGGTTTTGCGTTTTTTTCTATTTGCGCAAGATGGTACGCAATAGCACTACGATTTTCGCCACCATACTCACCATTCTCCTGTGCTGCAAGGGCAACAAGTTTTGTTCCAATCGATGCTATATTTTAAAAGTTATTAAGGTTTAAAAATCGTAAAAACCACGCATGAGCAGATTGGTCTCGTTTCCTGTCGTTCGCTGCCACGCAGATTAGTATCCACTCCTGTCAGTCACCGGGACAGCGATGCCCCTTCCTGCACCATCCCTGCACTGATTTCCAGGTCCGCTGTCAGTCACAGGTGGCGCCCACCTCACCCAGCAAAGAGAATATAAAGCTGATGGAGCGGAGTGAGCATCACTAACACTCCGCCGGCTGGAGCTGCGTCTGCGGGCGAGTGGTCGAGCTCACTTCACGGCCTCTGTGGTGCCCAGTTGCGGGCGCCGTCGGCAGCTTCGTCTGACCCGGGCTTCTACCCACGAGGCCCCGGCGAGGGTTCTACGCGGCGATCAAGGAGGCATCGAGACCGCGGTGGTGAGGCCTTGCGACAATGGGGCCCAGCGGCGGTGGGGCCTCGTGTCAGCGGTGGAGCCCGGCGGTGGTGGTGGGGCCTCGCGGCGGCAGTGGGACCTTGCTGAATTTCAGAATCCGCGGAGGAATCTATCTCTTTCTCTTTTTTCAGTTTTTCCCTGTCTCATGTCTGGTGGGGGAGGATGGGGAATAGAGGGAGAGGAGGGGGGAGTGGGGGAGGTAGGGAGTGGGGAATAGTGGGAGAGGAGGGCAGTGGGAGGTGAGGAGGGATAGTGGGGGGGGATAGGAGGAGGTGAGGAGAGGGGATAGAGGGATAGGAGAGGTGTAGGGAGGGGAGAGGAGTTATGGAGGGAGGGAGGGAGGGATGGAGTGATTGAGGGTAGTGGAAAGGAGATGGAGAGAGAGGTGAGGGAGGGATTGTGGAGGGGAGGAGGAGAGAGGAAAGAACCTGGGGAGGTGAGGAGGGAGAGTGGGGGGGGGGGTTGAGGGAGAGGAGGGGGTAAGGAGGAAGAGGGGGGAAAGTGGGGGTGTTGAGGAGGGAGAGTGGGGGAGGAGGGGGGGTAGAGGGAGAGGAGGGGGGAGTGGGGGAGGTAGGGATTGGGGAATAGAGGGAGAGAAGGGCAGTGGGGAGGTGAGGAGGGATAGTGGGGTGATAGGAGGAAGTTAGGAATGGGGAGGTGGGGGATAGAGGGATAGGAGGGGGGTTGGAAAGGGAGGGAGTGACTGAGGGTAGGGGAAAGGGAGGGAGAGTTGATGGAGGGATTTGGGGAGGGGATGAGGAGAGGGGAAAGAAGGGGGAGCGTGTGTTAATACTGACCAAATTAAAGACACCATAAAATGGAGGATCCCTGCACTTGTCAGAATTGCTTAACCCTTGTCAGCTGAAATTTACAGGCTTTGGATGGCATCAGCCAGTCTAGGATCAGACTGATATGCAGGACGGTGAGGGACCCAGGTGTTATCCTTGTTTATCCTAACTTGATAAAATATATAGCAGTTTTGCAAACAAACCTTGAATGCATCATTTCGATTGGATCGCTGCAAAGGCAGTGCAAATAGTATACATTATGTTGCGAGATGGTTATCCTGTTGATTGTTGATTGGTTGAAATGTTGAGCTTTGGAGAAACTGTTTGAATCCAGGGCACATGTTGCACTGTTCATCTGTGTTCGCTTCCTTCTGGAACCTTCTTTCAAATACTATGTATTCAAGATTGTATTATTGGGTTAGAAAACTGTCAATTATGTACTATTATAATTAATGTGTTTAATTGGTTTATAAATAGACCCCCCCCCATGTGGTTCAGCCCCTCAAGTTTGGGGACCTATAAAAGGTAGCTCCCACAAGGTCCGATGTCGATCTTCTGGAAG
Organism: Malacoraja senta; assembly: GCA_038087875.1. Classification (NCBI taxonomy): domain Eukaryota; kingdom Metazoa; phylum Chordata; class Chondrichthyes; order Rajiformes; family Rajidae; genus Malacoraja; species Malacoraja senta. Next base: position 70,508,216 of record CM075977.1, on the reverse strand, counting down.
AACGCTTGGGACTGCGTGACCTTTTGGAGTGTCTTTGCTTGCACGAGGCTGGAAGGGCTTGGCCAAGCAGATACAAGGATCGAACAGTGGTTAGGTATTGTATTGGGGAAATTGTGTTGTGTTATCCAAAATAAAGTTTAGTTGCTCAAGTGCTTGATTCAGTAGTTTATTGACTGAAACTAGACTGGGGGGAGCTTAGAAAGAGCTATTCACAGGTGAAGAGGAGGGGCAGGGAGTGCTGCAGGATCATGGGAAATGAGCTGTGCCTGTGCAGTTGAGGGCTATGCGTGAGGGGTGGAATATTGCGTTGGGGGAACAGGGGGTGGAATATTGCGTTGGGGGAGCAGCCCCAGTGGGTCTGCACTTAGTCTAGTCTGAAATAAAATAAAAAAATCGCAAATCACCCAGCAGGTCAGGCTGCATCTGTGGAAAGAGACACGGCATTAACATTCCGGTTGAAGAATATTTTTCCCAACATATTCCAAGTACATGTAATGTAGGAATATTGAACCAGGAACTATCCTTCAGACACTGCAGATAATTATTCTTGGGACTAATTATTGTGAATTTGTACAACTATAAAGATAAAATGAGGACAGCGCACAGAACATAAGGGCAGCATCAAATCCGTCAAACTTTGCCTCCCACACAATCGGTGCTGTGGAATATGTGGAGTTCGATGTACCTTCCCAATTTCATGGACATTGGGGACTTCCATCAAGGGAATACTGAACACAGCTGATTAATTTTAGCTGAGCATCTTTACTTGTGGGTATACTTAAAAATAGTAGTGATAAGTCTTCGAATTGAATGAAAAATTATATTCTGCCTCAGAGGGGAAAAAACAGCAAAATCGATAAATTGTGGGAGATTTAATAATGGAAATTTATGACTAGCTTGCTCAATTCAGAGCATTTATTTTATAATACATAGTTTAAATGACAGAGAAACCAACCTGATGCAGGATCTCGTCCCAAAACGTCGACAATTCCATCCCCCCACGGATGCTGCTTGGCCCATTGAGTTCCGCCAGCAGATTGGGTTTTGCTCCAAATCCCAGCATCTGCTATCTCCAGAGAAACCAACAACTTGAAGTTCAAGGATTAAATCAGAGGAGCATTCATTGTTTGGCGCAAGAAGAATCAAGCAAAAAGCTGTTACTTCTTGCAGGTTTGTGACTTCAAAAATATATAATTTGAGACCCTTCAAAAACCTGGAAATGTTATCGATGGTGAGCACCAGGTACCTCCAATAAAAGCGGATCTTCCCATTGTTTTTTTTAAAACGCACATGTCAATTTTGTACGTGGCTTCAAAGGGTGAGCATGACCCATTGGGAATTGAACTATTAGTTTATTGGTGAAGAACTGCATGCATCTGTCACTTTGTGTGAGCCTGCAAATGCAATCATGTCTGCTGGAACTGACAGGCTGCTGCTCTGTCTGTCAGCATTGACTTCTCTGATTCTCCACTCTGACAATGAGGCATACGCTGACCTTTTCCAATAAGCTTACTCAAATCAAGCAGATGGATCCACACTAAAAGATAAAAGAACACAAAATAATCTGACTAATGCATTTCTATTGTCCGAATTTAGAACATCCTAAACCAGTGCCATGATTGGCAATGTACATTTTAAGGATTTATCCTCTATCAAAGATTTTAAATTTAGACTTTAAATACAGATGATTAAGCTACATATTTCATGAAGCTTCCGGTCCTTTATCATAAGGACTAGCGTTTGAACCCTGCCTTAAGTGGAAATCGCTCTGCATTGACAGAATAGCGCCGAATAATGTCGAATAATGAAAGGCTTGGATAGAGTGGATGTGGAGAAGATGTTTGTTCTAATGGGAGTCCAGGACTAGAGAACATAGCCTCAGAACTAAAGGACGTTCCTTTAGGAAGGTGATGTGGAGGAATTTCTTTAGTCAGAGGGTGATGAATCTGTGCTTTTCTTTGCCACTGAAGACTGTGGAGGCCAAGTCAATGGATATTTTTAATGCAGAGATAGATAAATTCTTGATTAGTACAATTGTCAGGGGTTACATTGTGGGGAGAAGGCAGCAGAATGGGGTCAGGGGGGAGTAGACTTGATGGGCCAAATGGCGTAATTCTGCTCCTATCACATATGACCTTATGACAATATGTGCATCTTCCATACTGGGTGCGTGAATTCTCATGGAGAGATTTCCATTCAGTCTTTTTCTCAAGAAATATCACCTGAGCTTTCTCCGCAATAAATTACATCCAAACTGGACCCGTCAAAAGTTCTAAAATGACTATCCCAATGAAGCCATTTACAGTCTTCTGCATAGTCTATCATGCTCCTGATGTTCATGTTCTGTGCTTTTTTTTTAATTCTGCTCCCTTCATGAAGCAGATAGACCTTTTGAAGATTTAAATATGAGGATAAGAATTTTATACCGGCTTCATCAATCCATATCATTAGTGATGCAAGAGATAGGTGGTGGTGAACAAAGAGGGACCCGGAGTTGTGGGGGGGTATGGGTCACCAAGAACAAAGAGAGACCCAGAGTGGGGGGGCTGCCGAGAACAAAGAGGGACCACATTGAACACTTTGTAACTTTGTCAGCACCCTATACTCTCTGCATACTTTGTGTATGGTATGCAAAACAAACGATTTCACTTTGGCTTGTCACATGTGATAATAAAGTATCATTCATTAATTCATTCACTCATTCATTCATTCATTCATTCATTCATTTATTTGTGCAGGTAAATGGATTACAGCACACATGGGGAAGTTGGATGAGGTGAAATGGCAGATCAGACACTGCTGAGGTAGATAGCTGAATGTTGAATGCGTGATTCAGCAGTGGTTATGATGTTGAGGTTAGTGATGATAAGTAAATAGTTCCTGGAGAACATGGATAGTGACGTTTCGGGTCGGATCCTTCTTCAAGTCCTGACCCGAAAAGTCTCCTATCCATGTTCTCCAGGGATTCTGCCTGACTCGCTGAGTTGCTCCAGCATATTGCATCTTTCCTTTTTAAATGAGCATCTGCAGTTCCTTGCTTCTACATAAGTAAATAGTTGTTCTTTGAGATTGAAAGTTGATGAACAGTGTAGAACATCCAAGGTACAAAAGACAAATTGAAACCATGGAAGCAATTCCATAAACATAGGAACAAATACAATTTCAAAAGGATGAAGACACTGTGAGCACAGGACTTATTGTGAAGAGATGAGCTATAATTAATTTGGGTGGCACAGTGACACAGCTGGTAGAGCTGCTGCCTCACAGTGCCAGAGGGTTTGACCCTGATCTCCAGTGCTGTCTGTGTGGTGTTTGCACATTCTCCCTATGACCATGTGGGTTTCCTCTGGGTAATTCGGTTTCCCCATGATGTGCAGGTATGTAGGTTAATTGGCCTCTGTAAATTGCCCCTAGTGTGTAGGGAATGGTTGAGAAAGTGAGATAACATAGAACTAGTGTATCAGGTGATTGATGGGCAGCGTGGACAGTGGGCCGAAGGGCCTGTTTTCACACTGTGTCTCTAAACAAAACAAATTAAACAACAAAGCAAATGTGGAATGTGACAGCCTAATACACCAATGGGGAAAAAATGATTAAAAACGAGAAAGTTAGCAAGGAGTCTTGTAAATTAATTTTCCAATTTTCACATAGTTGGAGCAAAAAGGATGAAACTAATCCACAGCAACAGAACCAAATAAATTAATTGTAAACTGCAGCCTGTTTTTCACAATGTTGATGTTTTGATGTTTTCAGGGATGTAAAGTTTGAAAAGTGTCTTTGTTTACCATCTGCAGCAGACTATCAAGAGCAAGCAGTCGGAGTGAGGAAGTGATTCTGAAGAAGGGTCATGACAGGCCCTTCAGCCCAACTTACCCACACCGGCCAACTTGTCCCATCTACACTAGTCACACCTGTCTGCACTTGGTCCATATCCCTCCAAACCTATCCTATCCATGTACCCGTCTAACTGTTTCTTAAATGTTGGGATAGTCCCAACCTCAACTAACTCATCTGGCAGCTTGTTCCGGACACCCACCACCCTTTGTGTGAAAAAGTTACACCCTCCTATTAAATCTTTTCCCCTTCACCTTGAACCTATAACCTCTGGTCCTCGATTTCCCCCAACTCTGGGCAAGAGACTGTGCATCTACCCGATCTATTCCTCTCATGATTTTATACACATCTATAAGATCACCCCTCATCCTCCTGCGCTCCAAGGAATAGAGACCCAGCCTACTCAACCTCTCCCTATAGTTCAGACCTTCTAGTCCTGGCAACCACCTCGTAAATCTTCTCTGAATCCTTTAAAGCTTGACAATATCTTTCCTATAGCATGGTGCCCAGAACTGAACACAATATTCTAAATGTGGTCTCACCAACATCTTATACAACTACAACATGACCTCCCACCGCATCTACCTGCGACTCGACCTTCAAGGAACCATGCACCTGCACCTCCATTCACTGTGTAGATCCTGCCCTTGTTCAACGTCCAAAATTGCAACATTTGACACTTCTCTGTATTAAATTCCATCAACCATTCCTCAGCCCACCTGGCCAATTGATCCAGATCCTGCTGCAATCTTCACTATCTGCAAAACCATCCACTTTTGTGTCATCATTAAACTTGCTAATCTTGCCCAGTATGTTCTCATCCAAGTCATTGATGTAGATGATAAACAGTAATGGGCCCAACACCGAACCCTAAGGCACACCACTAGTCACAGGCCTCCAGTCCAAGAAGCAACCTTCCACCATCACCCTCTGCTTCTTTCCATGGAGCCAATTTGCTATCCATCCAGCTATCTCTCCTTGGATCCCATGCAATCTAATCTTCCAGAGCAGCCTACCATGTGGAACCTTGTCAAATGCCTTACTGAAATCCATTTATACAATATCTACAGCTCTGCCTTCATCGACCTTTTTGGTCACGTTTAAGACAAAAACCAATCAGATTTGTGAGACATGACCTCCCACGTACAAAATCATGCTGACTATCCCTAATCAGTCCTTGCCCGTCCAAATGCCTATCCCTCAGAATACTCTCCAGTAACTTTCCAACTACAGATGTTGAGCTCACCGGCCTATAGTTCCCAGCATTTTCCCTGCAGCCCTTCTTGAAAAGAGGCACAACATTTGCCACCCTCCAATCTTCCAGCACCTCTCCTGTATTTTAGGATGACTTGTAAATTTCAACCAGGACTCCTGCAATTTCCTATCTGGTTGCCCACAATGCCCTCGGATATATCTGATCAGGCCCTGGAGATCTGTGTACCCTCACACACGATAGTACCCTCAGCACTTCCTGACGGTAACACTGACTGCTCTCAAGACACTTCCATTGACTGCACCAAATTCCTCCGTCCTACTGTCTTTCTCCTCAGTAAATATGGAGGAGAAATACTCATTGAGGAACTTGCTCATATCTGTGGCTCCATACAGAGGTGACCACTTTGATTCCTGAAAGGTCCCACTCTCTCTCTTGTTATCATTTTGACCCTTATCTATCTATTCTATATATATTGCCAAAACTCTCATCTAGTTTGTTTGCAGGTTTGTGTAGTACTTCTATTTGTGCAAAACGGTACATGATAGCGCAACAGTTTTTGGCCCACCTTACTCACCATTGTCCTGTGGTGTAAATGAAACAAGTTTTGTTCAGATTGATGGTATATTTTAAAAGTTATTAATGTTTAAAACGTAAACTAACAAAACAGCACCTCCATCCGCACATGTGCAGTTGGGGAGCGCGTCTTTACTGGCATCACAAAGGGCACCCAATGGGTCCTCAGTCACGCCTGCACAGTTGGGGCCTTTCCAGAAATCAGATCGCCATATTTTTTTCACAATGGCAACACTTCCATTTTACTGTTGCTCCGGGCCCGAGGGGATCCGCCGCCTTGGCGCTGAGGCTGGGGCTGCATCTGTAGGCAGCGGTGGCCGACTCCGGGGACGGGGCAAGGCCGCGCCGACGATCCAAGGCCTGGGTGCTGAGGCTGGCTCTGAGGCCGATGGCTGCTGCTGCTGCTGCTGCTCCGCGCCTGCGCGGCGGTTTCCGGGAGCTGGGAGAGGCTGCCCCGAGTATCCGAGGCCTGGGCGCTGAGCCTGGCTCTGAGGGCAGCAGCGTTGCTGCTCCGGGCACGCAAGGAGGGAAAGGAGCGGCACGCTTGAGATCCTGGGGAGGTTAAGAGGGAGAGTGCGGGAATTGAGGGAGAGGAGGGGATAGGGAGGGAGAGTTTGGAAAGTGGGGGAGGTGAGGAGGGAGAGTGGAGGGGATAGGGGGAGGTGAGGAGTGGGGGAGGTGGGGTATAGAGGGATAGGAGGGGGATAGGTGTTATGGAGGGAGGGAGGGAGGGAGTGACTGAGGATAGGGGAAAGAAGAGGGAAGGAGAGGTGAGGGAGGGATTGGGGAGGGGAGGAGAGGGGAAAGAAGAGGGAGGGTGAAGAGGAGGGGGAGGGAGTGCTGGGGATGAGGGGAAATGAGCCGTGCCTCTGCAGCTGGGGGCTCTGGGTGAGTGGTTGAATATTGCGTTGGAGAATGGGTTGCGTTGGGGGCCCAGGCCTCTCGTGTGACAGGGACCCAATGGGTGTATTTATAAAATATTTTGGAATTGTCTTTAATGCTACCCGCCGTAGCTATCTCTTGGCCTCTTTTTGCCCTTCTGATCTTTTTCAGTTTACTCCTAAATTCCCCCAAACTCCTCCTGGGATACACTTAATCCCAGCTGCCTATACCTGTCCCATGCATCCTTCTTGATTTGACCAATGCCTCAATTTCCCTCGTCTGCCAAGCTTACTTACATTTGTCTGTTCTGCCCTTCACTCCAACGGGGATGTGCATATCCTGAACTTTTGTCAGCACCCTTTTAAAAACACGGGTGATGTTCTTTTCCCCTCAAATAATCTGCTCCAGCCAACTTGAGCGAGACCTTCTCTCATACCCTCAAAGTTGGCCTTACCGTAGTTGAGCATTTTATCCAGAGATGCTGCCTGACCCATTGACTCACTCCAATATTTTGTGTCTATCTTCGGTATAAACCAGCATCTCCTCCGCTCTCCAACGGGATATCTGTGAGACCCTCTCTCACTGCTCCCCCTCTGCGATTCCTACTGCTCTCCGACTCCTAGACCATGGTCTGAAGAATGATCCCGACCCGAAACATCACCCATCCTTTTTCTCCAGAGATGCCGCCTGACCCACTAAGTAACTCCAGCACTTTGTGTATGTCTGAGGAAACCCCAACAATATTGTGAATGCCGCACACTGATGAGTTAATATGATTCAAAGAATGTGCAAATGGTTGCAAGGCAATCTCAGTGACCTCAGAGCACACGTTCAGGTCTGTTTGACTTCTGTGCAAGTTGAGAATTAGAATCAATAAATGAGGTGCAAGAAAGGTGGGTGGGAGGGGGGGATGGGGTGGTTGCAATCCAATGAAAGTTTTTCTCTTCTGGTACATAATTGTTTTGAAAGCTTAATCATCATTTGAATGCAGTTAATGTGCATCTTTAAAATCTTTTATTTCAGTTTTATTTCCACACATAGCATGATCAGTGAGTATTGTTGACACTTCCTCCACAATGTCTCAAACAATGTCTCAAACTGGTGCCCTGCAAGGATGCATTTCCAGCCCCTGATTATACTCCCTGTACACTCATTACGCACGGCCAAATTCCGCTCCATACCATTTACAAGTTTGCAGATGACTTCATTGTCTTGATCCATACAGAAAGGAGATAAAGACCTTAGTAATGCAATGTCAAGTCATCAACTGGGGTGAGAGATTGCAACCCACTTGTGGTCCACCCTGTTTCGACAAATGCAATCAACCTGGCGTGCACAAACAGAAGATCAAACAGAACTAGTTGTCTTACAACTTTAGGCTGTGCACGCCATACTCAAGAAGGAGAAGGTCATCAACTCACCTTCAATGTCAGCAAGGAGCCAGTTATCGACTTCAGGAAGTGTGATAGAGTAGATGCCCCAATCAGCATAATCGGAGCTGAAGTCAGGCACAAAATGCTAGAGTAACTCAGCGGGTCAGGCAGCATGTCTGGAGAAAAGGAATCGGTGACGTTTCGGGTCGAGACCTTCTTCCCGAATGTCGCCTATTCCTTTTCGCCAGAGATGCTGCCTGACCCGCTGAATGACTCCATCTTTTTGTGTCTGTCCTCAGTTTAAGCCTGCATCCGCAGTTCCTTCCTACACTCATTAGAGCTGCAATGGAGATGGTTGAGAGCTTCATGTGCCTTGGCACTAATATTAGCAACAATCTGTTGTGGACCAACCCCATTGAAGAGACAGCCCGGAAGGCACACCAATGCCTCTACCTCCTTATAGAAGAAATCCGCAAGTAATCACAGAGAGCTGCGGATGTAGCCCAAACCATCACACAGACTAACCACTTATTTAGTGGAACCTTGTTGAACACAAATTATCAACCACACTAGCATAATACACTATGCTAATGACATAGAGGGAGTAATACATTGAATGTGGAGTAATTTGGTTCCAAACAAAGGTAATTTTTCTCTCTCTTTATACTCACATATATCTCAAAGTATCCAAGCTTTCTACAACAGAAATCACAATTCCATGGTTTCCATTCAGTGTTCAAGCAGTTGTTTGTTTAGTGTCATCTTGTGTTGCTCTTTATTCCATTCAGGAAAAATTTCTGCAACCTATGAAGGCCTAGTTGGGACCCAAAGACAAGTTTGTGGTCGAATGACCAAATAGTGACATGGAGTCACAAGATCCTGCAGATGTTGGAATTGAGCAAACAACAACCTGCTGGAGCAACTCAGGAGGTCAAGCAGCATCAGTGCAGGGATGTGGACAGATGACGTTTCAGGTCAGGACCCTTCTTCAGCCCGTCCAATTCCTTCCGCAGATGCTGAGTTCCTCCAGCAGTTGGATTTTTGACCAAATAGTAAGCATTCTTTTTAGAGTTCGATAGTCTTTGAGACATTTTTGATGGAGGTGACTGGTGGCTAAATGAGGGTATTCTTGCTCTTCTTGGCACAGTGATTGATTAACACAACCATTATGATAGAGACTGGCAAACCTTCTTTCTCTATTATTCAATACTGGAATGCACTGAGCCAGTATAATGCTGAGTTTAGTTTGGTTTAGTTTAGTTTAGTTTAGTTTAGTTTAGTTTAGTTTAGTTTAGTTTAGTTTATTGTCACGTGTACCGAGGTACAGTGAAAAGCTTTTGTTGCGTGCTAAACAGTCAGCGGAAAGACAATACATGATTACAATGCAGTCGTCCACAGTGTATGACCTATCCAAGTGAAAGCAGTTGAAGGTCACCACTGAAATAAATGGATATCAGCTGAGGCAAGAGATGAATGAGCATAAAACAAAGCATTGAAGATAATCACAAGAAAAATATGTTTTGAATAAGCAGAGGACATATAAAATATAATTACAATCTTATAGCAAGATTAGAATTAGTAAAAGAAAAATGCAATTTGCTAAGAAGGTAGAGGATATGAATTAGCTCTATCGATTGAATTAAACAAGGGAACTCTGACATACTAAGAAGCACAGAGTCTATTTCATGTGGCTTCTAAGAAGGTATAACAATGTTTCCACTAAGTTGACAGACTCTCATCATCTGCAGCAGCATCGAACAAAACATTTATGTCCCTGAATTCTACATTAGCTCTTTCAAAGAAACATCATAGATATCTTTTTCCTCCATAACTATTTATCCAGCTGCCTTCTGAATGGTACAATGAATGTGTTATTCACCACCCTATCAGGTAGTGCATTCCAAATACTGTGCATGATTGTCTTTTCTGGTGTCACCTCTAGCTCTTTCAGCAATCATGTTAAATCTGTGCCTTTAGATTATCAAATCATTAGCCACCATCATAATCATACAGAATGAAAAATGCCTTTGGCCCAACTCATTCATGTCAACCATAATGCCCCACCTTATCTGAGATTAGTTTATTGTCACGTGTTACTAGGTACCAGGCACGTGCCGTGAGTAATTACTCAAGGTAGGCAGTCAGCCGGCTTAAAAAAAAAAATCTTAAACCCCGCATGCGCAAATTGTTCTCTCCATAAAAAATAAAAATAAGTAACAATTCAATTTTCCCAAGGCTTCTAAATCACCTTCATTTTTTAATTACTGAATGGGTGGGGGACGGAGGATGAAGGCAGGTGGAGAGATGGTGAGAAAAACGGGAGCACACCGGGACGTTTAATCAGTTGTCATCTTATTGAATGACAATACTAATTCAAGGGTCCAATTGGAGGGAGAGTTCCTTTCACAGTGTGTGGGGAGTCTGTGCCAGGGGTTAAAGATGCGGGGAGGGCAGGAGTGTTGAGAAGGAGGGGGTCAGAGATCATGTCAGTAACTCACTCATCGCTGCCGCAGCGCTCCGGGCACGGACAACAGAACTGGCCGCCACTTCGGGTGACTGCGAGCGGCCTCCGGGACCCGACAGCAGAACCGGCTGCCACTTCAGCGCCTTCTGCCGGCCCGCTTACATCCGTCTGAACATCTCTCACCTGCCGCTCGCCGGCTTCGCTCATGTCAGCCGCTTCCCGCAAATCCTTAAATTCCGACAGCCGAGTAACCTCAATTGGCCCCTTGATCGTGCTGTCGGAATTTAAGGATTTGCAGGAAGCGGCTGACATGAGCGAAGCTGGCGAGTGGCAGGAGAGAGGTTTTCAGATGGAGAGCACTGCTAGAGGTGAGCGGGGACCGACAGAAGGGGTTGTCCGGTCCCGGCAGCCACCCCAGGTACTTCTCCCCCCCAGCCACAATGCGGTGGCTCCGTGCCCGGAGCGTCGCAAGTGGGTTACTGACCCCGATCCCCTCCTTCACAACGCTCCTGCCCTCCCCGCAACTTTACCCCAGGCCAGACTCCCCAAACACTGTGAAAGGAGCTCTCCCCACCCACCCCGGGAAATACAGTATTTAAAAACATAAAGCACCAAGAAATGTACTTACCACGTTATTGTTATTGGTACACAAACTCCATTCTTCACGCTTTGTTTCCTAAGATATTCTTAAAATAATGACAATCCATATTTGAAAATCCTGCCAAGAAACACGCGCTGCGCAAGCGCAGTACTGCAAAGACAGAATTTCTGCTGCCTTCAGCTCTGCTTGAAATTGACGGCTTGAAGCAGCGCCGACGGCACGTGGGCCGCACAGACCTTTGCGTATTGCAAGTGCTGCGGTTGAAAGGCACGAAGAATTATGCCTACCCAAGAGATCGATCTCTTAGATAGGCATAATTCTCCCATGCCTTTACTATTTATATTTAATAATTGCCATTTCAAAATTTTAGTCAGGGTAGGCAGTGCCTACCTTGCCTACCCTGACGGCACGTGCCTGCTACGTACCGTGAAAAGATTTTTGTTGCCTGCTAACCAGTTAATGGAAAGACAATGCATGATTACAATTGAACCATGCAGGGTGAACAAATAACAGATAAAGGGAATAACGTGAATAATGTTTGGTGCAAGATAAAGTCCAGTAAAGTATGATCAAAAAGATAGTGCAAGGGTCTTCAATGAGGTAGATGGTAGCTCATATAGCCAAGATACTATCTAGTCTTATTTGCCCGCGTTAGTGTCTATTTTTGACTGGATACAGAATTGGCTTCATGGAAGGAAAAAGGGGATGGTAATGAAAGGTTGTATTTCGAATTGAAGGCCTGTTCAGCTTTGCTCACTCTGCTTTAAGAAGGATGTCATTAAGCTGGAAAAGGGTACAAAGATGATTTATGCATAGAATGTAGAAACAAGGAACTGCAGATGCTGGTATACAAAAAAAGACACAAAGTGCTGGAGTAACGGTGGGTCAGGCAGCATCTCTGGAGAACAAGGATAGGTGATTTTTCGTGTGGAGACCCTTCTTCAGACTGATTGGTCTGGAGAGTGTGGAAGCGATGATTGAAGGTGTGGATCAAGCAGAGGACAGAGTTGAGGTCCATTGCAGGTTTGGGTGAATGAGGCCCTGAGCAGTGGGAGAGACAGAGCGAGGGTCTGCTGGTGCCAGTGCACGGCGGAGAGTGTGGAACAAAGGGCACGGCAGGAGAATGATTCGAGAAGCAGTTAATTGAATATAGGTGCCTGAAATCCTGGTTGGGCCTGAACTGGGAGGTGCAAGCCACATGGCACAAGATGGCAGCGCAGGCAAGTGCCAAGGAAACACACGTGGCTGTGGTAGTGAGTTTGGGTCAGAACACGGTCATAGAGCAGGTGAGTCGCAGGAATCACAGAGGGGGAGCAGAGGGAGAGGCTCTCACAGAAGTCTTGTTGGAGAGATGCTGTGTACAGTAAGATCAAACAGTTGAAAATTTATGTTACCATCTCGACGATTGTATATTTCAGTGCATGGTTATTTGGCTTGCTCGTGAATAAAAGCTCTAGTGTAATGTGAATATCCTGCATCCTGCAATTAACATGCACACTAGATACTCATTTAATGCAGTTCAAAAGCAATAACCGACAGGAGGGAGCCCACTTAGCTACTGTGTCTTATGTTGCTTATTTGTTTATCTCTCTTCACAAATGGATATTTCTGCCAACATTTAATTAGGAGGCATTTCCTAGATTCATGACAGAGATTTGTCTAGAGAATTTTTAGTTTCTTAAAATAAATGGTTGGATGCAAGCCAAAATATATTTGAGAAGATTGTCAGCTAAATTACATGGTGAGAGATTCCATCATGAATATCCTTGGAAAGTGCTTGTGTGTGCATGTCTCTCTCTCTCTCTCTGGTAGTTTACAGCCCAGTGGTATGAATATTGATTTATCTTACTTCAGGTGGCCCCAGCATTTCCTCTCTATCCCTCCCCACCCAAGGCGCACTAGCTTCTCATTTTCACCTTACAAACAGCTAACAATGACCTGTTTGCTTATCATCTTTGCTTTTTTGCATATCTTTCATTCATTGTTCTTTATCTCCATATCACCGTCGATTTTTCTCGTTTCCGTTATCCCTAACCAGTCTGAAGAAGGGTCTTGACCCGAAACATCATCAATTCCTTCTCTCCATAGATGCTGTCCCACCCGCTGAGTTTCTCCAGCATTTTGTGTCTACCTTCGATTTTACCAGCATCTGCAGTTCTTTCTTAAACATATATATATATATATATATACAGTATATACTAGACTAAGTGGGACCCGTTGGGTCCCAGCATCACATGGGAGGGCTGGTCACACAACGTAATATTCCACCTCTCCACCAATTCCAATATTGCTGGGCAGTGGGGGGAGGGGGGGGGTGGCTTTCTGTTGCGGTAGTATGGGTGTTGTGGGCCGAAGGGACTGGTTTCCAGAGGGCTAGTATGGACATCGTGGGCCGAATGGATTCTTGGGCTGGCAGCTCAGTCACTGAGGCCAGGCAGTACAGTCACTCGGACCTGGCAGACTGGCAGCTTAGAATGCCAGAAATTCTGCCCAAAACAGGTGACAGACTCTGTGAGAGAGAAGGGGGAGAGGATGGACTGAATGGATTATTGGGCTGGCGCTTCAGTCACTTACGGCTGGTGGGCTGGCAGTTCATTTACTCACGGCTGGTGGGCTGGCAGTGCAGTCACTCACGGCTGGTGGGCTGGCAGTTCGATCACTGACAGCTGGTGTCTGGCAGTTCAGTTACTCACGGCTGGTGGGCTGGCAGTGCAGTCACTCACGGCTGGTGGGCTGGCAGTTCAGTCTCTCACAGCTGATGGGCTGGCAGTATCCTTAAAAAAATCCCCAACCGAACGTGGGTTTTGAATTACATTTTACTCAGATGCAAGCCAAGGAATGGCATAATTGTTAACTGTTAATTGGACATAATCAACCTCAGCAAATTGACAATATCCTATTGAAAGGGAGTGGGTGTTTAAGCTGTCAGAACATTTTATTATTTGCCAAAATATACATCTCAATACCATAATGATAGAAAACTTACTTTTCCACACACCACTCTGGAGATGTTTTTAATAATAACTTCAGCTTGAGAAGCATTTTCTTTTTGCATGTAAAAACCCACTTCAGAACCATGGGCGATTTTAAAATTTTACAGCCAGATTTATCACTTCTGAAAGTTTTTAGATACCAAAGGAATCAAGAAAAACACAAATAATGCTGTACTGTTGATGAAATGCAGTGAGCAAACGCAATAATTCCCAATATTTTCAATCTCGATATCTGCACGGCCAATGTTCGCCAAGCACTTTGTTGTCCCTTCAGTTCTCGCTTCTCTTTACCTTCATTTCTCTTCACTTTTGGAATTCTGAAGTAGGATCGATGTCTCTCACGGTTACCCCGACCTCCACAATTATTTACAGCGCAAAAATTCACCATTTTGGCAGTTTTTAACAGGTAGGAAAGTACACATTTTAGCGTATTAACAACATATACCGGAAGCTGCGATGTCCTCCAGATGGATTGAGCGGTTCCGTTCGTCAAGCCCTTTGACCCTTAATGCTTTAAATAACGTCCATCAAACACACTCACCATAGACAGAGCAGTAAGCTCTCTTGAATTATTCAACTACGTCTTCACTCTGTGCCTTCTGCAGTCAGCGCCATCTTGCCATGAACCGAAAATGAGGCACTTAGCGCCACCTTGCCGTTAACCGGAAATGACGTCATCGGCGCCATCTTGCCATTAAGCGGGAAGTCACAGAATGAGCGCCAATATTGCAATTAAACAGTCCTGATCAAATAAAATCTTTATTCATGCTTTGTCCATCCGAAAACAGCTGAAAGCCCTTTAAAAGCCAAGCCAATTGGGCAAACACTTTGCAAGCCAACAAAATACATTTGCTGAAAGCCCTTTAAAAGCCAAGCCAATTGGGCAAACACTTTGCAAGCCAACAAAACACATTTGCTGAAAGCCCTTTAAAAGCCAAGCCAATTGGGCAAACACTTTGCAAGCCAACAAAACACATTTGCTGAAAGCCCTTTAAAAGCCAAGTCAATTGGGCAAACACTTTGCAAGCCAACAAAACACATTTTCTGAAAGCCCTTTGAAAGCCAAGCCAATTGGGCAAACACTTTGCAAGCCAACAAAACACATCTGCTGAAAGTCCTTTAAAAGCCAAGCCAATTGGGCAAACACTTTGCAAGCCAACAAAACACATTTGCTGAAAGCCCTTTGAAAGCCAAGCCAATTGGGCAAACACTTTGCAAGCCAACAAAACACATCTGCTGAAAGTCCTTTAAAAGCCAAGCCAATTGGGCAAACACTTTGCAAGCCAACAAAACACATTTGCTGAAAGCCCTTTAAAAGCCAAGCCAATTGGGCAAACACTTTGCAAGCAACAAACACATTTTTTCTGAAAACCACATCGAGGGGACTCACCGTGGAGTAGATGTGCGTTCAGTGTCATTCGCAGCTCACAGAGCCATCACCCTCTCGCTTCCTCCATCTGGCAGAGACAGAGTGAGGCACGACACTTCTGGGTTTTATAGTCCCTCCCGTTGCCGCCAGCGGGGGCAGCAGAGAGAATGGTGAAATTTTAAAAACAGTAATATCTCTCAGATTTTTCATCAATGGGAAAAATCCTCTAGTCCAGTCCAGCGGAGGGGGACTCTGAGCGAGGTGGCCAAAGATGACGGCCGTAGGTGGCGGCATTCTCTCGGAAATCATGAAACAGTAAGTCAAAAGCGGTCAAGATCTTAGTTTTAGTAATATAGATATATACGTATGTGTGTGTGTATGTGTGTGTGTGTGTGTATGTTTCTCTCTCCCTATATATATATATATATATATATTCACTCATATATTCACACACTCAGAGACATAGTCACGCATACACAGCCACAAACAGAGACACACACAGTCGCACACATATTTCTATGTGTGTGTGTGGCTGTATGTATGTGTATGTCTATGAGTGTGTGAATGTACATGTGATTGTATATATGATTCTGTTTGTATAAGAAAGAACTGCAGATGCAGACGGTAGGTACGAAGGTAGACACAAAATGCTAAACTCAGCGGGACAGGCAGCATCTCTGGAGAGAAGGAATGGGTGACGTTTCGGGTCGAGACCCTTCTTCAGACTGTATAAATGTGTATTGTATTTGCATGGATATTTTGAGTGTGTGCATGTCTGGTGTAAGCCAAGCATTCACCCATGGTCGGGTATCATCTACTTGAGCAAGATTTACCCTCAGTGTTCCACTCTAACCTCTGGTGTCCCATGAGGATTTTTTGTTAGCCTCCTCCATTTTCCTATTTAATCTGTGCTCGTGATACCCAGCTCTACATCACCAGTGCATCTTGACCAGTCCACAGACACTTTGCAGTTAACTTGTTGATTGGAGAAAGTTCTTATGTCGAGAATGTGCTCACTTATGGAAAAGCATGGGCTTACAAGTAATGGTCACCTTTGTTTTGTGCAATTAAGATCATGTCTTACTAACTTGTTTGCTTTATTTGAGGAGGGGATGAAGATGATTGATGAGAGCATGGCAGTGAATATTAGTGTGGGACGGCATTGAGGAAAGCAAGGTTCTGCTGGTAGACAAATTCAGAAGATTAATGCACAGGGGACCCACATGAGACTGGGTAGATTGGATTAAAAATTGATTTGTCCAGAAAAGACAGTGGGTAGTGGTGGAGGGATATTATTCGATGTGCTCTCTCTATTCCTACCAGATCCTTTCTGCAGTGTGGCAATAACAACATATACACAGTACTCTGTCTAACCAATGATTTGTACAACATTATCTCCAATTATTTTACTCAATGCCTTAGCCTATGAAGGCAAATGTTCCATTTGCCCTTTTCACTATGCTGTCTACCTGTATCACTACTTTCAGGGAGCTATGGATTTACACCCCAACGTCTCCCTAGACATCAAACACTCCTAAAGTCCCTGTCATTATTCTATATGTCCTAGCTAATTTAACTTCTCAAAGTGCAGAACTTAATACGGTACCGGATTAAAGTCCATTCTGGTATTTGGTCCACAATGCAAAAGTGTTGATTTTTATTTGTTTCTATGGCTGCCATGATGAACACTCTATCATATCACCTCCCAAATTTCTCAGCTCCAAACATAACAATCTAATCTTCTCCATTCTACCATATACTGTAACTATAGTACATTACCCCCTGGGCAATTCTGCTACATTCACACAAATATCAGCAATTTACAATGTACATACAATCCTTCAGATTTTTTGTTCAATTTAGAGATACAGAGCGAAAACAGGCCCTTCGGACACCGAGTCCACGCCGGCTAACGATCTCCGCACATTAACACTTCCCCGTACATTAACACTACAGACTAGGGATAATTTACATTGTACCAAACCAATTAACCTACAAACCTGTACGTCATTGGAGTGTGGGATTGTATGTAAAAATGTACCAGATGGGATATAAAGTGGAGAAATGCATAGATTTCTATTCCAGTAGTAGAAGAATTGAAAAGATGTCCTTGTAAGTTCTCATTTGGAGATGGTACTTAGTTTGGGAATTAAGTACAATGGTTCACCTTCATTAAATAGGATAAGTTGTCTCATTGAGTTATTATAAATAGGGCACAGATCAGTATAGCACAGTAACAAGCCATTCAACCCATGATGTCTGTGCCAAACATGATACCAAATCAAACTAATTTATTTTGCCTGTCAATCCTATCCCTCCATTCCCCGCATATTCATATGCCTATCCAAAACACCACTATTCTATTTGCTTCCACTACCAGAATGTTCCAGATACCCCCCATTCTCTGTGTAAATATCTTGTCCTGCACATTTTCTTTAAACATTCCCCCTTTGGCCTTTAAGCTATGCCCTCCAGTAATTGACATTTCCAACCTGGGAAAAAGGTTCTGACTGTTTACCCTATCTATGCCTCATATAATTTTATATACCTCTTGCAGGTCTCCCCTCAGCTTCAGTCCAAAACAATCCAAGTTTGTCCAACCTCTCCTTATGGCTAATATTCTCTAATCTAGGCAGCAACCAGGAAAACCTCATCTGCACCTTTTCCAAAGCCTCCTCATCTTTCCTGTAATGGGGCGATCAGAACTGCACACAAAACTGCAAATGCAGTCTAACCAAAGTTTTGTGAAGCTGTAACATGATATCCACATTCTTATATTCAATATCCTGCCTGATGAAGGTAATCATATGCCTGATGTAATTGATATTATGTGCCCATCGTAACTGATTAATTACTATTAATCAATTAATTATTTGTTGTGTTGCCTTTAAAGTGTAATGGAAAGAAAGGGATGAAGCGAGTGCAGGAGACCTCAGTGGAAGTACCACTTGGGAACAGGTACACCATCTTGGGAGTTGTCGGAGCAGACAACGCTTCCAGTCCGAGCGGCGGACAGGTCTGTGACTCGAATCCTCGCGCTGAGACTTAACCGGCGAGACTGACGTCAGGCAGACCCATAGTGGTGGGTGACTCCATTGACCGAGGTGCAGACAGGAGATTCTGTGGTGACAGGCGAGACTCGTGGATGGTGTGTTGCATCCCTGGTGCCAGGGTCCAAGATGTCGCAGGCCAACTTCAGAACATCCTCGAGAGGGAAGGGGAGCAGCCGGAAGTAGTTGTGCATGTAGGCACAAATGACGTGAGTAAGAAGAGGTAGGTGTTCTGCAGGGGTGCTGAGGAAGAGGATTTCTTGGAATGTATGCGGGATAGTTATCTAAACCAACATGTAGAGGAACCAACGAGAGAGCAGGCTATTCTAGACTGGGTATTGAGTAATGAGGAAGGGTTAGTTAGCAGTCTTGTTGTGCGTGCCCCCTTGGGCAAGAGTGACCATAATATGGTTGAGTTCTTCATTAGGATGGAGAGTGACATTGTTAATTCAGAAACAACGGTTCTGAACTTAAATAAAGGTAACTTTGAGGGTATGAGACGTGAATTGGCCAAGATTGACTGGCAAATAGTTCTAAAAGGGTTGACGGTGGATATGCAATGGAAGGCATTTAAAGACTGCATGGATGAACTACAAAAATTGTTCATCCCAGTTTGGCAAAAGAATAAATCAGGGAAGGTAGTGCATCCGTGGATAACAAGGGAAATCAGGGATAGTATCAAAGCAAAAGATGATGCGTACAAATTAGCCAGAAAAAGCAGCCTACCAGAGGACTGGGAGAAATTCAGAGACCAGCAGAGGAGGACAAAGGGCTTAATTAGGAAAGGGAAAATAGATTATGAAAGAAAACTGGCAGGGAACATAAAAACTGACTGCAAAAGTTTTTATAGATATGTGAAGAGAAAGAGATTAGTTAAAACAAATGTAGGTCCCTCGCAGTCAGAAACAGGTGAATTGATCATGGGGAACAAGGATATGGCGGACCAATTGAATAACTACTTTGGTTCCGTCTTCACTAAGGAAGACATAAATAATCTGCCGGAAATAGCAGGGGACCGGGGGTTAAATGAGATGGAGGAACTGAGTGAAATCCAGGTTAGTCGGGAAGTGGTGTTGGGTAAATTGAATGGATTAAAGGCCGATAAATCACCAGGGCCAGATAGGCTGCATCCCAGAGTACTTAAGGTAGTAGCTCCAGAAATAGTGGATGCATTAGTGATAATTTGTCAAAACTCTTTAGATTCTGGAGTAGTTCCTGAGGATTGGAGGGTAGCAAACGTTACCCCACTTTTTAAGAAGGGAGGGAGAGAGAAAATGGGGAATTACAGACCAGTTAGTCTAACATCGGTAGTGGAGAAACTGCTAGAGTCAGTTATTAAAGATGGGATAGCAGCACATTTGGAAAGTGGTGAAATCATTGGACAAAGTCAGCATGGATTTACGAAAGGTAAACCATGTCTGACGAATCTTATAGAATTTTTCGAGGATGTAACTAGTAGAGTGGATAGGGGAGAACCAGTGGATGTGTTGTATCTGGACTTTCAGATGGCTTTCGACAACGTCCCACATAAGAGATTTGTATACAAACTTAAAGCACACGGTATTGGGGGTTCAGTATTGATGTGGATAGAGAACTGGCTGGCAAACAGGAAGCAAAGAGTAGGAGTAAACGAGTCCTTTTCACAATGGCAGGCAGTGACTAGTGGGGTACCGCAAGGCTCAGTGCTGGGACCCCAGCTATTTACAATTTATATTAATGAACTGGATGAGGGAATTGAAGGCAACATCTCCAAGTTTGCGGATGACACCTAAGCTGGGGGGCAGTGTTAGCTGTGAGGAGGATGCTAGGAGACTGCAGGGTGACTTGGATAGGCTGGGTGAGTGGGCAAATGTTTGGCAGATGAAGTATAATGTGGATAAATGTGAGGTTATCCACTTTGGTGGCAAAAACAGGAAAGCAGACTATTATCTAAATGGTGGCCGATTAGGAAAAGGGGAGATGCAGCGAGACCTGGGTGTCATGGTACACCAGTCATTGAAAGTTGGCATGTAGGTGCAGCAGGCAGTGAAGAAAGCGAATGGTATGTTAGCTTTCATAGCAAAAGGATTTGAGTATAGGAGCAGGAGGTTCTACTGCAGTTGTACAGGGTCTTGGTGAGACCACACCTGGAGTATTGCGTACAGGTTTGGTCTCCAAATCTGAGGAAGGACATTATAGCCATAGAGGGAGTGCAGAGAAGGTTCACCAGACTGATTCCTGGGATGTCAGGACTGTCTTATGAAGAAAGACTGGATAGACTTGGCTTATACTCGCTAGAATTTAGGAGATTGAGAGGGGATCTTATAGAAATGTATAAAATTCTTATGGGGTTGGACAGGCTAGATGCAGGAAGATTGTTCCCGATGTTGCGGAAGTCCAGGACAAGGGGTCACAGCTTAAGGATAAGGGGGAAATCCTTTAAGACCGAGATGAGAAAAAACTTTTTCACACAGAGAGTGGTGAATCTCTGGAACTCTCTGCCACAGAGGGTAGTTGAGGCCAGTTCATTGGCTATATTTAAGAGGGAGTTAAATGTGGCCCTTGTGGCTAAAGGGATCAGGGGGTATGTAGAGAAGGCAGGTATGGGATACTGAGTTGGATGATCAGCCATGATCATATTGAACTGGGCAGGAGGCTGAAAAGCAGGACTTCTAGGGTGGATATATCTAGGTTGCTTCCAGTACCTCGTGCTAATGAGGGTAGAAGCAGGGAGATAGGGGAATGAATGTGTGGCTGAGGAGTTGGTGCAGGGGGCAGGCATTTAGATTTCTAGATCACTGGAATCTCTTCAGGCGCAGGGGTGACCTGTACAAAAGGGACGGGTTGCACCTTAATTGGAAGGGGACTGAGATTCTGGCAGGCAGGTTTGCTAGGACTACACAGGTGGGTTTAAACTAAAAAGTGTGTGTGTGGGGGGGGGGGTGTAGTCAACAACGTAGATGCGTTGGAAAGATCACGTTTAAACTAACAGATCAGGGTGGTGGGACCCAATGCATGGGCCATAAAAGGAGGACAGAAGCAAAAGGTAGAAGGGAGATTTGAAAAACTGACCTGAAAGCTTTGTGCCTTAATGCGAGGAGCATTTGAAATAAGGTGGATGAATCGAATGCGCAGTTAGTAGCTAAGGGATATGATATAGTTGGGATTACGGAGACATGGCTCCAGGTTGACCAAGGCTGGGAGCTAAACATGCAGGGGTATTCGATATTCAGGAGGATAGACAGAAAGGAAGAGGTGGGGTGGCATTGCTGGTTAAAGAGAAGATTAATGCAATAGTGTGTGTGTGTGTGTGTGTGTGTGTGATGGACGGTGTGTGTGTGAGCCCACCAGCGGTGAGTGAGTCAACTACCAGCCGTGAGTGCGTCAACTGCCAGCCCACTAGCCGTGCGAACTGCCAGCCCACTAGCCATGAGAACTGCCAGCCCACCAGCCGTGAGTGAATCGGCTGTGAGTGAGTCAGCTGCCAGCCCACCAGCCGTGAGTGAGTCAGCTGCCAGCCCAACAGATGTGAGTTGGCTGCCAGCCCACCAGCCACACGTGACTGAGCTGCCAACCCATCAGACCCGAGTGACTGAGCTGCCAGCCCACCAGGCCCGAGTGACTGAGCTGCCAGCCCACCAGGCCCGAGTGACTGAGCTGCCAGCCCACCAGGCCCGAGTGACTGAGCTGCCAGCCCACCAGGCTGGAGTGACTGAGCTGCCAGCCCAAGAATCCATTCAGCCCACAATGTCCATACTAGCCCTCTGGAAACCAGTCCCTTCGGCCCACTACACCTACTGGGCCGCCAATATTGGAATTGGTGGAGAAGTGGAATATTGCGTTGGGGGACCAACCCTCCTGTGTGAACATGGAACCCAACGTGTCCCACATAGTCTAGTATATTACTAAATCTCTCATCTTGTTTGTTTGCGTGTTTGCGTGTGTTTTTGAAACTCTGCCAAAACGGTACACGATAGTGCTACAGTTTTTGGCCGATCTTACTCACCATTGTCCTGCGGTGTGCAGTAGTAAATTTTGTTCACATTGATGTTATATTTTTCAAGTTATTCACATTTAAACTTTATAAAAATCACTTTTCCACTGCCTGTCAGCCGCCTTCGACATCGCCATGTTTTTGGCCTGTACTTGCCTGGCCTCACAACGGGGACCCAACGGCTCAATGGGTAAGTTTCCTTCTACTTTACAAACGCCTCCACGGGTCACTATTCACTTTATTAACTTGATCTTAATTTCAGCCGTCAACGGCACAACTTTGAACACGGTAGCCGCGCATGTGCAGTTTGGTGGAATATTGCGTTGGGGGAGCGGGTCCAATGGTTCCGCACTTGGCCTAGTATATATTAATGATTTAGTGGAGGGAATTAAATGTAACATCTCTAAGTTTGCTGATGACACAAAGCTGGGTGGCAGTGTGAGCTGCGAGGAGGATGCTATAGATACATAGATACATAGAAAATAGGTGCAGGAGTAGGCCATTCGGCCCTTCGAGCCTGCACCGCCATTCAATATGATCATGGCTGATCATCCAACTCAGTATCCCATACCTGCCTTCTCTCCATACCCCCTGATCCCTTTAGCCACAAGGGCCACATCTAACTCCCTCTTAAATATAGCCAATGAACTGGCGTCAACTACCCTCTGTGGCAGAGAGTTCCAGAGATTCACCACTCTCTGTGTGAAAAAGTTTTTCCTCATCTCGGTCTTAAAGGATTTCCCCCTTATCCTTAAGCTGTGACCCCTTGTCCTGGACTTCCCCAACATCGGGAACAATCTTCCTGCATCTAGCCTGTCCAACCCCATAAGAATTTTGTACGTTTCTATAAGATCCCCTCTCAATCTCCAAAATTCTAGCGAGTATAAGCCAAGTCTATCCATTTTGAGGAAGGACATTATTGCTATGAGGCTGCAGGGTGACTT
>CM075977.1:70446541-70484744 GCA_038087875.1 Malacoraja senta | reverse complement strand
CAGATTAATTCCCGGTTTTGGCGGGAATGACATATGATGAAGGAATGGGTCGACTGGGCTTGTATTCACTGGAATTTAGAAGGATACGAGGGGATTTTATAGTAACATAAAATTCTTAGAGGAGTGGATGGGGTAGATGCAGGAAAACTGCTCCCGATGTTGGGTGAGTCCAGAACCAGGGTTCACAGTTTAAGAATAAGGGGGAGGCCATTTAGGACTGAGATGAGGTAAAACTTTTCACCAAGAGTTGTGAAATCTGTGGAATTCTCTGACACAGAAGGCAGTGGACGGTAATTCACTGGATGTTTTCAAGAGAGAGTTAGATTTAGCTCCTAGGGCTAAAGGGCCTGTCCCACTGTACGAGGTAATTCAAGAGTTCTCCCGAGTTCTCCCCTGATTCGAGCTTGTGTAATGTACGTGGCGGGTACGTAGGGGCTCGTACGAGTAAAAAGTAACAATTTTTTCATCACAAGTATTTTTTTACTCGTGGACATTTTTTCAGAGTGTTGAAAAAACGTCACGAGTTTACCGGATTCCCGAGTACCTACCTTTACTCGTACGAGCCGCTACATGACATCCACGAGCTCCTAAGTACATAGAAACATAGAAAATAGGTGCAGGAGTAGGCCCTTCGAGCCTGCACCGCAATTCAATATGATCATGGCTGATCATCCAACTCAGTATCCTGTACCTGCCTTCTCTCCATACCCCCGATCCCTTTAGCCTCAAGGGCCACATTTAACTCCCTCTTAAATATAGCCAATGAACTGGCCTCAACTACCTTCTGTGGCAGAGAATTCCAGAGATTCACCACTCTCTGTGTGAAAAATGTTTTTCTCATCTCGGTCCTAAAAGATTTCCCCTTATCCTTAAACTGTGACCCCTTGTTCTGGACTTCCCCAACATCGGGACATAGAAACATAGAAACATAGAAAATAGGTGCAGGAGTAGGCCATTCGGCCCTTCGAGCCTGCACCGCCATTCAATATGATCATTGCTGATCATCCAACTCAGTATCCTGTACCTGCTTTCTCTCCATACCCCCTGATCCCTTTAGCCACAAGGGCCACATCTAACTCCCTCTTAAATATAGCCAATGAACTGGCCTCAACTACATTCTGTGGCAGTGAATTCCAGAGATTCACCACTCTCTGTGTAAAAAATGTTTTTCTCATCTCGGTCCTAAAAGATTTCCCCTTTATCCTTAAACTGTGACCCCTTGTTCTGGACTTCCCCAACATCGGGAACAATCTTCCTGCATCTAGCCTGTCCAACCCCTTAAGAATTTTGTAAGTTTCTATAAGATCCCCCCTCAATCTTCTAAATTCTAGCGAGTACAAGCCGAGTCTATCCAGTCTTTCTTCATTTGAAAGTCCTGACATCCCAGGAATCAGTCTGGTGAACCTTCTCTGTACTCCCTCTATGGCAAGAATGTCTTTCCTCAGATTTGGAGACCAAAACTGTACGCAATACTCCAGGTGTGGTCTCACCAAGACCCTGTACAACTGCAGTAGAACCTCCCTGCTCCTATGCTCAAATCCTTTTGTTATGAATGCTAACATGCCATTCGCTTTCTTCACTGCCTGCTGCACCTGCACTTTCAATGTACCCGCTATGTACATTACACAAGCTCGAATCAGGGAAGAACTCGGGAGAACTCTTGAATTACCTCGTACAGTGTGACAGGCCCTTAAGGAAGTCAAGGGATATGGGGAAAAAGCCAGAACAGGGTACTGATTTTGGATGATCAGCCATGATCATATTAAATGACGGTGCTGGCTCGAATGGCCTACTGCTGGACCTATTTTCTATGTTTATATGTTTCTATGTGTATGTAAATCTGCAGCAAATAAGAATTTCATTGTTCTGGTCCCGGTGAAAATGACAATGAAACACTCTTGATTCTCTTGTTTTCTATACTGCTCTATCTACATGTGTTGTTACTTTCTGGGAGCTGTGGACTTGGATCCCAAGTTCTCTTTGCATGAATGCTGTTAAGGGTCCTGTCATTATCTGTATACTTTCCCCTTTAATCTTTTTTTTTGCATAGGCCCAGGTATTGTTACCTCCAAGGAAGAGTCAAGATTGAAGATAATTTATATATATATTAATGTCCTGATTGTAGCTTGAAGGAATTTATAGCTTCAAAAGATTGATTGAGCAATATCAGAGATCAAATAAATCTAATAATATTTTCTTTTTGACTGTCAAATAAATAGAAACTGATATTCATATTAAATGTTTCATTTACTGCAGCTATCAATTTGCTTGGCAATAAATATGTAATGACAATAGCAGCATTTGGCATCATTATCTCTCGGCTGAACACATAGTCACAAATTGCAAATGAATTCATAACAATGGAGGCCAATCATCCTTTGCCGTGACTAATGCTCCTCATCTACTGAGATGAATTATATTTCAATGAATGAGGGAATGATACTTTATTATCACATGTGACATGTCACGGTGAGATTATTTGTTTTGCATACCATACACAAAGTATGCAAGGAGTCGCCACCTATAGGGAGTCGATAAAGTTACAAGGTGTTCAATGTAGTCCCCAAAGGTCCCTCTTTGTTCTCAGCGGCTCCCAACGCCGGGTCCCCCTTTGTTCTCGGCGCCCTTCCCCTACGCCGGGACCCTCTTCATTCCCAGTGGTGCGTGCTCAACCGACCACAGGCACCCACCACCTGCCCATCCAATCTCCTGAGACCTATCGCAGGCTTTTCTGATGTTTCAAGTTCTCTTTACATGAATGCTGTTAATTATTTGTAATCCCCATTAATAATTTTTCTTTTAAATACTTAAAGGCTTGGATAGGATGTGGAGAGGATGGGTTTCACTAGTGGGAGAGTCTAGGACAAAAAGTCATAGCCTCAGAATTAAAGGACATTATTTTAGGAAGGATATGAGGAGGGTGGTGAATCTGTGGAATTCTTTGCCACAGAAAGCTGTGGAGGCCAAGTCAGTGGATATTTTTAAGGCAGACTAGACTAAGTGGGAGCCGATGGGTCCCAGTCACATAGGAGGCCTGGTCCCCCAACGTTGTGGGGTTGTGGGGGGAGCGGAGGGGAGTAAGTGGGCGGGGGGATTGTGGGAGGAGACGGGTGTGTGTGGGGGAGTGGAGGTGGGGAGAGAGCTTGGAGAAAAGACGGGAAAGAGCCATGGGGGAGAGAGGGGGGGTATCATGGGGGAGGGGGGCAGGAGCCAGTGGGGTTGGGCTGGAGCTGGCACTTCAATGGGGACTCACAGCGGGAGCTGGTTGCTGGTCGTTCTCGTCCGCCAGGATCAGAGTCTCTGCTTTCCATTTGGCGACATTGGCGACACCTCCGACTCCGGGCTGGGCTGGGCCAACTCCACGCTGGGCAGGGCTGTCTCCAGGCTGGGCTGGGCTGACTCCGGGCTGGGCTGGGCTGACTCTGGGCTGGGCTGGGCTGACTCCAGGCTGGGCTGGGCTGTTTCCGGGCTGGGCTGGGCTGTCTCTGGGCTGACTCCAGGCTGGGCTGGGCTGGGCTGGCCTGACTCCGGGCCGGGCAGCTTCAGGTCCCTCCGAAAAGTTGGAGACATCCACTGGCCATCCTCAGCTCCAGTAATGATGCGATGGCGCAGGAAGGGGCGGACCATCCCAGGGAGTGATAGAAGAATAGACTAATCCGCATGGCACTGACTGGCAGGAGAGGAGATCGATCTACGCTTGCGCAGTTTTTAAGATTTTTAAATCTCGCTAACTTTTACATTATGCCACCGATCGGAACGAAACTTGGTGCACTCGCAGCACAGAAGAACGATGAGTGGGCTGGTGAAAAATTATAGCACTATCGCGTACCGTTTTTGCGCAAATAGAAAGACCGTGCAAACCGGAAGATAACAAGATCAGAGTTTTAGTTATATGTACTAGACTAAGTGGGACCCGTTGGGTCCCATTTTCACATGGGAGGGCTGGTCCCCCAACACAATATTCCACCTCTTCACCAATTCCAATATTGGTGGCCAGTGGAGGGGGCTTTCTGGAGCGCTATTATGGGTGTTGTGGGCTGAAGGGACTGGTTTCAGAGGGCTAGTATGGATATTGTGGGCCAAATGGATTCTTGGGGTGGCAGCTCAGTCACTCAAGCCTGATGTGCTGGCAGCTCACTCATGGCTGGTGGGCTGGCAGTTCACTCTCAGCTATTCCTTGAAATTCCAATTCAAGCAGGGTGCAAGGCCACCGAATTCAAGTGCAGTTTCATACCACTTCAAGCAGGGTGCAAGACAACCAAATTCAAGTGCAGTTTCATACCATTTCAAGCAGGGTGCAAGGCCACTAAATTCAAGTGCAGTTTCCGACCACTTTAAGCAGGGTGCAAGGCCACCTAATTTAAGTGCAGTTTCATACCACTTCAAGCAGGGTGCGAGGCCACCAAATTCAAGTGCAGTTTCATACCACTTCAAGCTTTAGATTCCACTTAGATTCAAGCTCAAGCTAAAGAATCCACTTTAGATTCTGGAGTAGTTCCTGAGGATTGGAGGGTAGCAAACGTAACCCCACTTTTTAAGAAGGGAGGGAGAGAGAAAACGTGGAATTACAGACCAGTTAGTTTAACATCGTTAGTGGGGAAGCTGCTAGAGTCAGTTATTAAAGATGGGATAGCAGCACATTTGGAAAGTGGTGAAATCATTGGACAAAGTCAGCATGGATTTACGAAAGGTAAATCGTGTCTGACGAATCTTATAGAATTTTTCGAGGATGTAACTAGTAGAGTGGATAGGGGAGAACCAGTGGATGTGTTGTATCTGGACTTTCAGAAGGCTTTCGACAAGGTACCACATAAGAGATTAGGATACAAACTTAAATCACACGGTATTGGGGGTTCAGTATTGATGTGGATAGAGAACTGGCTGGCAAACAGGAAGCAAAGAGTAGGAGTAAACGGGTCCTTTTCACAATGGCAGGCAGTGACTAGTGGGGTACCGCAAGGCTCAGTGCTGGGACCCCAGCTATTTACAATTTATATTACTGATCTGGACGAGGGAATTGAAAGCAACATCTCCAAGTTTGCGGATGACACTAAGCTGGGGGGCAGTGTTAGCTGTGAGGAGGATGCTAGGAGACTGCAAGGTGACTTGGATAGGCTGGGTGAGTGGGCAAATGTTTGGCAGATGCAGTATAATGTGGATAAATGTGAGGTTATCCACTTTGGTGGCAAAAACGGGAAGGCAGACTATTATCTAAATGGTGGCCGAGTAGGAAATGGGGAGATGCAGCGACACCTGGGTGTCATGGTACACCAGTCATTGAAAGTAGCCATGCAGGTGCAGCAGGCAGTGAAGAAAGCGAATGGTATGTTGGCCTTCATAGCAAGAGGATTTGAGTATAGGAGCAGGGAGGTTCTACTGCAGTTGTACAGGGTCTTGGTGAGACCACACCTGGAGTATTGCGTACAGTTTTGGTCTCCAAATCTGAGGAAGGACATTATAGCAATAGAGGGAGTGCAGAGAAGGTTCACCAGACTGATTCCTGGGATGTCAGGACTTTCATATGAAGAAAGACTGGATAGACTTGGCTTATACTCGCTAGAATTTAGGAGATTGAGAGGGGATCTGATAGAAATTTTTATGGGGTTGGACAGGCTAGATGCAGGAAGATTGTTCCCGATGTTGGGGAAGTCCAGGACAAGGGGTCACAGCTTAAGGATAAGGGGGAAATCCTTTAAGACCGAGATGATGAAAAACTTTTTCACACAGAGAGTGGTGAATCTCTGGAACTCTCTGCCACAGAGGGTAGTTGAGGACAGTTCATCGGCTATATTTAAGAGGGAGTTAGATGTGGCCCTTGTGGTTAAAGGGATCAGGGGGTATGGAGAGAAGGCAGGTACGGGATACTGAGTTGGATGATCAGCCATGATCATATTGAATGGCGGTGCAGGCTCGAAGGGCCGAATGGCCTACTCCTGCACCTATTTTCTATGTATCTATGTATCTAAGCAGGGTGAAAGGCCAGCAAATTCAAGTGCAGTTTCAAACCACTTCAAGCAGAGTGCAAGGGCACCAAATTAAAGTGCAGTTTCATACCACTTCAAGCAGGGTGCAAGGCCAACAAATTCAAGTGCAGTTTCATACCATTTCATGCAGGAGCAAGGCCACCAAATTCTTTTTTTTTTTTTTTAATTAAAAATT
This sequence comes from Malacoraja senta, assembly GCA_038087875.1. Classification (NCBI taxonomy): domain Eukaryota; kingdom Metazoa; phylum Chordata; class Chondrichthyes; order Rajiformes; family Rajidae; genus Malacoraja; species Malacoraja senta. The sequence goes on along the minus strand of CM075977.1, from coordinate 70,478,585 downwards.
GTATTTATTAGAAGTACATTACAACCAATTACACTAGTACTCATCACATATATCTTATTACAATTAATGTACTCCGTTTATTTTCTACACTAATAAAGGGAAAGGATAAGATTGAGAGAAAGAAGAAAGTGAAGGAAAAAGGTGAAGGTGTAAAAAACGTGCCAAAAAAAAAAAAAAAAAAAAAAAGTCAAATACCCTATAAGAAAGGAATTACACACAAAAGGAAAGAGTTAAGAAATAAACCCTAAAAAAGAAGAAAAAGGAGAAAGAGGGAAAAGAGAAAAACAGATATTTTTTTTGTAAGCATCACGCAAATGGGACATACCAACTCTGCAGCTTTCATCCCCCCTTCCCTGACCTCAGTTTTTTTTAAATACTTTTGCACCCTATACTTGTAATAATTCTATAAATGCAGACCACGTCAGGTGGAAGTGATCTGGTTTACCTGCCAGGAGGAGTCTTATCTCTACTAGGTGTAATGTTTCGAACATATTTGAAATCCACATGTTTATAGTTGGTATTGGAGCGTTTTTCCAAAATTTTAGGATTAACTTTTTTCCAGTTATTAACCCATAGTCTATTAATTTCTTTTGGAACACATTTAGTTCTGGACTATCTTCCGTTGTTCCGAAGATAATCCATTCTGCTTTGGGTATCAGTTTAATTTAAAATAATTTTGTAAAAATTTCAAAAATTTCAATCCAAACTTTTTGAATTTTTGTACAGAAAACAAATGAGTGCGCTATAGTAGCTTCTTGAGATTGACATTTATCACAAATTGATGATACATTTGGGAATATTTTATTGATTTTAGTTTTAGAATAATATAATCTATGTAAAATTTTAAATTGTATTAAAGTGTGTCTTACATTAATCGAACATTTATGCACATTTAATAAATATTCATTCCACCTTTCCTTTGAAATTTTAATAGCTAATTCTTGTTCCCAGTTTCTTCTAATACCTTCCGTAGATGGTATTTCTACATTTAAAATAATATTATACAAATATGATATTAAGTTTGCTGATTCAGATTGTATCTGCATTGATTCATCCAATACATCTGTTGAGGTATTATGATGATCTTTTGTATATTTTTTCAAATAGTCACATATTTGAAAATATTTAAAATATTGATTATTTCCGAGTTTATATTTTATTTGTAATTGTTGGAATGATAGTAATTTTCCAGTTTTGTACAAGTCACCGAACGTTTTAATTCCTAGTCTATCCCATTGTATGAAAGATTTGTCTGTAATAGAGGGATTGAATGAAGGGTTATTAACTATGGGAGATAAAAGCGATACATTTCTTAATTTTAAATTTTGTTTTATTTGTTTCCAAGTTCTAATTGTGCTATGTATAATTGGGTTTTTGTTATAATTTATGTTATTCAGTTTCATTGGTGAGAGAAGGATCGCTCCAATGTTTCCAGAGGAGCAGTCCTCTCTCTCCATTACAATCCATTCCACTTGCTGGGCAGAGTTGTCCATCAGTTGAATCATATTTTTAATATTTACTGACCAATAGTAATACATGAAATTAGGGAGTGCTAAGCCCCCTAATACTTTAGCTTTGTTCAAGTGTGTTCTTTGTATTCTATGTGATTTATAGTCCCATATAAAATTCGTAATGTCTGAATCCAGTTTTTTTTTAAACTTCTTTGGTAGGTATATAGGAATCGATTGAAATAGGTATAAAATTTGTGGTAAAAAGATCATTTTTATTGCATTTATTCGGCCTATTAAAGACATCGGGAGCGTTTTCCAAAATTTAATTAGTGTATTTAATTTATTAAGTAAGGGCCACCAAATTCAAATGCTGTTTCACACCATTTCATGCCGGGTGCAAGGCCACCACATTCAAATGCAGTTTCATACCATATCAAGCAGGGTGAAACCACCATAAAACATCACATAAACACCACACACAGTTCAGTAGACATTCAGTGTGTTCAATTGATTCACAGCTCAGACAGTCGTGACCTCTCCCTCCCCCATCTTGCAGAGACTGAGCCACACCCACACTTCCTGGTTTTATAATCCCTCCCCCTCCCACCAGAAGGGGCGTGGCCTTCATGGTATGATTGACAGGAGAGAGATTCTCAACAATTTTTAAACACTAATAACACTTTTATTTTTCATTGATGGGAAGAATCCTCTGCACCTGATGAGCGGAGGGGGCCAAGATGGCCAAGGTGGCCAAAAATCACAGCCGTAAATGGTAGCGTTTTATGTAAAATCAATATACAGTGCAAACAGGAATTTGTCAAGTTTAGACTTTTAATCATTTGCCATTTCAAACCAACCACCACCAACAACCATTTGCTGTGCTTCATTTCATTTCATTTGAAACCAATCACCACCAACAACCATTTGCTGTGCTTCATTTCATTTCTTTTCAAACCAACCACCACCAACAACCATTTGCTGTGCTTCATTTCATTTCAAACCAACCGTAAATACCGTAGTCTCACACAGATTGAAGCACAAGCATCTTTATTGTCCAGTTCATCATCACATTTGCAGTACATCACATGTTCAGTCTACTGCAGCTACTGCCAGACAGTAGGCGAGTTCTTGCACTATAAATCATATAATTAGGCAGAGTTATAATTACTAAGCATTCTAATTGGCTAACATGCAATAGCCAATCTACATCTCTTCTTGTATGAATGAAAAAGCAACTAAGGCATTTCAAACTATAAACCGAGTAAATAATAATGGGGTTAAACAAAATCGCCATATCTAATTAGTGGCCTGCTAACCCCCCTGTTGTACGGTATGGGGTTGCCTCAACAACCTTTTCGTCCGAAAAGATGAGGGCTGGGGTAGGTAAATCCGCGGGTCTGTGGGGGGGAGACCGCAGGGGAAGCTGGGGTTGACCGGCGTGGGGACCCCGGGGTGCCGGTTACAATAGGGGACGCAGGGACAGACCGACGCGGGGAGTGGGCGGACCCGGTAGCGGCAGGTTCTGGATCAGCTGCAACAGGCGTTGGTTTAAACTCGAGCGGTGGGGCATCAGGACCCTGGGATGTCGGACGACATTCCTTCACAGGAAGGAGATGTTGACGGTTGCGTCTATAGAGGACACCATCGACTTCGACCAGGTAGGAGCGTGGTTCCTTAGAGGGGCCATGAATGTGTCCCAGTTTGGTATGTCCTTTATCTGTTTGCAGTCGTACCACTTGACCTTGTATAAGTGGTTTAAGTGGTTTGCTGGTCTTGTCATAAAAGCGCGTCTCCGTGTCTCGATTAAACTGTACACGCTTCTGTATTATGGCAGGGGACAGACTTTTGGTCATAGCTGTTGCTGGGAGACAGGCAGTGGAGGGCGTCTCTCTCTCCAGCCCAGCGGCGGGACATCAGCCGCTGGGCTGGAGAGATGAGAAAGTTGTCTCTTGCAATGTTTCGTAGGTTCAGCAGGTCCAGTTAGACGGCAGATTTGGCTAGATAGGAGCGTTCCATGAGTTGTTTTGCGCTCCGAACAGCACGCTCGGCAAGTCCATTGGACTGTGGGTGTTCCGGGCTGCTGGTGACGTGTTGGAAGTTCCACCATTTTACAAAGTCCATAAACGTTTGGCTGGTGATTTGAGTTCCGTTGTCAGTCTGAAGACGAACGGGTACCCCATGCACAGAAAGGTGTATTTTCAGCTTTTGGATCACTGTTTCTGAAGTGATTGTTGGCAGAAAGTCATTTCGAACCAGTTAGAGTATGAGTCCACTAAAACAAGGTTGTGTTTCCCGTGCCATTCGAAGATATCGGCAGCCAGTGATGACCATGGTAGAGAGGGAGCTGGCTGGGATAAGATGGGCTGCTTCTGCTGATGCGGTGATTTACTGTTGCAGATCGCGCACGATTCTGTTTTTTCACGTATGTACTTGGTCATCCCGAGCCAGTAGATCATCGCCTTGGCTCGTTTTAGAGTGGCCTCTGTGCCAGGGTGGCCTCCATGGATTTCCTCATAGTACTCGTTTCGCAGGGTTGGGGGAATGACGGCCTTGTGATCCTGGACAATTATTCCGTCCTGTAACACCAGTTCGTCACGGACCAGGAAATAGGGTCGTATTTCAAGCGGGGTGCTTGACTGCTTGTTTGGCCACCCACCTCTTATGACGGAGGTCAGCAACTGTGAGGTTTTGTCTTCAGCTGTCTGTTCGGCAAGGCGGCGCAGGCGATCAGCGGGCACGAACGAGACCTTCAGGACCGAGAATTCGTCCTGTTGAAACGGGTGTCGTTTGCTGGTGGTGCGCGGGGCTCTGGATAGCGTATCTGCGATGTGCATGTCTTTACCTTTTTTGTAGACAATGCGGAAGTCAGACTGTTGCAGCTGCATCATCATTCGCTGTAATCGAGCTGGGGCAGCATGGATTGGCTTGCTCAGGATGGTGACTAGTGGCTGGTGGTCGGTCTCAACCGTGAAGTCTTTAAATTTTGAGCAGGCAAAAACCACGGCGAGCATTTCCTTCTCTATCTGAGCGTAACGTTGCTCAGTTTCAGTCAGGGTGCGTGATGCGTAAGAGATGGGCATCACGTCGCCGTCGAAGGATGTTTGTAGGCATGCTGCACCTAGCTGATACTGGGATGCATCGCAGGTGATAGTGACTGGCAGATTGAGATTGAAGTATGCCAGTATAGGTGTGCTGGCTAGCTGGAGTTCAAAAGTCTCGAAGGCTCTTTGGTGTTGCGGGTACCAAGACCATGCATTGTCCTTGTGGGTCAGTTGTCGTAGGGGAGCAAAAAGTTCACTGAGGTTGGGAATAAATTTGCTCAGGTAGTTGACCATGCCGAGGAATCGTTGTAAGCTGGTGACGTCGGTTGGGACCGGCAGCTCGTTGATGGCTGCAGTCTATAATGGATCAGGTTTTAATCCATTGCTGGTGAACACATGACCGACGTAGGTAACTTCGGAGACTCTGAACTTGCATTTCAGAGGGTTGAGTTTCAGATTAATGTCTCTGGCACGGTTCAGTATCTTTTTCAGTTTGGCATCATGCTCAGACAAGTCGCGACCGTATACTAGGATGTCGTCAACAATGATGGTACATGAATATTCTGCGAATAGTTGTTCCATTGCGCGTTGTAAGACTTCGCTAGCAGAGTTTATGCCAAAGGGCATTCTTAAAAACCTGTAGCAGCCGAATGGTGTGGCAAAATTTGTTAGGGCAGACGATGCTCGGTCCAGCGGTATTTGCCAGAAAGAGCTTTTTGCATCGAGGATTGAGAATACCGTTGCATTACCAATCTGTGCCACTATGTCCTCAGTGGTTCTCATCGGATAGTGTTGCCGTTTGATTGCTGTGTTTAAATCTTTAGGGTTGATGCAGATGCGTAATTCTTTCTTATCTTTTTTTGTGGTGAGGACCATAGTGGAGACCCAGTCCGAGTGTTCGCTGACCTCGGCAATGACTCCAATGGAGATCAAACGCTGGAGTTTGGTGTGTATTCTCTCCCGCATGCCATGGGGGATGCGGTGAGGTGCACAAACTATTGGGGTGACAGCATGATCTACAGATCTACAGTGATCTTGTATATCGTAGGCCAAGTTTGTCGTCAAATACGTTTTATAGTTGGATAGCATCTGTTGTGTTGGTTCCTCTGTCAAACAGAGTTTGTTGACAGCACGCCCAAAGTAAACCAGACCCAGATCATGGCATGCATTGATGCCAAGCAAGGTTTCTGAGTTTGGTTGGGCAATGTAGAAGATTAGGTTTTTTGTCTGCTCATTGACAATGCACTTTAAATCAGCTTTACCTAATGGGTGAAAAACTACCCCCCGTAAGCATGTAGGGTGGAGGGGTCTTTTTTCATGAGTTCAGTGGTTCTTATCTTGTTGAACTCTTTGAGTGACATTACATTCACTCTGGCACCAGTGTCGACTTTGGCATTCAAAGCCTTGTTATTGATTATCATGGTCACCGCAGGATCCATCAGTTTGCCTGGGGAGTGCAGGCTTAAGGAGAGTACGGTTGAGTCAGTGTCTGTGTTATCGGAATCATTCCTATGGGAAGCATCGTGTTGTTCTTGGGAATCAGAATCAGACGGCTCTTGTTGAATTAGGTGCAGATTTGTCCTTGAAGCAGTGATCCCACGCGACCGACAACAAGTAACAAAATGGTTGAGTTTCTTGCACTTGTGACAAACTTTCCCATGGGCAACGCAGAATTGGCACCCCCTAGAGTGGAAATAATTGCAGTTTGGGCATCTCGTGGCAGGCATATTTGGACCTTTGCGGGACCCATTTAAAAAAATTTGCGGAGAGTAGTTAGCTAAATTTACGTTATGTTGTTGTTGAGGATTGGTGGGGTCAAAATCAGCTACAGGGGCTACAGTTTCAACATGCATGAATGGCTTGCTCTAAACTCAGTTCAGCGTTCTGAAGCAATTCAGCTCTTAGCTTGCGGTCGCTCATTCCTCCCACAATTTTGTCTGGCACGAGCTCATTTGTAAACTCACCGAAGCGGCACCGTGAACTCATGTGTCTTAGGTCGCTGATAAATCGTTCGACAGGCTCGTCAGCCTGTTGCTGTCGGGCAAAAAATCTTGTTCTCTCAATTATACAATTCGATGGCAGGTCGCACAGTTCTCTAAACTTTCTCAGTAGGATCGTCGGGTTGTCGATAGTTTCAGCTGGCACCAGTACCAGACCATTCGCGTCGAGGTGTGCTGGTGCGAATTCAAAGGTGTCTGCGCAGATCATTGCTTCCGGACCCGCTAGATTTAACAGTAGTGATGCCTTTAGGTAATCGGGGTAGTTTCGGTGAACGATGCGGATATAGTGAGCATAGTCTCGCTCAAACATTCGCCAGCGCTCGGCTATATCAGAATCAAATACGAGTGGGCTTGGCTTTCGACAAGAGTTAGCCATGTCATCAAAATCACTCACAAATAAAAAGTGATAAACAAAATAAATCGCGGTAAACAGACAAGGGCTAGACCCAATTTTCTGACACCATGTAAATACCTTAGTCTCACACAGGTTGAAACACAAGCATCTTTATTGTCTAGTTCATCATCACATATGCAGTACTTCACACGTTCAGCCTACTGCAGCTACTGCCAGACAGTAGGCGAGTTCCTACACTATAAATCATATAATTAGGTGGAGTTATAATTACTAAGCATTCTGATTGGCTAACATGCAATAGCCAATCTACACCAACCACCACCAACAACCATTTGCTGTGCTATATTTCAAATTAACCACCACCAACAACCATTTGCTGTGCTTTATTTCAAACCAACCACATTTTCAATTTCAAACCACATTAAGGGCACTCAAGGTCAGTAAAACCACACTCACAGTTTAGTAGACATGTGCTCAGTGTTATTCACAGCTCAGACTGAGAAACGTGACCTTTCGCTCCCCCCATCTTGCAGAGACTGACTGAGGCACTCAACACTTCCGGGTTTTATAGTCCCTCCGGAAGGGGCGTGGCCTTCAGGAGAGAGAATCTCAACATTTTCTTAAACACTAATAACTCCTTTATTTTTCATCGATGGGAAAAATCCTCTTGTCCTGCATAGCGGAGGGGGACTCTGAGTAAGATGGCCAAAATCACAGCCGTAAGATGACCGCATTTTTTCAGCACAGTACAGCACAGGAACAGGTCCTTCGGCCCACAATGTCTGTACTGAACACGTGATCCAGATTCCTCCATTCCCTGCACCTCCATGTGCCTGTTAAATGCCACTATGAATTCTGTTTCCACCAGCAACACTGGTAGCATGTTCCAGGAACCGTCCACTCCATGTATAAAACGTTAACGGTGTAGGCTCGAAGGGTCAAATGGCCTCCTTCTGCACCTATTTTCTATGTTTAACCTCACACACCTCTTTTAATATTTCCCCCTCTCTAACCTGAAAGCTATCCCTGCTAGTCTTTCATATTCCCACCTGGGAAAAAGTTTCTGAATGTCCACTCTATAATTTTATCTATGCTTCAATCATGGCTCTCCTTTGGTTTACAAAAAAAGACACAAAGTGCTGGAGTAACTCAGAAGGTCTCCCAACATCTCTGGTGAACATGGATAGGTGACATTTCCGGTCAGGACCCTTCTTCAGACTGGGATCAATGCTGACCAGAAACGTTGCCTATCCATGTTCTCCACAGATGCTGCCTGACCTGGTGAGCTAATCCAACACTTTGTGTCTTTTTTGTTGAATTCTGCTGTTGCAAAATATTTATCGTTTAGTTTTCTGGCCATTTGTCAATGCAAACTTGCATTTACCACACACATCATCTCACAGAGCCACATCTCCAGCAGATTTTTGCAGTCTACCATTCTACCTCATCTTGACCCCAGTTCAATCCATCATCGCCTACCAAAGTCAAAGCATCATGAGAGTAGAATCTGGCATTCCTTATAGCTGAATTCATCTTTCCAGAAAGACAGGCAGAGAAGGTGATGGAAAAATGGACGATTAGGCCTATGAGAATGGAGACAAAAGAGACTGCAGATACTGGAATCTGAAGCAAAAATTCACACACGTGAGGGTTACGTCTCGCGGACCCTTGCATAGGTCAGATGTTACGCAAGTCAGAAGAAGTGCTATTGCGCACACGGAAATGTACTGTTCGACGCGGAGACCATGTGGACGTGGGATGCATATTGCAAAACTTGTAGAGTGAGAAAAACAAAATCAATATTTCAGCTTAATATTTCAAGTCAAGAGTGTTTTATTGTCATATGTCCCGGACGGGACTATGAAATTCTTACTTGCTGCAGCACAACGGAATATGTAAATATGTAAACATTGTATATAACGGGGGGGAAAAGAAAAAGTTCAATAAATAACAAATAGAGTGCAAATAACAAATAATAATTTAGTCTTTTGCAGTTCAGAGCTCATAGCTTATTCGTGGTGTTTAATAGCCTGATGGCTGTGGGGAAGGAGCTGTTCCTGAACCTGGACATTACAGTCTTCAAGCTCCTGTACCTTCTTCCTGATGGCAGTGATGAGGTATGTGGCCAGGATGGTGTGGGTCCTTGATGATTTTGGCTGCATTTTTTGAGGCAGCGACTACGATAGATCCCTTCGACGGTGGGGAGGTCAAAGTCAGTGATGGACTGGGCAGTGGTCACAACTTTTTGTAGTCTTTTTCGCTCCTGGACGTTCATGTTGCCGAACCAGGCCACAATGCAACCAGTTAGAATGCTCTCTACCGTGCACCTGTAAAAGTTTAGGAGAATCCACTTCGACATGCCAAATCTCCGTAATCTTCTCAGGAAGTAGAGTCGCTGATGTGCCTTCTTTACAATTGCATTGGTGTGCTGGGTCCATGTTGTGTTTCTGCTGTTTAAATAACTGAAGTCTTACACCGTGATAAAGGTCTAACGACTTTATTAATGTTACAGCATCAGTAACTTCATACTAGCATGTTTCTCTAAGAGTGTGGGAACAAGGCAGGGAGGCTACAGTTAAGCTATCGGGCTTAGCTACAAAGTATGACTCATAACATGAGTGACACTGATCTACATCCTCCCTCTTAAAGAATTAAACATCAGTACGAAACCATTAACTAAGTAAGGCATGCATAGCAATTGATAATAATCTGGAGGACAGTCAAACATAGCCCGGGTACTTCACAACCGGCTTGCAAACACGACGGAATTAGCTCTCTGCAAACGTTCCATGAGCTTTTTGGCATTCTTGACGGCCCGCTCAGCCAGTCCATTCGACTGTGGATATTCAGGGCTGCTAGTAATGTGGTAAAAATTCCAGCGTGTAGCAAACTCCCTGAAGTGTTGGCTGGTGAATTGACTGCCGTTGTCACTTAACAGTCTACCCGGAGATCCGTGGACTGAAAATTAGCGATATAACTTCGAAACCACCCCGCGAGAAGTGGGGCTGCTGAGAAAATCATTGTCAAACCATCCTGAATATGAATCGACGAGTACCAGGCACTGCTTTCCATGCCACTCAAATATGTCAGCTGCCACTGTAGACCACGGGGGTGCAGGAACCGGATGTGAAATAAGTGGTTGCTTTTGTTGGTGAGGTGCCAAACTGTTGCACACTGCATAGGATGCCACATTCTCGGTGATGTAGTCGGCCATGCCAGGCCAGTAAAACATGCTTTTTTCCCGTAGGACAGTAGCTTCAGTGCCTGGGTGCCATGCATGGACAGCGTTAAAATACTTGTTGTGCAGCGAAGCAGGGACCACAGACTTGTGTCCTTTTAAAACAATGCCATCCTGCAGCACTAGCTCATCACGGAAGGCAAAGAAAGGCCGGACTGGCAGCAGAACGTTGTAATGTTTGTCTGGCAAGCCGCGCTTAATGACGGAGGTAAGCGACCATAGAGTACTGTCAGCAGCAGTGTGCGCAACCAAATCCTCCATACAGGATGAGGGAATAAAAGACACAGTCATTGCAATAAAGTCATCATAATGCGATCTTCACAGGTTTTCCAGGGTGCACGCAAGAGAGTGTCGGCCAGGTGCATATCCTTACCGCGTTTGTGGATCAGAACAATGTCATATTTTTGAAGTTGTAGCAACATCCGCTGTAGGAGTGCTGAAGAGGCGTGGATCGGTTTGTTAAAGATGCTGATCAGCGGCTGGTGGTCAGTTTCAATCGTGACTGTGTGTCCAAAGATAAAGTCATTAAATTTCTTACAGGCGAAAACAACTGCCAACAGCTCTTTCTCAATTTGGGCATACCGTTGTTCTGTGTCAGTCATAGTGAGTGGGGCATAGGCAACAGGCTTATTGCCGTTACCATCATTTTGAAGACAAGCTGTGCCTAGTCCATGTTGTGAGGCATCACAATTCAGTGTGACCGGTATTTTAGGATCAAAGTAAGCAAGAGTAGGAGCACAAGACATCTTAAGCTCAAGAGCGTTCGAACGCTTTCTGCTGTTGCTTGTGCCAGGTCCAAGCAGTGTTTTTGTGTGTAAGCTGGTGCAATGGGGCTGATATTTTGCTGAAATCTGGAATGAATTTGCTCAAGTAGTTAACCATGCCAAGGAATCTCTGCAGACGGAGCACGTCTGTGGGTGCTGGGAGCTCGTTGATAGCACTGGTTTTTGCCGGATCGGTTTTTAGTCCGTCTTTAGTGAACACATGGCCTATGTATTTCACCTCATTTACCCTGAATTTGCAGTTTTGAGGGTTGAGCTTGAGGTTGATGGCCTTGGCGCGATCCAAGACTTTCGTCAGATTGGCATCGTGTTCATCGACCGTTCGTCCCACAACGAGGATGTCATCCACTATGATGGAGCATGGGTAGCCTGCAAACAACTGCTCCATAGCTCGTTGAAATACTTCACTAGCAGAACATATTCCAAAGGGCATGCAAAGAAATCTTTAATGCCCGAACGGAGTGCTGAAAGTTGTTAACTTGGAGGAGTTGTGTTCCAGCGAAATCTGCCAGAATGAACTCTTGGCATCTAGCACTGTCAATACAGTTGCCTCAGCTATCTGCGCAGCGATCTCATCCACAATGCGCATGGGATAGTGATTTAATTGCTGTGTTTAAATCCTTGGGGTTGATGCAAATCCGTATCTCATCTCTATTCTTCTTGGCAGCCATGACCATGGTGGAGACCCAATCCGAGGGGTCAGCGATGGGAGCAATCACACCTAGAGACACCAGTCTGTTAAGTTCACTTTGAACACGGTCCCGCATAGTGTGGGGAATTTTATGAGCTGGACGAACAACTGGAATTGCCTCAGGGTCAATGGTAATCGTATACCTGACAGGCAACCTGCCCAGCTTATTGTCAAACAAAATCTTGTATTGTGTCGGGATTTGTTGGCTAAAGTCACAGTCTATAGTCAGATGACAAACAGAAGGGCTGAAAGAAATCAGACCCATGTCTTGACATGCGTTGACACCCAGCAGAAACGACACATTTTCATGAACCACATAGAAATTCAGGTTGTGAACATGTGAGTTAAGACAGCAGCGTAACTCAATTTGACTGATAGGGTGCACTCGACCTCCTGCAAACGGAACAAGGGAGGCAGCCGTTGGAATAACAATCTCTGTTTTTCGTAACTTTTGGGACACAGCCAGGCAAATGACGTTGCACCTGGCCCCTGAATCCAATTTCAGATAAAGGGTCTTGCCATTAACGAGCAAAGTGACGTTGTGGTCTAGTTGTTTATGCCTTAACTCAGACAAGGCACGTACATCAACATCAAAACATTCGCCAGCAGCCTGTAAATCCATGGGAGCTGGTTGTGAGAATTCTGAAAAGGAGTTTTCATGGCCAAGCGAATTAACAGATTGTCTTGTTTGAACTCTGTTGTTATGTGAATGACAGCATTTAAGGAAATGGTTTATTTTGTTGCAAAATCGACATAATTTTCCATATGCAGGGCAACGGTCATGAACAGCAGCATGTGAACCCCCACAGTTAAAGCAATTTTCTATCAGTCTCAACTTGGTATCAGGCACTTGAGGTAAAAGAGGAGAGATTTGATAAGACACACCGACAGCATTAATTTCACGAGCAGCAGTGTCCCAAGACTTTGATGTGAGCAAAGCGACATCGGTTTTCAGCAGTCTCTAGAGTAAGGTCAGCATCCCGCAGTAACTCATCACGTAATTTATCATTGCAGATGCCATGAACAAGAATGTCACAGATAAGGCGATCACATACATCTCTGAAATCGCACCGACTGGCGATGTGCTTCAGTGCACTGACATACAACTCCACAGGTTCTCCCTGTCTCTGGCACTGTGAAAAAAACAGATGCTCCTCAATAACTAAATTGGTACATAACTCACATAACTGTCGGAATTTGCGCAGTAGGCAGTCAGGGTCTTGAATAGATTCAGCAGGAGCGATCTGGACACCAGCCTGGTCAAATCTAGCCGGTTCATAGTGAAATCCGGTTCTGGCATGACGAGCAGCTTCTGCGCCTGCCAGATTAAGAAGAATTGACGCTCGAACACCAGGAGTAGCAGTAGGGAGAGCCGCTTCAATGTAGATTGAGAAATCTTCTACAAATACACACCACCGTTCTGCAAGATCCTCATCAAATACCAGGATCTCTGGTTTTCTGAGAGCAGAAGGAATTGCAATACAGTTGGAAAAAAAAAACTAAAATAAAAACAGTACAATTAAGCAAGAGTGCATCCGTATACTCTGACACCATGTTGTGTTTCTGCTGTTTAAATAACTGAAGTCTTACACCGTGATAAAGGTCCAAAGACTTTATTAACGTTACAGCATCGGTAACTTCAGACTAGCACGTTTCTCTAAGAGTGTGGGAACAAGGCAGGAAGGCTACAGTTAAGCTAGTGGGCGTAGCTACAAAGTATGACTCATAACATGAGTGACACTAATCTACAGTCCAGAAAAGATCTTCTGATATATGCACGCCCTGGAATTTGAAGTTATTGACCCTCTCCACCATATAAACAGGATTGTGGGTCGTCATCCTTCCCCTACTAAAGTCCACAATCAGTTCCTTGGTCTTATTGATGTTGAGAGCCAGGTTGTTGTGCTGGCACCATTTGGTCAGTCGGTCGATCTCACTTCTATACTCTGACTCGTCCCCATCTGTGATTTGTCCAACCACAGTGGTGTCATCGGCGAACTTGATGATGGAGTTCGCACTATGACCAGCTACGCAGTCATGGGTATAGAGTGAGTAAAGCAGGGGGCTGAGCACGCAGCCTTGAGGTGCTCTCGTACTAATTGTTACTGAGGATGTAGTGGTTCCTCCAATTCGAACTGACTGTGGTCTGTGGATGAGGAAGTCGAGGATCCAATTGCAGAGGGATGCGCAGAGGCCCAGTTCCGTGAGCTTGGTAACCAGCTTTTAAAAAAAATATATATATTTTTTATTTTTTATCAAAAATATTTATTCAAATATTAAAATAATATATACAGCACAGTAAAAACCCAAACAGAACCCACCACCATAAATACACGACAAACAATAAACTATTATATAACTATATTACACTCCTTGTCGAGGATGCATTCAAACTCCCGCGGTGCCCAGCGGTGCCCAGCGGTCCCGGAAATCCCTCAGGGTGCCCATGGACAGGGCGTATTCCCTTTCTAACCGCACCCGGGCATGGACGTATCCCCGGAAAAGGGGCAGGCAGCCAGTTCGTGTAGAGCCCTCCACTGCCTTGCGCATTGACTCACGGATGGCCAGCTTGGCCAGGCCCTGGAGCAACCCAACCAGAACATCTACCCTCTCCCCTGACAACCAGCTTGGAAGGGGTGATGGTATTAAACGCCGAGCTGTAGTCTATAAACAACAGCCTGACGTAGGTGTTTTTATTGTCCAAGTGGTCCAGTGTGGAGTGGAGAGCCAGTGAAATTGTATATACTGTTGACCTGTTGTGGCAGTAGTTGGTCGAGGTTCTTGTCGAGGAGTTGATATGCACCATAACCAACCTCTCAAAGCACTTCATCACCAGAGACGTTAGTGCCACTGGTCAATAGTCATTGAGGCACATCACCTTACTCTTCTTGGGCACCGGTATTATTGATGCCCTCTTAAAGCAGGTGGGAACCTCAGACCTCAGAAGTGAGAGGTTGAAAAGTGAGAGGTAAAAACTCCAGCCAATTGGTCCGCACAGGTTTTTAGAACACAGCCAGGTATACCATCAGGTCCAAGCATTTTCCGAGGGTTCACCCCCCTGAAGGATCTTCTGACGTCGGCCTCTGTGACTATGATTGTAACACCATCAGGGCAAATATGGGCTCGGGAAGGCACATCAGTGTTCTCCTTATCGAACAGTGCGTAGAACGCATTGACCTCATCAGGGAGTGATGCTTCGCTGTCGTTTGAGCCGCCTCCTCATTTCGGCTTGTAGGAGGTGATGGCATTCAAGCCCTGCCACAGTTGCCATACATCCGTCTCATCCTCGAGCTTAGAGCAGATGTCCCTTTTGGCCTTACCAAGGTCGTATCTAGACTTCTTATAGACCTCTGCATCGCCAGACCTGAATGCCCGGGATCTTGCCTTCAGAGGAATGCGGATCTCATGGTTCATCCAAGGCTTCTGATTAGGAAACACTCGGAAGGTTTTTGTTGGAACGCAGTCCTCCACACATTTCTTTATGAAGTCTGTAACGACTGTGGCGTATTCATTCTGGTCCGTTGCCGAGTCCTTGAACATTGCCCAGTCAACAGACTCCAAGCAGTCCTGGTTGTTCCTTTGCCCCCCCCTCCCTCCCCCCTCTCGTCCCCCCCCCCCTCGTCCCCCCCCCCCCCCCCCCCGACTAGCTCTGTACAGTCCTCACCTCTGCGGGTGCTTTCTTCAGTTGCTGCCTATATGCAGTAAGATGCAGCACCGCTAAATGGTCGGATTTTCCGAAGTGAAGGCGAGGGATAGAGCGATAGGCATCTTTGATGGTCGTGTAGCAGTGGTCAAGGGTGCTTGATCCTCTGGTGCTGCAGGAGACATGTTGGTGGAAGTTAGAGAGTGATTTCTTCAGGTTGGCTTTGTTGGTCCCCAGCTACGGTGGTAAATGCCTCGGGGTAAGCCGTCTGGTGCTTGTTGACCACGGCGTGCAGCTCCTCCAGTGCCAGCGGACGTCTGCCTGGGTTGGGATGTAGACCGCGGTCAGGATGATGGAGGAGAATTCCCTTGGTAGATAGAAGGGACGGCACTTCACCACCCGATGTTCGAGGTGTGGAGAGCAGGAGTTGGACAGGACTGCCACATCTGAGTACCACGCAGAGTTGACCATGAGGCAGACGCCCCCTCCTCTCCCTTTCCCAAATGCCTG
The DNA here is from genome assembly GCA_038087875.1 of Malacoraja senta. Lineage (NCBI taxonomy): Eukaryota > Metazoa > Chordata > Chondrichthyes > Rajiformes > Rajidae > Malacoraja > Malacoraja senta. The sequence goes on along the minus strand of CM075977.1, from coordinate 70,462,874 downwards.
CGTACGGTCCATACGGTGGATGGAGAACCCTTCAGGCTGGATCGCTGCATCTGGGGAGCTGGGGGTGAGCCATGTCTCTGTGAAACAGAACACAGAGTATTCCCTCAGCTCCCTTTCGTAAAGCCTTGACCTTAAGTCCTCCACTTTGTTTTCTAGTGACTGTACGCTGGCCAGTGGGATGGTACGGAGAGGGGGCCGAAGTCCCGTACGCTTCAGTCTTACTTGTAGTCCTGCCCGACGGCCACATTTCCATACTCCATGAAGCCCTCCTTGGTGTTTAAAGGTACAGTACTTGCGAGTCTCCGCGAGGTCGGGGATTCCTTTACACTCAGCACCTCCAGCTCCGTTGCTGCTGGGAGATCCTGCCCGACGACCTCGAGTCCGGACTCCATGAAGGCCTCCCTGGTGTTTACAGGTACAGTACTTACTGTACCTGCGCGCCTCCGTGAGGTCGAGGTTTCCCCTCCGATCGGGGATTCCCTTACCGTCGCTATCTTCGGGAGTTTGCAGTAGCTCTAATGCATTTAAATGCGTTAGCAGCTCGCTACTTACATCGTTGATTTCTGCAGATTCTTTGATACAGGTGGGTTCAGAAATACTATATTTGAAGATTTTCTGTTGTACCGCTGGCAAAATGTCGCCACAGGTAGGCGCCATCTTAGTTGTTTCAGGTCTTACTTAGGAGATACATACATAAAAAGTGTGCTTCGTCAAAGAGGTGATGGGACACCCAATACCTACTGCTTGAGGATCATCAGAGACATCCTTCCCTGGGCAATGCTCTCTCCCTCTCTCTCTCTCTCTCTCGCTCACTCTGAAGATGAGCACAAAATTCATCTTAAACGCCACTTAATATATTTTAATAAGCCAGAAGGATTCCTATTACATCAGTCATTCGGTAGACTGGTAAAATATTAAATGATGGAAGCACATTATTGGAGAGCTGAAAAATTCATCAAGTTTGGCATCACAGAATGGCAACAAGGAGATTGGCCTGTTAGCCTTTCCACACTACAATCAAAGTTCTCAAAATAGTTCTCCTTTACATTGGACAAGCCCAATACCAACTGGGTGACCCGGAGATGCGAGTCTGAAGAAAGGTCCAAAACGGCACCTATTTACTTTCTCCAGAGATGCTGCCTGACTACCTTTGAGTCCAGCATTTTGTGTCTATCTTCAGTATAAACCAACATCTGCAGTTCCTTCCTACTCCTTCTCTTTACACCTTGAAGGATTGAGGTGGAGGACAAAGTTAACGTTGGGCTCAATATTGACTGAAGCAAACTAGAGTCAGAATTCCAGCTGGAAAGTGTGAAAATACCTTGAAAAAAGGCAGTAGTTGTTAGAGATATAAGCACATGCAAACCAAGAGTGGGCAATCATTTCAGAATACTGAAAGTGGAGGAGATTCCTACATGATTGAAAATACAACATGGATAGAATTTCATATATATGCATTAATACCGTGATGACTATAAGCACATAATGAAATTTCAGCTGGGATCTGTCATTGCTCCTTGTGTGGGAATTGCAACAATCTCTGCCCACTGTGATATTGTAAAACTAATGGGATTATGGTCCAGAAATGAAATAAGAGTAGACGGATTTCCAAAACAAAATAACATGGACTAGTTCAGAATACTTTAATTTTTTTTTTAAATGCTGGATAAAGTGCAGAGAAGATTTCTTGAGCTTGAAAAGCGTGCAGAGAAGATTTACAGGGATGTTGCCAGGTCTTGAGGGCCTGAGCTATTGCGATAGGTTGGGCAGGCTAGGACCTTATTCCTTTGACGGCAGGAAGCTGAGGGGGTGATCTTCCAGAGGTGTATAAGATCATCAGGGGAATAGATAGGGTATTTTACCCAGAGTTGGGGAATTAACAATAGGACAATGATTCAAGTTGAGAGATTAAAGGGGCTGTCCCACTTAGGCGACCTAATTGGCGAGTTTAGAAGAGTTTGAAAAAATGACATGTTGAAGACCTTCAAATATGCAGAAGACCTCCTTCGACCTCCTTCAACTATGTTGAAGACCAGCTTCGACTAGCTACGACTAAAAAGATGTGAAGTAAATCTCAGGCCGCTCTTCCTCAGTAAGTAGTCACAACACCCCATACAAGTTTCCAATTCATATTTCTTCTTCTTGAAACTCCCATGTAGGAGCCATTTATGCTTAAGTTAGTATATTATAGCCATGTCTAGATATTTCTAGTTTTATCTTTCTTGTATGCTTGTGGGTGGGATTTGATACGTAGTAGGGCCTGTCTACATCTGAGGAGGCTAGCGTAGCCACAGAGAGTGGGATTCAGTTTAGCCTCGAGGGATGGTTAAGACAGTTTTTAACCACTCTCACTCTCACACGACTCTATATGACACGATACGGATGAAACAGTTAGTAAGAACGAAAAGTTACAATTTGTATTGAAATAAGAAATACGATATGAATCACTTCTTTGTTTCTACTACTTCAATAAAAGACCAATTAATCAAGAACCAACGACTGGGAGATTCGTTTTTACTATCGACTAGTGCGTAAGCTATATCTCTTCTACATCCCCGAGTAGTAATGGCAATCAAAAGTTGGACATTGGAAAGTTAAGAAATTGCCATTACAGCCACTTTAATGAGGATATTGGTGAATTGTTTCTATGATTGCTGTTATTCAAAAGAGTGTGCAAGCTGCTTTATCATTTTCACCACAGTTTCTTATATACACCTTCTCCGCACTGATTGGGATGCAGTTTTGGTTTACAAAGATGGATGGAGGAGCCCAATTTATTGTGTCTCACTGAGGTTCAGCAATGGGAATAGTTCCTTGAACGGTTCCTTAGGCAGGACTGGAGCTGTGCTTAGAACTCCTCCTCTACCCCTTCCTTTCCCAAAAGTGTGTTACTCTCTGGGGCTCACTGCTCAGTCTGAAGGTTTAGTTTAGTTTAGTTTAGATACAGAGCACAGAACCAGACCCTTCAGCCCACTGAGTCCATGCTGGCCAGCGAACCCCATACACTTACACTCTCCTACATGCTAGGGACAGTTTACAATCTTTACCGAGGCCAATTAACCTACAAACTGATACATCTTTGTAGTGTGGGAGGAAACCGGAGTTCCCGGGGAAAACCCATGCAGGCCACATCGAGAATGTACAGACAGCACCTGTAGTTAAGGTCGAACCCTGGTCTCTGGCGCTGTAAGGCAGCAACTCTACCGCTGATGATATTTGATCACCACTAGAGAGCGGTCCTGAGCTACTGTCTTCCTCATTCGGCCCTTCGAGTCAGCACCGCCATTCAATATGATCATGGCTGATCATCCAAAATCAGTACCCCGTTTCTGATTTTCCCCCATATCCCTTGATTCCGTTAGCCCTAAGAGCTAAATCTAACTCTCTCTTGAAAACATGACATTAGCTTCATGCATGCAGTTACTTCTCCCAATGCATGCAAGCGTATCAAATACCATATAAGTTTACAAATGGCATCGGTAGCATGAAATCGTGGCCATTTGTTAATCTAATTTTGCATTACTATTGTGCTGGGAAAAATGAGATACATTCTTTCTGGATTCTGAAATTAAAGAGTTTGACCTTTCACTTTACTGAAGACAAAATTAAATCTCAAAATTATTAATCAGAGGAGCTGCGTCCTAAAACCATATCTGTTCTATTCACCTATTTAAAACCTTGCCGCAATTAGCTGGAAAGCCTACAGAGGCATGTGAGATCAACCTTTAAGGTGAGTCTTCTCAGTCTGAAATTAAAGTATATTTGATCAATATTAAATTAAATCTGCATGTGCCACTGACAATCAAATGCCTTCGAGTAATGCTGATATGTGATTGCAATTTTCATGTAACATTTAGCAAAGATGGCCTTTCTGATAGCTATCAATTTATGCACACTAAAATTTAAATCTGAGTAAACGCATTCATTTAAATGTGTTTCAGCTCTGAAAAGTACATGATTTTTGAACAGTATTGAACATAGCTTCAAAATTATGTAAAGGTTAATAAGGATTAAACAGAAGCATTCATTTTCTTTTTTTTTCTCTATTATCCTTCCTTTGCAGTTGACCTTCAGATAAGTTGTGTCTCCAAAATTACTAGGTGAAGGCATTTTCTATCACCAATCTCTTTTTTTCAGATTCTAAATTATTTAATATTGATTGAAAGGTATTGTCTAAGCCCTTTATATAATTGTGCATTGGAAAACTGAACTTCTATTGCTTAGCAATTCACCTCATAGTGCATTAGGCAGTAGCTAAGTTCTGGCTGAAGAATTGCTACATGGGTATTTGTTAATTGCATGAGGTACATCACAGTCCATGTGGTGAAGGTTCTTATCACTTTTCACTGTTACGATAGAACTCAAGGTTGTTGCCCTAGGAACACCTGCTTTGGATCATTCTTGAAACAACCATGTATGAGTTTCCTTGGATTGTTTTCTCTGGAATGTCAGAAGTTGTGGAGAGACCTGATAGAAGTATGAAAAATTATGAGAGGCATTAGACAGGCAGAACCCTGTTCAAATGTTGAGAATGTCAAGAACTAGAGGGCATGGCTTTAGACGAGACGGGAACGTTTAAAGGAGATGTGGGGAGCAAGGTTTTTACACAAAGAGTGGTGGGTGCCTGGAATGCGCTGCCAGGGGTGGTGGTGGAGGCAGATATGATAGTGGCATTTAATCGACATTTAGATAGGCACATGGAAATGCAGGGAAAAGGGATATGAATCATTTGCAGGCGGAGGAAATTAGTTTAAAATGGCATTTGTTCAGCACGGATGTTGGGGGCTGAAGGACCTATTCCTGCGCTGAATTGTTCTTTGTTCTATGTACTTGACCAGAGCAGTTTTATGTTAAGGACAAGTCCCAACCCAAAGCTGGGAGACTAACATTGAATAAGTCACACTTAAAATATAAGTTAAATGTACTGTAACTGTATAAAGCACCTCAGATCCCAAACTATTGCAATCCCTGTCCCTCCGTAATCTTCTGGAAAGTCTCTTTTTCCAGCTCCAACCTCCAGAACCACCCAACATCCTCAACATGCTCATCTCCAGAATCACCTCACATCCCTAATTAGGACCTGTATTCCACTTTAATTCTCCACCCGATTCTAACCACTGAGACCCAGCTCCAATCCTGGATTCTCTCTTCTCTTGCCTGCATTTTGTGTTTTTATTTTCATTTTCATCATCGAACATTAAAAAAAAAATTATCTGCAAAGTTCTTTACATGATTAAATGAGCAACATAAGCTAAAAGCACCTTAAACCTGAAGCATCCAACACAACAGAATTTTGCTGCAGTGTATCCAAGATCAAAATCAGTCATGGTAATGCATGAACAAAACGTGCAGATGAATTTATTGACCAAGTTGGTTCATATTTTTCTGATAGTCATAGAGTCATACAGTGATACAGTGTGGAAACAGGCCCTTCGGCCCAACTCGCCCCCACTGGCGAACAATGTCCTAGCTACACTAGTCCCACTTGCCTGCGCTTGGTTCATATCCCTCTAAACCTGTCCTATCCATGCATCTGTGTAACTGTTTCTTAATAGACATGGATAGGAAAGTTCATGCGGCCATTATGGTATGGTTCAGAAATACTGCATTTAGCAGGAATATTTGAATGTCTGTGTTTTGAGTATTCCAAAAACTCACTAGTTTAAAACTAATAACTAATTAAATTTGCAAGACACTTCTGGAGCAATGGATGGAAGTTGCTCTCAGCCCTAATCTGAAAAGAAAATAGTAATTTGTTTGATTGCTTGCATACCCTCTCCAGTGTTCAATGGAAAGTAGATACTGTGAGACCACAGTTTGATGCAAGATGCACAATATTCAGAGGGAGTTTAAAGAATGAAATAAATCTTCCACGTTTTTGAACTGATCACAGAATTTAACATATCTCTCACATCTTAATTCAATTTTATTGACTGAGCTTTCACATTTATTAGTTACTGACTTTATTTGATGGTTTAAGATCCCAGCTCAGTCCATCTGCTTACAAACCGGATTATGAAAATTGGCAATTAGTCCCACTAGGTGCCGCAAATCAGATTAATTTTCTTTGAGTTGATATCCACTGGAAAATAAACTGAAACCAAGCCAATATATTTTTGATTAGGACCTTCAACTGATTCTTTATTTAATTGCATATATTGATCAATATCACAACCCATGGGTATCATACTAGATATGTAGTGGACCTGACCAGTTTGCTAAATGCACACTATTAAAACAAAACTACATCTGTACAAATAGCATGCATTCTGAAAACTGCACTAATCAGGCATATTAGGAAAATCAGAGATGCGTTAATGGGATATTTTCAAGAAAATGGCTACAACTTACTGTCAAGAGTGTCATGAGTCATAGAGTCATAGTCACAGTCATGCTGCACAGAAACAGGCCCTTCAGCCCAACACCTCCATGCTGACCGGAATGCCCCATCTAAGCTGGTCCATTTGCCCACATTTGGCACATGTCCTTTCAAACCTTTCCCACACATGTACCTGTCCAAGTGGATTTCAAATTGTTATATGTATTGAGAATGGAACAGATAAATTCTTGCTTGTTGCAGGTTGCAGGCAAAACATACAAATAAATATAAAATAATCAATAATATAATAAATTAATTATCGGTAATACAAGGTAACCAAACCATAATAGTGCAAAACTGAAGTATGCAGTGCAACTAAAAGTCCATAGTAGATCGTGTCTGAGGTAGTGTTGTACCTAGGGTTGTGCAGTGTGGTTCAAGTGCCTGATTGGGAATGGGAAGAAACTGTTCTTGAACCTGGAGGTCACGTTTTTCAGGTTCTTGTATTGTCTTCCCATTGGTATTAGTGTAACGAGAGCGTGGACTGGATGATGTTGTTCTTTGATGTTATTGGCTGCCTTTATCGGAAGCACATTCTGTAGATTCCTTTGATCATGGAGTGTGATGGACCAGGCAATGTCCACTAGTTTCTGTAGACTTCTTTGTTCCTGGGCATTCGAGTTACAGAACCAGGCCTTCATCCTCTCTACCACACTTTCACTCATGAACTCCACAGATTGGTATAATAATATGCGTTAGATCAGTAGCACCAACATTTTCAGGCCATGTTGCATCGAGAATTGTTCATAGATAGCTTACAATTTCATCAAATTACTTATTTCTGAAGATTACACCAGCGAAGCTGCCAAAACATTGCACTCTATGGAGGAATGGGGTCTCACTGAAAGCGGTGTTGGGATTTTAGTCTTTAATTTAATATATTAATTCTTTAGCTGTCAGATTGCTGTATTAATACTGACAAATTCACCAACATTGCAACTATACCATCTTACCCAAAACTAATTCATTCTTTTGAGGGTAATCATGATTTTAATTTCCCAACTAATTCATAGATTGGCAACCCTGCCAATAGTCTGTGTTTTTTTGTCTTTTTTTAAATTTGTAGTGTGTTTTAAAAGTTTATGTAAATGTTCTCCAGTTTGTTTTATGTTGGGGAGGGGGATGGGGTCGGGGGAAACATTTTTTTCAGTCTCTTACCTTGCCGGAGATATGATTATTTTCCAGATCATATCTCTGGTTGCTCTGCGGCCTAACATCGATGGAGCTGGAGGCCTCCTCGGACTGACTTTGAGCCCCACCGCGAGGCGTGAATGTATATGGAGCCTTGCCTAGGATCGATCCAACCGCGGCCTTGTGGACTTAACCATCGGGAGCTCACAGTCTTGGGAGAGGCCGAGTTGGGAGTTCCAACGATGCAGAGGTTTGACAGTCCCGACCCGGGGTCCGATCGCTCGGCAGGGGGGATTTGACATCCCCCCCGATGCAGGTGCTGATCGCCCCGATGCGGAGGGCCCAAACGCCACCGGCTATGGGAGTCAAGATTATCCCGTTAACGGAGGGCTCGAGGCCCCTGACCACGGGAGAACAAAGAAGGAAAGAGATTTAACTTTTCTTGCGCCTTCCATCACAGTGAGGAATGTGGAGGAGTCACTGTGGTGGATGTTTATGTTAAAATGTATTTTGTGCGTTCCATTGTATTTTATTTGTATGAGTGACTTGGCAAATGAAATTCCTCGTATGTTGCAAAACATACTTGGCTAATAAAGTATTATTGTGATTGTGATTATTGTGATTGATTGCGATAGATAGAGTCATAGAGACACAGAATCATACGGCGTGGAAACAGCGACCAGCATGCCGCATCTATACTAGTCTCACCAGCTCGTGCTTGGCCCTTGGTCTGAAGAAGGGTCTTGACCGGAAACATCACCCATTCCTTCTATCCAGAGATGCTGCATGTCCTGCTGTGTTACTCCAGCATTTTGTGTCTACAATGTAAACCAGCATCTGCAGTTCCTTTCTGCCCATAACCCTCTAAAAACGTTAGGATAGTACCTACCTCAACTACCTCCTCCAGCAGTTCTTTCCATACACCCAAAACCCTTTGTGTAAAAAAAATTACCCTTCCAGTTCCTATTAAATCTTTCCCCCTCACTCTAAACATATGTCCTCTTCTTCTTGATTCCCCTACTCTGGGCAAAAGACTATGCATTTACCTGATTTATTCCTCTCATGATCTTGTACACCTCTATAAGATCACCACTCACCCCCCTACCCTCCAACGAATAAAATTGTACCCTGCTTAACCTCTCCCTATAGCTCAGGTCCTCGAGCTCTGGCAACATCCTCGTAAACTTTCTCTGCAACCTTTCCAGCTTGGCGATACGATATGATACAGTACGATAAAACGTTAGCCATCCCTGGAGGGAAATTAGTCTGCCAACAGTCACAACACACAAGGTATACAAAAACTTGAAATAAAAAGTGAAAAGAAAAAGAAAAAGACAAGCAACTGACGCCTAAACCGGAACAAATGAACAAATAAACACAGACTTATCTCCTGGGCAGAGGATTCTAAACTAGAGTGCCCCCCCCCTCCCCCACACCGGGTCCCCCTTTGTTCTCCCACCACTCCTCACGGTGGTCCCCCCCGCACCGGTTTCTCCGTTGTTCTTCACGGCCGTCCCCCCACGTCGGGTCCCTATTGCCTTCCCTTCCCCCTCACGTTCATCGACAGCGAGGCCCCACCACCACTCAGATTATCGTTGCCACCGCCGAGGCTCCCATCGCCGCCACCGCTGAGGCTTCTTCAGCCCAGACAGGTCTCACTGCTCGGCTTCACCGCAGTCCCGTAGGAGCCCTGTGGAGCGAGTTGGGCCTACCGGGGCATGGTCCGGTCTTCGGTTGTCGTTCTGTTGGTCACTGGCGCGGTTGTTCGGCGGGTAGATCAGGCCCTTGCGGCTCCCCAGGACACTCCTGCCGCGCGCGCGGCTCTTCGGGACAACATCTTACCTATAAAATGGTGACTAAAACTGAACACAATACTCTAATTGCAGCCTCATCAATGTCTGATATAACATCTGATATCAGAGATAGACAAATTCTTGATTGGAACGGGTGTCAAAGGTTATGGGGAGAAGGTAGGAAAATAGGATTAGGAGGCAGAGATCAGCCATGATTGAATGGCGGAGTAGACTCGATGGGCCTAAAGGCCTAATTCTATTCCTATAACTTGTGAACTTGTGAACTGCAACATGACCTCCCAACTTCTATACTCAATACTCTGACTGATGAAGGCCAATGTGCCAAAAGCCTTCTTGCCCACCCTATCTACTGTGAAGTCACTTTCAAGGAACTATGTACCTGCGCTCCTCAATCCCTCTGTTCTACAACACTCCCCTGAGCCCTAAGTCCTAGCCTTATTAGACTGCCCAAGATGCAACGCCTCGCACTTCTCTATATTAAATTCCATCAACCATTTCTCAGCCCATCTGCCCAACCGATCAAGATCCTGCTGCAACTTTTGACAACCATCGTCATTATCTACAATACCACCCACTTTAGTGTCATCTGTTGTAACTATTATATGATGACATTGAATGCACAGGATCCACATAATCAAAATTTTACTGTCAACAAAATGGCATTGGCCATTAAGCAACTGAGCATATATACAATAACTTGCCAGCACTGCCTGGTTGGGTATGCTGATCAAAATGTGTCTCACTGCATCTTCAGTCATATGACTCACCACCATCTGCTGTTACCATAAGATCATCTCCTCAACAGTAACGTCCAATTTGGGCAACAAATAACAGGACACATGATTGCAACGACTCATTGAATTGCCACAGAAAAAAGAATGCAGGCTGATAGGCTGGGAGGTAGGTGAATTGCCAATCCATTCTGTTTCTACTGCAGCAGTTGAGTCATTGCTCAGAAGCAAAAATACATGGATTTTTTTACGTCTATCATTGGCCTACCCACATAAGTTTGAAGCCAAGATACCTGACTTGTAAATGGTTGTTTTAGCCACATTTATTATCCTTTGATTAAAAATGAGAAAATAAGTAATAAAGACACAATGGCACAGGTAGTGGAGCTGCTGCCTCACAGCTGCAGTGGGCCAAGTTCAATACAGACTTCTGGTGCTGTCTGTGTGGAGTTTGCACATCTCATTGTGACCATGTGGGTTTCCTCCATATGTTAGAGTCATTGCATCCTACAGTGTGCCCAACTTGCCCACAATGACCAACATGAACCAACTATACGGCAGCTAGCCAACTGCACAGCAACTAATCAACTAGGGCGGCACGCTGGCACAGCGGTTGAGTTGTTGCCTTACAGCGCTTGCAGCGCCGGAGACCCAGGCTTGATCCCGACTGTGGGTGCTTTCTGTGTGGAGTTTGTATGTTCTCCCAGTGACCGCGTGGGTTTGCTCTGAGATCTTCGGTTTCCTCCCACACTCCAAAGACATACAGGTATTTTGGTAAATCGGCTTGGTAAATGTAAAATAATTGTCCCAAGTGCGTGTGTAGGATAGTGTAAATATGCGGGTATCACTGGTCGGCACAAACTAGGTGTGCCGATAAGTTATGTTTCATATGTTGCATCGATCTCTTGATTAGTGCGGGTGAGGTTCTGTGGAGAAGGCAGGAGAACGGGGTTAGAAGTAGACTTGATGGGCCGAATAGCCTAATTCTACACCTATTACTTATGATCTTAAAATTTTATGACTCTAAAATTCATGCACACTGCTCCAAATGGTATTGGTACAGCCCCCATTATATCTAAAAGAGCAAAACACACTTAGATGGATTCTTTGGGAAAACCATTCAGGTGAACTTTAGAAGCACTATCTTCATCAAAGCCACCAGCGACCTTTGAAAGGTTGCTGGTGTTTCTAATGAATGAGGTACAATGACAACTATATTAATCTGCAAGGCAAAATACTATATTTTGAAATCAGACTCACTTGAATGGATGCAGCATCTGAAAGAGTTATGATAATGACTGCTTTCTTACATAATTTGGTTTATCACAGAGAAAAAATATTGATTGGTTCAGTATGACTGTAGTATGTAAGCAGCCATTATTTTCCTGTGTGTCAGATTCTATTACCTTTCGAAACCTCACTATAAAAAGGTTTAATTATACAGCTTGAAGCACTGTTGACTCTTTCATTTCCATTATATGGAGGTGATGTACAATGAATTGTATTGCATACAGTTTTGGTCTCCTAATCTGAGGAAAGACATTCTTGCCATAGAGGGAGTACAGAGAAGGTTCACCAGACTGATTTCTGGGATGGCAGGACTTTCATATGAGGAAAGACTGGATAGACTCGGCTTGTACACGTTGGAATTCAGAAGACTGAGGGGGGATCTTATAGAAACTTACAACATTCTTAAGGGGTTGGACAGGCTAGATGCAGGAAGATTATTCCCGATGTTGGGGAAGTCCAGAACTAGGGGTCACAGTTTAAGGATAAAAGGGAAGACTTTTAGGACCGAGATGAGGAAATCATTTTTTACACAGAGAGTGGTGAATCTGTGGAATTTTCTGCCACAGAAGGTAGTTGAGGCCAGTTCATTGGCTATAGTTAAGAGGGAGTTAGATGTGGCCCTTGTGGCTAAAGGGATCAGGGGGTATGGAGAGAAGGCAGAGATGGGATACTGAGTTGGATGATCAGCCATGATCATATCAAATGGCGGTGCAGGCTCGAAGGGCCGAATGGCCTACTCCTGCACCTATTTTCCATGTTTCTATGTTTCTATGAATAAAAGATACAGGAATGTCAATGATATGTTACAGAGAACACTGATCTCTGCTAAGATATTATGAATCAGTGCCTCAATTAATATTACCAGGAAGAAAGCAAATTTAGATTGAAAAATGCAAATTGAACACATTTAGCAATGGTAATTAAGCATATGAGAACGGAAAGTACAGTTGTATTCAATCTGAGGCCTAGAAAAGCGAATTGTGTTTTCCAAGCATAAAAACATGGGTTGTTCTGCTCCCAGTGCAGCTTTTTAGATTAGTTTAGATTAGTTTAGTTTAGTTTAGTTTAGTTTAGTTTAGAAATACAGTGTGGAAACAGGCCCTTCGGCCCACTGAGTCCACACCAACAAACAATCCACATACACTAACACTATGTTACACACTAGGGATAATTTACAATTTTCACCGAAGCCAATTAACCTACAAACCAGTACGTCTTTGGAGTGTTGGAGGAAACAGGAAACCCGGGGAAACCCCATGCAGTCACCGGGAGACAGTACAAACTCTGTACATATAGCACCCATATTCAGGATTAAACCTGGGTCTTTGGCGCTATGAGGCTGCACCTCCACTGCTGTGCCACTCTGGGCAGTGGTGCAGATGCCTGTCTGACTGAAAGTCTACTAGCTGTCAAGTTGGATGAAATAAGTTGGATAGCAGCTTGAGTGTTTGTCACTAATAGTTAGAGTGAAGAAATGTGTTCTCACTTAGGGTCTTGTTTATCTTGCTGCCGTTTTGATCTCCAAATTGTCACACAATGATTCAAAGAATAAGGTATAGTGCTGAAACAAGGAACTGCAGAACCTGGGAAAAAATACACAAAGTGATGGAGTTACTCAGTGGCTCATGCTGCATCTCTGGAGGACATGGATGGGTGACATTTTGGATCGGGACCCTTCTTCAGACTGAATGAAGTAGGAGGAAGAATGCTGGAAAGACGTGGGGCAGGACAAAGCCTAGCAAGTGATAGGTGGTAATAGGTGACGGGAGTTTTTAACTGGAGGAACAGCACGTCATTTATAATTTACAACCCAACTATTTAAACATTGAATTCTCCAATTCAAGCCCTCCCCCCCACCACACCCCCCTCCCCACCGCATGCTTTTCCCCCCCTTCTGTTCTCTGCCCCATTTCTCTTCCACCATCCCATCTTCCTTTCCCCTTTTCCTCATCCCCTTCCACTGATATCCCTTCCTCTGGCTACACATTTCACTCCTCTTCTCTCCTTACCTAACACCCTTTTATCTCCTTTACATCTCAAGCCCTTTCCCACCCATCTGTCAATTAAATCATTTCTCACCTGTATCACCTATCACTTGTCCGGATTTGTTCCACACCCATCTCCTCTCCAGCTTTCTCCACCTGACTAAAATCAGTCTGAAGAAGGGTCCCGAACCGAAACCACCTATCTATGTCCTCCAGCAAAGAGTAGCCTAAAGCCAGAGGATTGGGAAACTTTCATAGGACAACAGAAGGAAACAAAACGGGCAATACGGGCTGAAAAGATGAAGTACGAGGGGAAGCTGGCCAGGAATATAAAGAAGGACAGTAAAAGCTTCTTTAGATATGTTAAGGGAAAAAGAATAGCAAAGTCAAATGTGGGTCCCTTGAAGGCAGACACGTGTGAAATTATTATGGGGAACAAGGAAATGGCAGAAGAGTTGAACAGGTACTTCGGAAATGTCTTCACTAAGGAAGACACAAACAATCTCCCAGATGTACTGGAGGACAGAGGAACTAAGGGGGTAGAGGAACAGAAATAAATTTTCATTAGGCAAGAAATAGTATTGGATAGGCTAATGGGACTGAAGGATGATAAATCCCCTGGGCCTAATGGTCTGCATCCCAGGGTCCTCAGGGAGGTGGCTCTAGAAATAGTGGACGCATTGGTGATCATTTTCCAATGTTCAATAGATTCAGGATCAGTTCCTGTGGACTGGAGGATAACTAATGTTATCCCACTTTTCAAGAAAGGAGCGAGAGAGAAAACAGGGAATTACAGACCAGTTAGCCTGACTTCGGTGGTGAGAAAGATGCTGGAGTCAATTATTAAAGAGGTAATAATGGGGCATTTGGATAGCAGTAAAAGGATTAGTCCAAGTCAGCATGGATTTATGAAAGGAAAATCATGCTTGACTAATCTTCTGGAATTTTTTGAGGATGTGACAAGTAAAATGGATGAATGGGAGCCAGTGGATGTAGTGTATCTGGACTTTCAGAAAACCTTTGATAAGGTCCCGCACGGGAGACTGGTGACTAAAATTAGAGCACATGGTATTGGGGGAAGGGTGTTGACGTGGATAGAAAATTGGTTGGCGTACAGGAAGCAAAGAGTAGGAGTGAACGGGTCCTTTTCAGAATGGCAGGCAGTGGCGAGTGGAGTGCCGCAAGGCTCGGTGTTGGAGCCGCAACCATATACCATATATATTAATGATTTAGAAGAGGGAATTAGGAGCAACACTAGCAAGTTTGCGGATGACATAAAGCTGGGTGGCAGTGTGAACTGTGAAGAGGATGGTAAGAGGTTGCAGGGTGGCCTGGACAGGTTGAGTGAGTGGGCAGATGCGTGGCAGATGCAGTATAATATAGATAAATGTGAGGTTATCCACTTTGGTGGCAAAAACAAGGGGGCAGATTATTTTCTCAATGGGGTTAGGTTAGGTAAGGGGGAGGTATAGCGAGACAGTGTACACCTTGTACACCGGTCACTGAAAGTTGGCGTGCAGGTATAGCAGGCAGTGAAGAAAGCTAATGGAATGTTGGCCTTCATAACAAGAGGATTTCAGTATAGGAGTAAAGAGGTTCTTCTGAAGTTGTATATGGCTCTGGTAAGACCACATCTGGAGTATTGTGTACAGTTTTGGTCTCCTAATTTGAGGAAGGACATCCTTGTGATTGAGGCAGTGCAGCATAGGTTCACAAGATTGATCCCTGGGATGGCGGGACTGTCATATGAGGAAAGATTGAAAAGACAAGGCTTGTATTCACTGGAGTTTAGAAGGATGAGGGGGAATCTTATAGAAACATATAAAATTATAAAAGGACTGGACAAGCTAGATGCAGGAAAAATGTTCCCAATGTTGGGCGAGCCCATAACCAGGGGCCACAGTCTTAGAATAAAAGGGAGGCCATTTAAGACTGAGGTGAAGAAAAAATGTTTTCACCCAGAGAGTTGTGAATTTATGGAATTCCCTGCCACAGAGGGCAGTGGAGGCCAAATCACTGGATGGAATTAAGAGAGAGTTAGATAGAGCTCTAGGGGCTAGTGGAGTCAAGGGATATGGGGAGAAGGCAGGCACGGGTTATTGATAGGGGACGATCAGCCATGATCACAATGAATGGCGGTGCTGGTTCGAAGGGCTGAATGACCTCCTCCTGCACCTATTTTCTATGTTTCTATGTTTCTATAGCTGCTGCCTGACCCGTTGAGTTGCACTTTGTGTCTTTTTTGTGGAGTTCTACTGTTACTCCATCACTTTGTATTTTTTTTCTAATGTGTAGTGGTAACTGGTGGGAAAGCTGTACCCAGCCCAGCCCACAGCTACCTGAATGTAGAGCCAAGTAAACAAGCTCTTCCTCAACCCACATCAAAGGTTTCTCTCCCTC
The DNA here is from genome assembly GCA_038087875.1 of Malacoraja senta. Classification (NCBI taxonomy): domain Eukaryota; kingdom Metazoa; phylum Chordata; class Chondrichthyes; order Rajiformes; family Rajidae; genus Malacoraja; species Malacoraja senta. The sequence goes on along the minus strand of CM075977.1, from coordinate 70,447,144 downwards.
TTCACCCACATCCTCTAGTGATGGATTCCCCACATGCTGATTTAATGCTTCAAGTCTGAAATAAATTTGTTCAAATAGCAATTATCTCTGATATGAAAAGCCATTTAAGTTGCAATCAACTTTAGTGAGGGTGTAGTTGACATGGCCCAATAACATGTGGAAAGATTACAAAATGGGATTAATGTTGGATTAGTACACCCAGTTGATGGTCGGCATGGATTCAATGAGCCAAAGGTCTTGTTTCCCTGTCAGATCTTTCTATGGAGTTAGTTAGTTAGTTAGTCAGTTAGTTAGTTTGTTAGTTAGCTAGCTAGCTAGCTAGTTAGTTAGTTAGTCAGTTAGATAGTTAGTTGGTTGGTTGGTCAGTTAGTTGCTTTTATGTTTCCACATTCGGTTTATACATGTGTTGGAAGATGCAGGTTGGCACCGAAAGTAGACACAAAGTGCTGGAGGAACTCAGAGGGTCAAGCAGCAATTCTGGAAAAAAAGGATGAGTGACGTTCTGGGTCAGAACCCTTCTTCAGACATACTATGGTTTATACATTTCAGATTTGCAAATGCAGCAATTTCCTTTTCCATTGTATGGCAACATATAACATGCTG